>NJDC01001500.1:26713-82709 GCA_002245475.1 Calephelis virginiensis
TAGCCGAAGACACTAAGTCCCACAATGTGATAGGTGGCAAGCCTATCGCCAACCGGGCACATTTCCAATCCCGACCAACATTTTTTTGTTAGAAAATTGGGAAAATCCAATTTCTTTTTGTGTTGGCCGACCCGGGATTCGAACCCGGGACCTCATGCAGTCAAGTCCAACACCCGGACCGCTAGACCACAGAGGCGATCACGATACTATGTTTTATAGAATCAAAAGCCATTGCGAATTGTTTTTTTACATATTTTTTGTCTTATTTGTAGGTACTATTAATTGTTCTTTATTTTGATACGAAAATAATGTAGGGAACTTTGATCTTTGATCTGTAATGTAGTTGTGTCTTTTTAATATTATATTTAATCTGTGGTCTAGCCATCGAGTTTGACTTCTAGAAGTCCCGAGTTTGATTCTCGGGTTGGGCAACAAAAAATTAGGAAATGTTTAATTTCAATTTTCTAACTAAGATAACTTTGCCCGGGATTGGATATGTGCCTAGTAGGCGTCTGGTGATAGGGTTGCCATCTATTACATTGTAGGACTTAGTGTCTTCGGTTAATCGAGGATGTCCTGGTTGTGCCTCTGCCTACCTCTTCGGGATATGGACGTGAAGATACTTTTATTGTCTAAATTTAGAATTTCACAAAGTTGCAAAGATTTAATAAATATACCTAGATTCAGTGGCCTACATATCACATTTATTTATATTACATTTATTTTAACTGTAGTTAGAAAAAATCCTCTTAAATATTAAAGATAACGCTATTTAAATTGATTTTAATAATTAATTTAAATTGATTTGGATCAATACTTATTTGTTATGACTCCATGCTTTTAATAATAAAATGCTTATGGTGGTAAAATACGTATTATAGTAGAACAGAAGAAAGATCTAATAGCTATATGGAAAAATAATGATAAGATTTAAACAGGCATAGGTATACACAGAATATTACCACTCACATTCCGGACACTCATATTCCGGACTAATCGCTTTGTGGTTTAACAAATTAAATTAACAAGTACAATGTTATGCTCGGATAATACTTGAATTAACATTTTATTAATAATCGCCTCTGTGGTCTAGTGGTACGGGTGTTGACTGCATGAGGTCCCGGGTTCGAATTCCGGGTCCGGACAAAAAAAGAAAATGGGTTTCCAATTTTCTAATAAAAAAACGTTGCTCGGGATTGGATATGTGCCCGGTTGGCGATAGGCTTGCCACATATCACATTGTGGGACTTAGTGTCTTCGGCTAGTCGTGGGTGCCCTGGTTGTGCCTGTGCCTACCTTTTCGGGGATATGGGCGTGAAGATACTTTCAACAGAATAGAATATATTCATTAAAAAGTGGCTAAGTTCGAGAAGGACTCACCCATGAAAGGATCCGTAGTACCAATCATAGTTAGGGATGTACATTGAGAGTAGCAAGTAATATTTATCTAGATGTTACAAAATGCCGTTACATTTTTTAGAAACGAAAATTTGTTTTTCAATATTTTTGTTTCAGGTTCATATCAGGGTCTTGAGTATAGCGGTGGCGTCGTTACTCAAGCTCATTTAGTGAGATTCAGTGGCAACAGGGAAATACATAATACACTGCTTTCTTCATTAATATTTCACTTGTGCACTTTAACTAAACAAAAGTTAACTAATTGCCACCTAAATTTACTAAGTTTACTCATAATTAACGCAAAGTTAATAATTAAGAAGAAACAACGACCATCTTCTTCCATGATGGCGAAAACTCTCAAGGTTTTTCTTATTAATAGAATTTACTTTTATTGTCAGTAGTGTACAAAGTATTTTTACCCCACGCCACCTTTTGAACTATGTTTTAAAACTTTTTTTATGATAATGGAAGGCAAACAAGCTGACAAATTTCTTGATGGTAAGAAATTCCCGCCACCTAGTCTTCTAACTAAAGTAAGTTTAATGGCTACCTTACCCTCCGAACCGGAACACGTCAACGGCAAGCATTGGACGTATGGTGCCAGGAATAGATAACGCGGTGGTACCAATACGGGCGAGTCGCTGCGAAACTCTACAACCTAGTAGGATGGCACGTTGTTAGTGACGGTAAGTATATACTCGCCTTTTACGAGCTGCCTGGCAGGAAGACAGGTGGTCTATTTTGCAAAAGAGCCCGGACCAACGCGGGGAGATGGTTGGACTAACACTTGACAGAAAATTGCTCATTGTATGATTATAATGCCATTTACGACGCTAACACTACACAACACTAATTTGAAGTTTAATGCTTCGTAGGAACTAAAAACAGTGATTCTAGCAGGAATTATTTAAGTTTTCGTTTTATTGAATTTAACCTCAAAATCTGTTCCTTTTTTAAATATTTGACACTAAAGAGAACATCTTTAATATCCGTAAAAAACTCAGTTCATATGGGGTCCGGGCAATTTACTAATAAAAAGTGAGTGTTTCTATGCTGTTGGCTCCGGGGCGAACGATGTGCCTATGGGTGTAGAAAAATCTCATTCATAAGGGTTCCTTTCACACCTTTTGCTTACGAAACCCTGAAAAAATATAACGATAACAAACGCATATTATTCAGTCCAAATATTTCCTAAACCAAATTCTCCCGTAATCATAGGATGAAAAATGGAATCTATTTGCAGCACCTGCAATATAGCGCTAGTGTTGTCAATTGTTTTCACACAGACGTTTGACGCAGCTGGCGGTGATCCAATATTTGTACCAGACTGAATCCTGGAATATAGATGCTTTTAATATTTTGTCATAGGAATATTTTCATAGTCATATTTTAATCAAACCAGTTTAGTCGAAGCCTAAACTTAGACTTTTGTAAGCTTTTTTAGGGCGTAGGCATTTCAACAAGTAAACTATTAAAAAACTCAGAAAAACCAAAACTAAACCAGTAACACTTGTTACGTTAAACAATAGTTTCATTTAACAATATCACAGTAAACTTTTATTTAATACTTAATGCCCTTACTCAATTTATTAAAGTGCATTCACACATAACCGTAACTAACATAATACTAACTTACTTTTAACTTATATTTTTGGTGTGGCAATTTATGTTAGTTATCAATCAAAGAATTTTTTGTTGTTCTTATTTTTATGATATTGGAAGGCACATAAGCAGACGGATTACTTGATAGTAAGAAATTCCCGACGCCTAGAAACACCAAAATGTGGTAATAGTGCGTTGCCAACTGTGGCCGGGATGTTAGGCATCGAGCAAAATTAAGTTTACGGGCTACCTTACCCTTCGAACCGAAACACGTCAATGGCAAGCATTGGACGTTATGGCGGTAGGAATAGGTAGGGCGGTGATAGCAATCCGGGCGAATCGCTGCGAAGCTCTATCACCTAGTAGGATGTCACGGTTTAGTGACGGTAAGCCTATGCTCGCCTTTAACGAGCTACCTGACAGCAAGGCAAATGGTCTATTTTGCAAAGGAGCCCGGACCAACACGGGGAAAATTTGAGTAAAATTTGGAAATTTGGGTTTAGGTAAAACATATTTAAAACACTGTTTACAAATAATAATTAATTTGTCTGTATATTTGTGTATCTACTCCCCGTAACGGGTATATTAATATTATCGGTACTTTCAGAAACACTTTTGTTACTAATACTGTTTTTATTTTTATTATTTATTTAAATGTAAAAAATTGTGGGTTAATTTAACGTCTTTTAAACTATTTTTTTTAAACTAATTAAATTTGCATGCCAATAATTGGTATAGTAGTAAGCACTTTGTATAGAATGTAAGACCTAATATGCACACGACTGAAGGCAAATAAATAAACAATAAACAGTTACATAGCTGATTTTAAAAGTGATAACTAACTTTAAAGCTTTTTGTAGGTACCATTTTTTAAAAGGAAGGTTCTCGATAAATCATTTTCCAACTTTAGTTGAGATGCAAAAGAGCTTTTGATGTCAATTTTGACCAGAAACTATAAATTTTCAAATCACTAAACGTTTTTCATAAGACAAGAACCTTTCATAGTTGTAATTATCATTCCCTACTTCGATAAAAGCTTCCATTACTTAACCTCAGGCCATTAAAAGTTTTATGCTTTTAGAAAAAAATGGCGGGCTCATTATGGTGAACTTATTAACAGGCTTCCTGCAATATGTGCCTAAAGGATTGCGCCCATTTGGATGGGCAGGAATGGGGCGCATCGCAGCGCAATAACCCGCCTAGATCGCTTTCATACTTTTTATAGAGCAACGCCCACTTTGTCAGGGCGCATCGGCGCGTATTTTTCCGCGAGGCACCCCGCGTGCATTACTCAATGCGGTTTACAGTTACCAAAGATAACGATATCATTTTTGTGAATAGAACACTAATGACATTTTAACGCTAAAGTTTCGTACGACAGCTGCTAAAGGCGCCACTTTCCATACTTGACGATCTTAACGTCGAGTCGCCACTCGGTTTTTTTTGCTCTGCTCTTGGCATTGAGTAACAGAAATCCGCCAATGCGATACGGCCCGGTCCACCTCAGTGTGTTTTGCAATGTGATGCGCTCCTCGACCCGACACGCTGCGCTCCGTCAACAGTGGGCACTATCCCTAACTACGTTACTGGACGTCTCGGGTAAAAAAAATGTGAGCCGTCACGGGACGTCTGGCAGATGTGAAACATCGACATTATTTTGTAAAAGAAAAAGAACAGAAAAGAACAGATTGTGATAGCAACTAAATCCTATAAATATTATAAATGCGAAAGTTTGTAAGTATGGATGTATGGATGTTTGTTACTCTTTCAAGCTCGAATGGCTGAACGGATTTGTCTGAAATTTGGAAGACATAGATTGTGACCTGGATTAACATATAGGCTATTTTTAATCCCGATCGCACACCGGGTTTTTGTGAAAACGCGGGCGAAGCCGCAGGTAGCAGCTAGTATGTCATAATGATAAAATAAAATATTACGATTTTAGACTAATACTTAGACGTACTATTTTAATAATAATAATAATAATAATAATAAAAACTCTTTATTGTACAACAAAAACATATTAAAAGTACTACAACTATTACAACAGCAAGTAGATTATTTATACAAATGGCGGTTTTATCGCTAATAAGCGATTTCTTCCAAACAACCAGCATTCAGAAAAAGAAATATACAAAAAAGGAAAAAGTACAACATTAAAAAAAGAAAGAAAATACAATACATTAATACATAAAATGAGTAACAACTAAGTATCTAATCTAGTTACAAAATAAAGCAAAGTAAATAATTAAATATCAAAAGATATACATTACGGTAAATATTTGTAATAATCTAGAACCCGACAGTGAAAACATTCCCCGATGCACGCTACGACTGTAATGACTTAAGGTAAAATTCCTTTACCATTTTCTTAAAAACGTTTTTACTTTCTGCCTGTCTTATTGCTACAGGGAGAGCGTATTTTAGATATCGTATATCGTTCAATGCGTATGGAGACTCTATAATTTCATTAGGCTGCAATTGGAAAGGTTTTAAAAGTACCAATAAAAGAGCTTTTAACGGCTTCACAAGCTTTTATTCTGGCTTATCTGTACTGGTGTCTGTCTGAAATCACATAAGCTTAAGTCAATTCAATTTCCTCTACCTCCTTCTATCTATTACGTACGTAGAATTTTTAACAAGGTCTCTGTGGTCTAGCGGTTCAGGTCTTTGACTGCATGAGGTCTAGGGTTCAAAAAGGAAAATGTAGGTTTTCCGGTTTTCTAATAAAAAAATGTCGCTCGGGATTGAATATGTGCCCCAGGCTAGTCGTAGGTGCCCTGGTTGTGCGTCTGCCTACTTCTTCGGGGATATGAGTGTGAAGATATTCCTACGAACCGTTGTCCGCGACTTCTTTTGAATGACTTTCATGTTTAGCAAAAGATTCTTCTGCATTAAAAGGACCCGCATTGTATGTATACTACAAATTATTTTGTTTGGTTTGAAAAAAAATTGAGTTTCAGTTCCTAGCATCGGGAACCCAAAAATATCATCGTTTTTTTCTATGTTTGTGCGAAAAGCTTAATTCGGTTTACCGAATACATTTAGATGTATTCACCAATTTAGATATTTACACCAAGTTTAAACAGTAGTTATAGCTCTTATAGTTTAGGAAAAAGTAGTTGTGACTTACGTACGGACACACATACAGGCATACATGACATCCCCGTGTTGATCCGGGCTCCTTTGCAGAATAGCCTGTCTGCCAGAGAGCCTGTCACGAACACCGTGATATCTGATAGTCCTGGGCGTTTTTTACAGAAAGTGTTTTAACAAACACTTTTGTATTGTAAAACGAACGAATAGTTTTTCGTCTATGACAAAACCAGTCCGTTACCAAACCAGTTGCGGACTTGCACGTAGAACTCAAGACTGTAAAATCCGTCCGTCATGTAACGAACGAACACATTGGTAACGACATTTCTCTCACGCTCACTCCTTTTGCAAATATCGTTAGCATGTGTGAGACATTGTGCACTCTCCAACGTCATTTGAAAAAAGAGTTTCAAGAGACAAACGTTGTATGAAATCTTAGTTCTATGAAAACAAAGCGTATGAAACTGGTTCGTGTAACTACTTCATTCAGTTTCATTCACGAGTTTGTTTTAAAATAAATCGTGGTTAAATGAGCATGAGGTCGATATTTATCTGACATATGGGCATGTCAAAATAAACTGTTTTTTTTTTTTAGTAGAACCTCGTCCCGGCCGGACGATGTTCTGCTAAAGAAATAAGTGTCATAGGTCATTCAAATTTTTATAATTTTTCACTCATGTTGGTCCAGGCTCCTTTGCAGAATAGACCATCTGCCATTTGTCCAAGCTACCTTATCCTCCGAACCCGAACACATCAACGGAAAGCACTGACGGTATGGATGCAGCAGTAGGCAAGGCGGTGGTACCAATACGGGCGAGTCGCTGTAAAACCCTACCACCTAGTCAGATGTCACGGTGTTAGTGACGGTAAACCTATGCTTATCTATTACGAGCTGACTGACAGGAAGGCAGATGGTCTATTCAACGAAGGAGACCGGACTTTATTCTGCCAGTCCTTAGCCTGAGTAAAGGACGAAGGTAAGTTTGTTTTATGCACACAGTACCAACTCTATATTATGTCAAAAAAGTGTTTTTTTTTAAAAAGTGTTTTTTTTTAAAGTGTTTTTTTTAAAAAAACGTTTTTTGAACCTGTTTTATGTAATCTGAAAACTGTTTCGTTTCGTTTCCTAAAAAAGTAGTTTTTGCCCAGCTCTGATATCTGACTAGGTGGTAGAGTTTCGCAGCGACTCACCCGGATTGGTACCACCGCCTTACCTATTCCTGCCGCCATAACGTCATGACGTGTTCCGGTTTGGAGGGTAAGGCAGCCGGTAAACTTAGTTTTGCACGAGGTCTGACATCCCGGCCTCAGGTTGGCAACGCACCATTACCACCTTTGGTGTTTCTAGGTGGCGTGAATTTCTTTCCATCAGGAAATCCGTCTGCTTGTTGGCCTTCCAATATCATAAAAAAAATATATGAATTTACAAAGGTTCCGTTTTTGGCCTTCGACTACAGAATATGCAAGAAAATAATAAAAGAAATAATAAAAATCAACTAATGGGCTGAATACGTCGTTTAAAGGTTGCCTTCAAAATATTGAAAAAATGTTTTTTTTTAAATTCCAAGCTCTTTTAGGAAACCCATTTTAATCAGATTTCTAATATATTAGTAAAATATGATCTGCTCGACCTTCGTGAAGCAGTCGGCTGATGATGCTTCGATTATAAAGCGAAACGTACGTTGAGTGTTTAGTAGTGTGTGTATTGTTGGTGCTAAGAAGTTTAGTGGTGTGTGTTGTGTGCTGGACATATTTGGGGTCTTTGACTTACGGTAAGTCCAATTCATTCATAGCGCAGTGTTTTTTCTGTTTTGTCATGCCATATCGAAATTTTATAATACAATATAATTTGCCATGACATTTTTGGATTTAGGAAAATATTTATCAATGTATATAATAATAAATAAATAATAATAGTTTCATTCTGTTATCAGCTCGGTTTAGGCTCGGATCTTTTACTATACCTATCATTTTAATGTGTACGCTACATAGACAACTAATCGATATCGATATCCATTCGGTAGTTTTTGCATAATAGTGTAACATACATACATTCGTCCATCCTTACATACTTTCGCATTTACTAGTGGCATTGGAAATAAAAGTTATGAAATGACACCAAGTCTGTCTTGAGTCCACTATCATAAAAATTTATATGGTAAATATTAAATTAAGTTTTTAAAGTGAAACTTTTATTACATCGTCTGAAAATTTTTGGTCCTGGTGTCGCATGTCGCGTGATGGTCGGCCGCGTAGTAGAGATAAAGTGAAAGGCGCTCGTCAGAGTAGCCAAGGCTCATATGGTCGCGTCTATATTTTATAGTTATAGATCAAGTTT
The DNA here is from genome assembly GCA_002245475.1 of Calephelis virginiensis. NCBI lineage: Eukaryota > Metazoa > Arthropoda > Insecta > Lepidoptera > Riodinidae > Calephelis > Calephelis virginiensis. The sequence continues at coordinate 35,148 of NJDC01001500.1, forward strand.
CACTTTTACCGTGGTTTCATAAAACCACACAATCCTTTTTTATGATGTATCTCAATAACTGTTGTGTAAAAACGTCACGAGTACGTAGCACATATCACTTTATAATTTGTGGTCGCGAGCATCAGGTTTTCATTATTAAATAAAGTATCTTCACGCCCATATCCCCGAAGAGGTAGGCAAAGGCACAACCAGGGCACCCACGACTAGCCGAAGACCCTAAATCGCACAATGTGATAGGTGACAAGCCTATCGCCAATCGGGCACATATCCAATCCCGAGAAATATTTTTTTTTCGTTAGAAAGTTGGAAAAACCAAATTTTCTTTTTTTTGCTCGACCCGGGATTCGAACCCGGGACCTCATGCAGTCAAGTTTTTCATTTTTATTTGCAAAATTTCATTGTTATTTGACAATATTGACAATATAACAATATGAACTATACAAAAACTTTTTCGTTTGCCTTGATTCGACAATTTTATTTTTAAAATGTAGGAACCAGAAGGGTTAAGTTTGAATTCAGCTGAAATAACAAACATAGGTTAATAAAGAGAACAAAACCCTAAATCTTAATAACCTATACTTTATTCTTTGTTAATATAGTTCGAAAAGAAAATGTCCACGATACAACTTTGATTACAGATAAAAGTATAGTTTGATTAGAGTTGTTAGTCCAAGGGCAAACTTTGTCTGGAAAGCGGTCCATCTCCTCCTACCTAATTTTATATTTATGAGTACAAAAGCTTAAACTCTGTATTGTTTTCACAAAACAATATTATGAAACTTACTGTTTCCTCAAACTTTGTTAAAACTTGCGGTATTAACTTAAACAGTGAAGTCATTTAAGCTTTCTCATACCTTTAGACGTATTTCATATATCATAATACAAATAGTTTATTCAAGTGAATATGTTTCTTGCAAAGTTATGAGTACACATTTGTGTTTGCGGCTTTGCAAAATAAAAGATTATGTAACCTTTTAGCTTTTAAGTTATTATTAATTTTCATTATTAAACATTATAGTATGGAAGCAAGAGTTGGGTATGTCAGAAAAAGCATGAAAGTAGGATAAATGCGGTCGTAATGAGAATGCTACGTAAAATATGTGGTGTAACGCTCACTGACCGCATTCGTAACAGTAAGATCCGAGAAAAAGTGGGGTTGAAAGAGAGTGTTGGTGTTAAAATGCAAAAGGGCATGCTCCGCCAGTTCAGTTATGTGGAAAGAATGACAGATGAAAGATTGACAAAGCAGATATACAATGCGAATGTGGATAGATGTAGGTACCCGGGGAGACCAAGGTTGACATTCCACGATCAGATCACTTGTATATTATCCGAGGGTGGTGTCAAGAGTCTCCGAAACGGGCGTGTTTGTACGAAAAGGGCAATGACTGTGAAGGAAGCTAGACAGGTTTGTCAGGATCGTGAGGTCTGGCACTCTATACTTTCTGCCTACACCATAATTAATTACCCAGGCATAATTGAGATTAATGATATGTATGTAAAAATGTTTGATGACAACACTATGTAATTTTAAGGCAATTGCAATACTATGTTAGACCGTTACATACCTTGGAGAAGCTAACAAATAGGAATAACCCAAAACTAAAAAAAACAACGATCCTCGTCAAATTTGTATGTATGTATGTAATGTTTGTATGTATCTATGTATGTCTGTATTGCAATGTATTAAAAACCATCATCATCTCGTCCGCTTTGCGCCCGCACAGACACATCAAACTAAAAGAACCTCTCATTATTGGTCGGGTGTTAAAATAAAAAAAGTATCTTCAAGTCCATGTCTGCACAACCCATGACCAGCCGAAGACACTAAGTCCCACAATGTGATAGTTGGCATGCCGATGCCAACCGGTCACATATCTTATCTTGGACAACATTATTTTTTTTAGAAAATTTAAAATACTTAATTGACATTTTCATTTTATTGCCCGACCCGAGAAGTGAAGTCGAGATCCCAAAAAGCGAAATCCCGCTTACCCGCAGGGACGATTAAAAAAAATATTACTTGTGAATCTCCTCTTTACTTAATTTCCTAATTATGTTTTTATTTTATTCATTATTTAATTAATTTATTAAATTTAGACTTTAATTTTAATTATGGCACCTATGTAGCATAGTTTCACTCTAAAACTCAACCTTGGAAAACGTTAATTATTATGAAACAATGCGAATAAGGTTATTAATTTGTTCATTTTTAATTACACGGCTAACAATAAATTATTTAAAATAGCCCTAACTACCTTCGCAAACAGATACATAAGATAATAAGTATAACTATTTGCTGGGGATTGGATGTGTGCCCGATTGGCGATAGGCTTACCACATATCCCATTGTGTGATATAGTGTCTTCGGCTAGTCTAGTCGGCTAGTTGTGTCTCTGCCTACCTTTTCGGGGATATGGGCGTGAAGATACTTTTTTTTGTGAAATAAATGTTGAAATCCGTTTACAGGCTCCGACCCAAAAGACTGCAGTTATCAGTTCCGCTGTAAGCCGGGTTCGATAATTTGTTTCCAGCTTAGGTTGCGGCTAAAATTGGCAAAGTGACATCGTTACTCGTGGTGTGCTATTTTGAAGCAATTTTGGCACAGTCCATCTAACTTGTTATTTGTACGGACGCTTCTGGAAATTGTCGCTAATTCGTAATATAAATCACACAAACTAACATACATTCACGCCAAGTTCCTTGCGTGGTTGACAGAGTATCTACGAATATTACAGACCTGCCTAGCTTCTTTCACATTCATTACTTTTTTCATACAGAGATGTTAGTTTCGGAGAAACCACCTTCGAAAAAAATAATTGAGCTAATTTTAATGAAATTTATTTATTTGTGGAATATATGTTAAGAGATGTTACGAAATTATTTAAGTTATTTAACACATTCCAACACGTTATGTTGTAAAAATATTTTATATAAAAAGATTGCAAACCTATCGAAAATCGGTCAGTATCGGTTATATTGTAGTTTAGCAGCACGTCCCAGTTGGAACCACAGCCTTATTCGCCACTGTGGTCTAGCGGTATTGGACTTGTCTTCATGAGGTTTTGGGTTCTCTAGGTCGGACAACCAAAAGAAAACCTATATTGGATATGTACCGAGTTAGGGATAGACTTGCCACCTATGACATTGTGGGACTTAGTGTCTTCGGCTAGTCGTGGGTGCCCTGGTTATACCTCTGACAACATGTAGGGGTATAACGTCGTAAAGATCATTACTGCCTCCTTGTCCGTGCTCGCCATTTTTGTGTGATGTGCTGGATGGCAGGATATGTGACAAGGTCTTTTATATAGACTAACCGAGAAGCAGTAACATTTATGGTGTCTATAAGTCACAATTATGAATAGTAGTAGTATATTATCAATTATACAAAATATACACAGAGATATATGAATATTTAAATAATTAAATACTACAATAAATAATTTTCCCCTTGTTGGTCCTGGTTCCTTTGCAGAATAGACCATCTGCCTTTCTGCCAGGCGGCTCGTAAAAGGCGAGCATAGGCTTACCGTAACTAACACCGTGACATCCTACTAAGTGGTAGAGTTTCGCAACGACTCACCCGGATTGGTACCACTGCCTTGCCTATTCCTGCCGCCATAACGTCCAATGCTTGCAGTTGACGTGTTCCGGTTTGGAGGGTAAGGTAGCCGGTAAACTTACTTTTGCTCAAGGTCTAACATCCCGGCCTTAGGTCGGCAACGCACCATTACCACCTTTGGTGCCTCTAGGCGGCGTCAATTTCTTACCATCTGGAAATCCGCCTACTTGTTTGCCTTCCATTTCATAACATACCCAGACGCAAAAATGTCATCTACAGATCTATCACATAAATGACTGACACCTAGAATCGAACCCAAGCCTTGCTATCAGTAGGTGGCGCTACGCTTATACGCTAACTAGAACACAATATCACGGTTATACTTTTTATTGCATTAAATTATAGGGCATTGCCTAAAATCCGTACCAGTCACGTACAAATCACTAATTGTACATTGCACACAGTTAATGGTCGCGTTAATTAAATAGGCAGCTGCAAATTGTTAATTGAATTCAGTGACAAATTGTTTGAACCAGAGTTGGCAGTGCACTAGAATAATTTGAGTGTTGTTAGAGTTTATACTTAACTAGTTACCGATACAAGTTACTAATCTAGCTTACTTACGGCCAATATTAATAATCAATCCTAATCCAAAACTTTCTGTCCAAGATTGATATTTTGATCCATTTTTATGTTATCGCTTGCCAATAACATATCTGTGGACGGGACAAATATGGCAATTAGGTATAGGATAGGCCGGCGGATATACAGCTATCTAGATTGCTTGAAATCCATCTTTAGAGATACATTAATTAACATTGGCCGTTAGTCGCCTCCGTGGTCTAGAGGTTCAGTTGTTGAAAATTGAGTTTGTCCAATTTTCTATTAAAAAAAACGTTGCTCTGGATTAGACATATGCCCGGTTGGCGATAGGCTTGCTACCTACTACAACGTGGGACTTAGTGACTTCGGCTAGTCGTGGGAATGCCTCTGCTTACCACTTTGGGGATATGGGCGTGAAGAAACGTACTTTCTTTTACTTACTTGCTATATTTCTTACAAGTTTCCACTAAGAAGACAGACCATCTGTCTCTCTGCCAGACAGTTCGAGAGAGGCTAGCACAGGTTAAATTAAATAAGTCGCCAACAAGACCACTGCTAGTGCTGTGCAGCAACATGCCCGGGTAGGAATCTATCACCTTACCTACTGCTGCCATAATTACTATCAAGTTCCAGTGCGGAGGGTAGGCTAACTGATAGACTTGCACAATAGGCCTAACATTCCGATACAAGACAACGACGCACCTATAACTTCTATGGTGTCTGTCACATTAAAAATGTATATGCGTACAACAAATGATACTAGTTTTTCGAAATGGCTAATATTGCTAATCAAGTCTTATATTAGCACGCTTATGTTTAAGCTTTCTCTACCAATAGAAACAAAACCTTACAGTATATTAATAGCTTGGAAAAAAATGCCTCAAATATGTACCAATTGCGTAACACAAAACCACTGGATGCACAAAACACAATAAATAGTAGAGTTTATTATGGCTACTAAATAAAACCCCTCAACTAAAATATGTAGGCACCAATTACATACAAACTGCAAAAATATACGTTGCAAATAGTGCGAAGTTGAATTAATTTTCTCTACTAATAGAAAATAACAAAATAATGTGTATCTTATATTATTAAAGTTTTTTGTACAACGTTAAATAAATTGTTATGTTATACAAATAACCAAACGCACATTACAAAAAGATGTAACTGTTAATAGCAGGGTTAATTTCTCTTTCAATAGATAAACAAAGTTAGAGTTTACATTGTCCCATAAAGAGAGGCATTTGCAGAATTCTCTTCGATTTGCTATGGAGTGGGTTGAATTTTGATTTTTCTTTAATGACAAAAATACACCACCAATATAAGAAACAACTGGACGTATTGGACAACCATCTTTACCAAACCATAACGAAGGGGTGGGCAAGGATTCATTTCGATTGCACTTTGTTGAGACCAAGTCTCTAGAAAAATATAACGCCTAATCATCGCAGAAAACTTTTTGGTTGGATCATACGATAGTTGCAAAAAATCCTCACCCAGTATGACATTATTGAGTTTGTTCTTATAATCCTTATGTTTCAATATAACTATTGCGTTCCCTTTATCTGCTTTTGAAAGGAATAAATTATTATCAATAATCCTTTTTTTAATCACTGAATCATATCTAATTTTGAATTGAATAGACGAGGAATGGAAATCTTTCTAATGTCTTGAGCTATAACGTTTTTAAAGATCAATCGAAATCGACAGAATCGTGTTGTCAGTTTTTTAAACCCCCATTACCCCTTGCTACCAAAAAAATAAGACACCTTAGACGCTGTCTAAAATTGACACTCAAACAATAAATTGTGTGATGTGGATGACTTGGCAACTTGTTATTGCTTGAAAGTCCAAATATATACACATTTTATATAGTTGATGCTGAGTATTTTTCTATTAACAGAAATAACAACAATACTTCATAACTTATAAAAAACATTTTATACAAAACTACCCAAATTAGATACCAATGATGTCTTACGGCTCAACTCATATAAATGTATAATGTTATTTCCATTAATAGAAAATTAAAAGTGGATTTCTTCTTTAGAAAACTGCCTAACACATATAAAATTAAGTTGTATTAATCAGCAAATGCAAGCTCATTACTTTGTTAAATACGTTTGGCATTTTCAAATAAAAAAAAAACTAAAACTTCTACTTTATTTTGACAAATGTTGCCTTAAATAGATACCATTATGTTGTATAAATCACCGAATGCATTTTGCACTCAGTGGTCTGGTTAATTAAATAGACAACCGCAAATTGTGTTGAGTGATGAATTGGTGAAACTTGATCCACTTGTTACAACATCACATGCAAGGAACAGCGAAATGAATGGAGTCAATTTTTTTTCTTTAAAAATACTATCAAGATAAAAAACCTTGAACGCGTTTTACACTAAATTAGTTGTTGAACTAAGTAAATAGTAATCGCAGGACAAGTTACACAAATTGAATTTAACCCAAAGTAATCAAATTATGTTCACAATTCTAATACATAGAAATTCTTCAATATTTATCAGATTTTAGATAAGAAAATTTAGACGAGTCTTTGCTGCGTGCTGTGCAGTCTATGTATTTAGATTGTAAAGCATGTGTGCGGGTAGACGGCAACATTTTACCTTGGTTTGATGTCAACATTGGCGTCAAGCAGGGCTGTGTGTCTTCGGCAAGCTTGTTTATTTTGTATTTGGACAAATGTCTTCAAAGGTAAAGTCTATGAATGTAGGAATGCGTATGGGTGACCAAGTGGTGAACTGCCTGCTTTATGCAGATAATGCTGTACTTTTAGTCTTTATACCATCTGAGCTGTAGACACTGGTCACAGTTATGGAAGGAGATGGTAAAGAAAGGGGCTTACGTTTGAATGCGATGAAAACCAAAATAATGGTGTTTGAAAGAGACGTAGCCAGAACGGATGTAAGAGTTTTGGTTGATGATGTAGTGTTGGAGCAAGTGAATGAAATTGTATATCTTGCTTTAAGCAAGGATGGAAGGAAGCACGGATGTAGAGAGGAGAGTATGTGCAGGGAATAGTGTAAATGGAGCGTTGAGTAAGCTATTTCAAATAGAGGTAAGCTATTTCAAAGAGAGGTTTTGATGTAATCGGTCGAAATGAGAGCGCTACGGAAAATCTGTGGTGTCACGCTCGCTGACTGCATTCGTAACAGTGAGATCTGAGAAAGAGTGGGATTGAAAGAAAGTATTGCAATGTGCATCTTACTTATTAGTAGCGAACAAGCAGCTGGCACTAACTTAGCCTAGAGAAACCATAGACGTCATTATGATAACAGTAAATTCCTACATGGGCACTCTACTACCAGTGGTGTTGTTGGTAATAACGCGTCTCACATTTGCTTGCCCCTTATAAGCTGCCAGGAAAGATGGCAGATGGCCTATTCTACACATAGGACCTGGCCCAAACACGGACGGAGTCGAGAGTTACTTTATACTACAATATACGATGAGTATACCAAATCGATGAGTGAGTTAGAATCTCCACGGAGTTCGTTGTTCTATGTTCCTGTTAAATCAAACAAACGTTGTTTTATGTCTGATATCGAAATTTGTGGTACCGCTCCGGATGAACATTTATCAAAGACCGGTAATGATCACTACGGGTCATTAGAAAACCACCCACTATAAATCATTACGGACTAAACACGTTTTTATTGACCATCTTTTTGGTCGAAGAGTTGGTATAAAATATCCGTCTATATTTGCATATTTTCCTGCTTTCTGTGATGTAAAGTTGGGTTGGGTTGGAAATGATTATGATTATGAAAGAATGATTTTGAAAAATTAGTTTTTTTTTAAAACCTCGTTGTCCTGTGACAATAAGGTAATAAATAGTAGGTACCTATTCTGCGTGTGTGTGTGTGCTATATATATAACAGAAAGTGTGTTGAATAAATAGCCAGATCAAATGTTTTATATTAAATACAACAAAACAACAATTTAGATTCAACTGTCATTTAGTTTTAAATTTAGTTTTATCTATGATTACAGAATGATTAAAATTTCAAATGTTCCGCTAAACTCGTTTTCTTATACTTTTATGTAAATTTACTTCTCACTGTAGTTGATACATGAAAAAGCCTCAAAATGTAGAGAACTATTCGGATCTGGTCGGCTTTCAGTTAAAACAAACTTCGATTAAAATCAAGAGGAATAACTTTTAAATGCTTGTCTTTTCAAATTGTAACTTATTTGCTTATTTTCACACCACGTACTTAACAAAGTAGGCAGAGAAAATCGAGTACTAAATGTCAGACCTGTATGGGTTTCTTCATATTCATTGCTCTTGTCAATCATACACACCTTCCTATTTCTGCTTTTCCTCTGGTAGCTGGTAACTTGCACAATAGACCTTCCAACTGAATCCCCTCGCTGGTCTGGGTTCATTTGCAGCATAGACCATCAGCCTACCTGTGAGGCAGCTCGTAAAAGCGAGCATCGACATACTGTCACTAACACCGTGACATTTTACTAGGTGGTAGAGTTGCGCAGCGACTCGCACGGATTGGTATCTGAGCCTTATCTATTCCTGCCGCAATAACATCAGTGCTTGCCGTTGACGTGTTCCGATTCGGCGCTTAAGGTAGCCGGTATACTTACTTTTGCTCAAGGCCTAGCATCCCAACCTCAGGCTGGCAACGCGCTATATAACCTTTGGAGTCTCTGGGCGGCGCGAATTTCTTACCATCTGAAAATTCGTCTGCTCAATTGCCTTCCAATATTAAGTAAGAACCACGGAGTTATAAGTAGATCACTGTCCTATGTCCTATCTATGTCCACTGTCATCAATTTTTTTTCACTTTGGAATAGAGTTGTATAGACAAAAAAGAGAAATGGGGTAAGAGAAGTAGAAAAAACACGAAGAAAGGGCTAAAGAGGCGGACAGAGAGAAATATGCTCTACCATTAACAACGTGGGCAAAACATCACAACTCGGGATACTTTTGTAGTAAAATATATATTTTAGCGGCTTACATAACAAGAGTCTGAATTGTTTAACCACCGATGAAAAAGAGAGTCTATATAAGTACGACGTGTGTGTGTTCATCCGTGGCATCATAACTCCTCAACGAATGGATCAGTTTCAAGGCGGTTTTATTTGTCAGCTCACGTCATCAAGATGGTTTATAGCTACCAGGATAAGATTTTTTTCATATGGGATTATTTTCGACCCGGGCTTATTCACGATACCAAAAATATGTGTTTTCGAATCTTTGTTTCTTTGCACCTTGATCGAGCATTACGTTGAAACTATTTGCATGATAAAAATACCTGCTCTGTAGTAGGTTTCTAAAATATTATTCATCCAGATATCCGTAAAATATGCATATACGTTGTAAGTTTATTAGGATCTAGTAAAATATAGTTCAAAGTGCAAAATTTGTTTGACGTAGAACCCTATAGTCATTAAAACATTGGTTTGCACCCATGTGGAACGTAGATTTAAGGGGCCATGTATGCTAAAATACGTCAGCAATATACTGTTTTTTTCATACAAAGCAATTATGGATCTTGGCGAAAAAAAAAAAGATTAACATTAATATGCTTAATAAGACTAGTGTTTCCAAAACACGATTCATTTCACTTTGCTCGATAGAAAAAAATCAAAAAGTTAACCCTTTTTTGAAAGCAAAACCCAACTGTCTACTTCAATTATGTAAATATCGACACCAGATTTAACATAAACATAGATAAGTATTATACCTAAAAGATAACTGTTTCAGTTTTTATATTTTTTTTTCAAATTACTTTTATAGTGTCAAAAATAGTGATTTGGCGCTTATGACATTTACTTTAGAGCGCAATATTTCATAGTAATCATGGAACGGGGGAGTGCGCTGATTGGCTCTTCTGGCTGACTAAGTATGGGGCCTTAATCCAAATTTTGATTTGTTTCAAACAAAGTTTCCACTAAGGTCACATTTGTGGAAGGCGTGATTGGGGCGTGATTACAACCGTTTGAATGGTGCTTAATTATCTAGTCTTAAGCTTATGTTCGCTTCTTAACTTGGTAGGCATTTCAGATTATATTACGTTATACCTAACACATAGTACTAACTAAAATTACATTTCAACTCCCATCTGGATTTTCCTCCATTAACATTTTGTAAAGTTAGATTAGGTTTATTCAGAACATTTCAAACTGAATCTCTCTTGACAATTAATGCCTACGAACAAGTATTTTGACCGACTCCAAAAACTACTTTTGTTCGTTACGCGATTACTAGGGGAATAATTTTATGGTCCTTTTTATGCATGTATGTGTTTGACCGACTCTTAAAAAGGAGGTCAAATTAAAACGACTGGTGTATTTTTTGTATATTTTGTACGCAATTACTCCGTCAATAGCACATCGCTTTTGATGGCTCTGTTTGAGTAATATAGGCCATAATTTCGAGGTAATTTCATACTAATCTTATCATTATACGACTAGTGGGTATTGAGTTACTCAATGATGAGGTCATCAAGATAACTAAAATAATAATTATCAATAAGTAATTATCTTCACGCCCATACCCCCGGATAGGTAGTCAGACGCACAACCAGGGCACCGACGACTAGCCGAAGATACTAAGTCTCACAATGCGATAGGTGACAAACCTATTGCCAGCCGGGCACATATCCAATCCCGGGCAACATACATTTTATTAGAAAACTGAAAATATATATTTTCTAATTTTTTTGTTGCCCGACCCGGGATCGAAACTGGGACCGCAATAAGTCAAGTCCGACGCCAGACCGCTAGACCACAGAGTCGATTAAAGTAAAAGTTTCATTTATTTTATACCAATTAATTATAACTAAAAAATTTCAAATAAATGTAACTCAAAAGCAATAGGATCTTGATATAATTTATGTGGGACCATTTTGGAACCATTTGCTATCTTTCGAAAAAATAATTACCAAACCATGAAGATACCTAATGAAATAGTTGGAGTCGGTTTTTGAAGGCACTTAGACGTCGTGACAACGAAATCTGAGTAGATAGATTTATTTGCAATTTTACTATACTTAAATTAAATAACAAAGGTAAATATACTGACATTTTTTGTTGTTTTGCCAGTGCACTTTACACGCAAAAACTGGTTCACAAGATTTTACCATATTTCGTGTAGGTAGTAGCAGCTTTAAGCAAAACTCAATATTTGGAATACTCTTCTATCCATCACTAACCATGTTCTAAGATCCGGCTGTAGATTTGTATAATTATCGAGTACATGCTAAAATCCACATTTTACTCATATTTATAAATAAATAAATATCCCTGGACGAGACACACAAATTGAACCTAATCCCAAAATAAGCAAATTATGTGCTTGTGTTATGGGTGTTAGTCAACGATACTAATACATAGAAATACTTAAATAGATACCAGAATATATTTAATATACACCCAGACCCGGAAATGCAGACATCTAAATGTTCATCACACAAATGCCTGCCCCCGTCGGGAATCGAACCCAAGCCTCGCGGTTGATCGATGTCGTTAGGCGTGTACGCTAGCCACTTGACCAAAGAGGCGGTCAAATTTATGATTAGGAGAATAAAATTCCACAACGCTGCCAATCCAAATGTGGCCGATAATTTTTTTTATTCATTATGCATATATAAATATATCGAAATAGTACCTGTTTATTATAGCAACTACGATTTTTCCAAGTCTTTAACAACCATATTTTAATCCAAAACTTGATTATTTTTGATTTTGGTTGGCATCGAGGTAGACTTTAATTCTTCTAATCATAAATATGTGTAAAAATGTGAATTTTAGCATATACTCGATTACTACACAAATCTGAGCTGGATCTCCTGATACCACGATAATTCAATAAACAATGCATGTATAAACTCGCATCAATAGCTAAGATATAAAGATATACCTACATTCGGCCTATACTATGCAAACGTTAGTAAAATAAATCCAAATATACCGCTTATACCCTCTAAGCTAGAACACAACATTGTTGGTAATTGAAATAATTTTATATCCCACCTTTGATATAATAGCTCAGAATTTATATAAACACAACAGCGATATTCACATTAATAGCAGTTTATAATTGGTACGCCGCAAATTGTAATAATTACTATTTTATTCGTATAGAGCTCGATGAAACATTTTGTGATACACGATTTCGTTAATTGAAGTACATTGTTCGCAAAAATCGTAACTGAGATTGAGAAAGCAATAGGGATAGGGAAAGGGATAGGGATAGAGAAAGGGACTGGAAAAGGGACAGGGAATGGGATAGGGTTAAGGCTGGGAATTGGGATATAAATAGAGATAGAGAAAACAAAAGGACTAAAATTGCACGATATAGAAAGTATACGCATTACTTCTAAACGCTTATACAAACATCAGCATTTCTTTATATTTTGTTAAATGAAAATGTGTTTAATTTTCATATCCAATCGTCATGACCATATTGTTAAATATTTAAAAGATACGTTTACAAATCATTTGAAATGACCATAGTAACATCCAAGGCAGCTCTTCTAAACTCTGAAAGCGCTCACTGAATATGCTTAATTAACAGTGAAAAATTTCCAATTTGGCTTCCAGAGTCAGCCATTGTTCTAATCTAACCACACCTTATATCAAACTGTTTTTTTTATGTGAAACGCAAACAAGCAGACGGATTTCCTGATGGTAAGAAATTCACGCCGCCTAGGTTGTTATGGTGCATTGCCAATCTGAGACCGGAATGGTGGGCCTCGAGCAAAAGTGTACCGGTTACCTTATCCTCCAAACCGGAATACGTCAATGGCAAGAACTGACGTCATGGTAGCAGGAATGGCCAGGCAATTCGCTGCGAAACTCTACCACCTAGTCAGATGTCACGGTATTAGTGACGGTAAGCCTATGCTCGCATTTTACGAGCTGCCTGGCAGAAAGGCAGATGGTCTATTCTGCAAAGGAGCCCAGACAAACACGAGGAGTGGTAGCAAACAATCTACATATTATAAATTTAACCGTCCTTCTGAAGTATTCGGTTGAAAAAACAAGTGCAAAATTTTTAGTTTTACTTAGAAATTGAAATTTGACATTTATTACAATTAGAAATTCCGTACAACGAAGACCGCGCTAAACCAATAAGCAAGAATAACCATCTGTGTCTACGGAAAATCCGTGCAAGTGGAAATAAGATACTGGAATTTCCACGGTAAGTAGGGTTGTCACCTTTTTTTAACCGAAATCCAAATGGAGAAAGGAGTTCTTCAGTATTGCTTTTTTTTGTGTAATTACTCAGCCAATAAAGTATGAAATTTGATTGTTCTTTTTCCAAAGGTGATGTGGTTTAAATGTGGTCCCAAATAAATTTGACTAAGATGCGATTGGCAGTTTTTAAGTTGTAATTAATATTGCATGCATTTTTGTGTAGTTTTCTCAGAAAAGCATTAAAGTAGCTTAAATTAGATTTTGACTAGTTATTTTAACGATTTTTGGAAAACAGGAATGAGAGCCGACACGTGGGTAATAATTACTAATGCTTGTGGGAAATGCTTTTTGTATAGGGGTTTTACAATAGTTTTTTAAGACTCTCTGGGAACTGATCTGTAGTAAAAGATAGATTTACAATATAGCGTATTACTGGACATAAAAATTAACCAACCGCTTCCAAAACTTTTGTAACGACCTAATTATATTATATTGTGTTTGTATTATGTAACTAGCAGCCTGTCCCGGGTGGACAAATATATAAATTTATTTTTTCATAGAAATACCGTAGCCTATGTTGCGGTATTGTCTGCTAATGTTCTATTAGTAACATATTTTTTCAAATCGGTCTAGCAGTTAAGGAGCAATAGGCTGCAAAAAAACACACACATAAATAATCAAATCTTTCATCTTTAACATTACGTCAAATTTTAATCATTCACAGACCAAATATTATCTACATAAACTGTACTTAGTGATGAATTAATTTATTATGATAATGATCAATGGCATGAGTAAAATAAACGCGTTTACATGTAGTTCAACACAAATTATGATTTTTAAATAAGAAAATTGTTGTTGTGCTTCACTCGACATATATATGTATTGTGAGTGTGTCGCGGACTTTTTTGTAGATATTTATAGGATCTACAATTAATTAGAACATTTTACGGTTCCATCTTTTATAAAAATAATAATAATAGTGAAGATGATTTGATTATTTGTATGCATTAATCGCAGGGTTGTAAAAATATAGATGTAACAAAAAAGGAGACTCTCGTTAGACCAATAAAATTCTAACTTCATACAAAATAATCAGATTAGGATCATCATTTTTGAAGTGAAAACTTTTTTAGCGGCGTTGTGCACTTTTTTTTGGAATGGGTTAAAACTTTTAAACTCGCGTCAGATCGTCAGAACGTAAGACGGCGCACTGCGCATGCGCAAATAAGACGGCGTAAAATCTAAAATAAAACGTAGATTCATTGCTGTTTTTGTATTGCTTAGATATTTCCGAAGAGTATACCTACCTACCATTACATTATCACAGATATCAGATACGTATAATATTAACAGACATTGCTCTATTTGTTCCATGTTGAAAATAAGATTTATGTGTAGACGAGCAATGTTCGATGTACAGATAATATCACGACGCTCCTAGCCGTCACGTCGTCTTACTTTAGAGAGTTTTTGTCAAGCTAAACGCAGGTTATTGATATTAAAATAATATTTGTACATAAATGATAGTACTTGAATACTGATAATTAAAGCAGTTCATGCAAAATTATTCCCTAACCATTTCAAAATATCAAAAATGTACAACACTAATATTCAAGTTTTCACTCTTCTCGGCACTCCCGGAGTGTAACCCGTCTTTTTTTTTTGTTAGAATAAGACGAATATGTTGAATAGGACGAATTCTGGAAGCTGTAGTTTAGTTTAGAAAAACCTATTTTTTAGTACTAAACCCATTATGATATGTTTATCGCGTTATATGTATAACGCCAGATATTATGACAGATATTTAGAGATAAATCAAACAACTAAAAAGTTTTTACAACGGTGATTCAATAAATTCCATTCCAGGGCCATTCAATAAATTTTTAGCCTAAGAAAAAATAAAGAAAATTTAGAGAAAGTAAAGATTTATTTTTCAACATAGTCTTCTTTCAATTCAATACACTTGGACCAGCGATGCTCCAACTTTTTTAACCCGTCAAAAAAATACGATTTTCCGAGGTCTTCAAAATAGGCCTCTGTGGCGGCGATGACGTCACTATTCGACCCAAATCTTTTGCCGGCGAGTGAACAAGAAAAAGTCGCATGTAGCCAAGTCTGGAGAATATGGTGAATGGGGCAGCAATTCGTAGCGCAATTCGATCAATTTGGTCATGACAACGGCGGAGGTGTGAGCCGGCGCGTTATCGTGGTGGAAGAGCACTTTTTTTTTTGCCAAACGGGGCCGTTTTTTTTTCAATTCGGCATCGAATCTGCCCAATAAGTCAGAATAGTCGATCCCCATGATTGTTTTACCCTTCTGGAGGTAATCGATGTAAATCACACCTTGTGAGTCCCAAAAAACAATGGCCATCAACTTTTCTGCCGATTGAACAGTCTTCGCCTTCTTTGGAGCACGTTCGCTGGGTAAAGTCCACTATTTCGACTGTTCCTTAGTCTCGGGTGTGTACCAGTGAATCCATGTTTCATCGACGGTCACAAAACGATGCAAAAACTCCGTCGCGTTGCGTTGAAACAGCGCCAAACATGTCGCCGATGTGGTCTCACGGTTGCGCTTGTTGTCTGGTGTGAGCAAACGCGGCACCCATCGCGCCGACAACTTTTTCATACCCAATTCTTCGTGCAGAATATGATGCACTGTCCCATCTGCGATGCCTACAGTCTCAACTATCTCGTGAATCTTCAGTCGCCGGTCTGCCACCACGAGATCGTGGATTTTTTTAACGTTTTCTTCTATAGCAGCCGTTTTCGGTGCATCTGGGCATGGCTCATCAAAAACCGACGACGACGACGAGCAAACTCGTTGAACCAATTTTTGACGGTCGCCATCGAAGGAGAAGGGTCACCGTACACAACATCCAAGTGCTCTTTGATTTCGCTGCGCGTTTTCCCTTCCAAAAACAAGAATCTATTCACCGAACGATATTGTTCTTTTTCCATTTTTGCAAAACCGACCGACACGCTCGCTTCCAAAGTCTGTCGAAACAAAACAAATGAAGGGAAAAGACTGAAAACTACTTGATAGACTTCAAAAAGTATTTACTGCACGATAAAACTCTTTTGTAACAACAACGCCACTGGGCGATGAGGCTAAGTATTATTGAAGGCCCCTCGTATTTGAGGTCCTCAAATCGAGGACGCTTTAAAACTTCGTCTGACACGAAAACACACCAGGTGTGTCTACGTCTTACTGAAATCATACGACATAAAGTATCTTTGTGTAATTTGTTTCTCTTGTAAAGTTTAAGTATCCAAAATTACGTATAGTACTGCAATTAAATTATGCGCTTCGGCTTTACTATACTTTTTACTGTTTACACTTTATAATTTTATTTTTGAAATGGCTGATCTAATCTAAATTTAAGCGAAATGATTAATTATGTGCAATAATAACTCTATATAGATATCTTTTAAATACATTCGGGTTTCCTAAGCTTGACGAATACAGCCGCAGCGCATAATTTAAGTAGTATTACTATGCAATACTTCATTTATAATGCGTTACAACCCTAACGATAAGGTTGCTTTGATTCGTTTGAAGCTTATTAGATCAACTAGATTCTATATAAACTAGATCTAAATAGCAGAAGCTAATACACAAGCTTCTCTCGTTTTGTGTTGAAATAATACGGTGAAAAAGATTTTCTGAGAGCTACCCTCGTCCTAGTCCATACTGCGTTGGTATATTTGCTCCCTAGAGGGGATCCACCACAGAACACGATAATGGTGAGCACTAAATTTATGACGACCGGAATAGATAAGGTCATACCGTCCTGAAAAGATGTGTGTCTGAATTCGTATTACGGTCTTTCCTTTCCATTTTCATAATAGCAATAGCTATAACTATTGTCTTCTAGTTCCAACATTCCAGCAACATAAAATCTACTCCCGGCTAGACTATTTTTAATAAAACATTACTTTTAATCATTATTTACTTATTATGAGAATTAAACGTAAACGTTCAAAAAAACTATTTATTTGTTACGTAGCTAAAAATCATTTCAATCACATTGATATCATTGATAAACTTGCAATTAGGTTAAGCTCAGCAGCTTATGCTAACAGCATAAGCTGCTAAAAATGAGACAGTTAACTGATGTTGAAACCGCTAGGATGGTTTATTTTAGTTATTTTCACAGCATCATGTCGTATGGAATTCTTCTCTAGGGGAGTTCTGCCCAAGTCAATACTACATTTATTTTACAAAAGAGAGCCATAAGGGCAACTTATGACCTAGGCCCAAGACTTTCCCTGAGAGAAAAATTCAAAGAAATCAAGACTTTAACTGTAGCATCCCAGTGTAACTTTGGAAATTTCATGTATGTTCACAGAAATTCAAGTTTATTTAAAAGAAATTGTGATATACACTGTGTCAATACAAGGAATAAAAATAATCTTGCTGTGCGTGTGTCTCGTCTTCACAGAGTAAGCCTAATGGCTTACTCTGTGAAGACGGGCCTATGTACAAAGTTCTACAATAAACTTCAACAATTAAAATAAAACTTATATTAAAAATATAAACATAAAAATAGTATTCCAAATACGGTGGTCTTACAACTAAACCGTCAGTGGTCAGGGAGACAGACTGAGGAATCTCCGCACAGTGCAAGCCGTATTCAAAATTGCTACCTTCTGAATCTGGCTCTTGATCCAGGGTTGCAGAGCGAGTCTCTTAAGATGTTGACCGAGACTCTTAGCTAGCTATAAGACCTTATTATTATTATTATTATTGTTGTTGAAACTCTACCACTTTGTCACAGAAGTCACAGTGCTAGTAACGGTAAGCCTATGCTCGTCTTTTACGAGCTGCTTGGCAGGAAGGTAGATAGTCTATTCTGCAAAGGACCAACACGGGGACCAAGTCCTCATAAAAAGTCAAGGTCTTGCGTAAAGCGGTGGTACCCTTACTCAAGGTCATTTAGCAACGAGAAAGTATACAATACACTAATTTCTTTATGAATACTTCTTCATTTTAAAACTTAACAAAGTTATACAAAATTCAACCAAAGTTGACTAATTTTGCTCAAAGTGTACACAAAATTCAAAAATAACGAAAAAATAAGATTTCATCAACTGGATAAAGTCGTAAAGGTACATGAAAACTTAAACGTTATTAAGTATTACTCACAATTAGCACAGTAATTATTCTGTGCCATTAGTCTGATCGGGATAAAACTTAAATGAATTTTTGGATCGTGCCTTAACTTTCGAAAAAGGAATAATCTAATCTCGACTTGAAAAGTAAAATGAAGTCGGCTTTTTTGCGTACTGTAAACTTATGCTTAAGTAACAAACTAAATACAAAAGTAATTTACTTATTGAATTAAGTTTGTTGTAAATTTAGTTGTATAAAATAAGGAGGTTATTCATTCCCACTACGCTTAAATTATTTATGTGTAATGTGAAACATTTAATCATTTTATAATGAAATCCCCCACATTTTCGTAATTAACAGAAACCTCATATTATTAGTGAGATAATATTCTGAAGCTGAATTTTCGGGGTAAAACACGAATAATCTTCGTATAATATTTTTCCTATTTTTGTGTTTCTTACGTATTCTGCTTTTTAATAGTTTACGACTTTTGTATTCTTTGTTCTTATTAAAACAATGCTTTGACTATTTTTTTCAAATTATTTAAATGGTTTTCTTGTTACTAAAAAATAATTATATATACCAAACATAAAAATAAATGTATTTCCTCCCATAGTCCTGAAGAGATAGGCAAAGGTGAAACCAAGGTACTAAGTCCCACAACGTGATAGGTGCCAAGCCTGTCGCCAACCAAGCACATATCCTATCCCGGGCAACAATAATTTTATTAAAAGAATAAAAATATATCAAATTTGCATTTTGTTGTCCAACTTGGGGATCGAACCCGGAACCTCGTGAAGTCAAGTCCAACACCAGATTAACAGTAACATTACAATCAAAATCACAATTCAGTCTTCTCTTTTATCCAAAATATACAAAGTATCTTTCATCAAAACGTGCCCTTCTCTGTGAACTTTCGGTTTGACTGGCCATCAGTCACTCATTAGTTAGCAAACACTCAAACGTAATTCATGAATGATGGAATTGACTAAATCCTGAATGACTGTGTAAGAGTGCCGTTACACAACTCAGCTGTGAGTTCTTCCACAGTCAATAAAGTGACTAATAGATAACCGGGCGTTTTGTTACTCAATACCAAGGAGTAGAGCAAAAAAAGAGAGACGACTCGACATTAAAACTCTCTTCAAGAATATCCTAAAATTGTTACATACCAAAATCCAACTTTTAAACACGAGTTGTTCACTTAGTAACAGAATCCTTCCTTATAGCTCAAAGAAGTGTTAAATTATAATACAAACTTTAACTTTTAAGGAGCGAAGAAAATCTTGTAAGTTCATAACAGAAAATCACATAACGAATGCAGTTTTCTTGTAGATTTAAAAGAAATTTTCTGTTACAAATGAATCGAACTTTTCTATTCTATCTTCGGAATAGTGATTTATAACGACATTAAAATAGAGAAATACATATTGTTACGTCAAATTCCTTTTGAAATTTTAATAGACATTGATTCTTATAATTTTCTACAGACGGCGATTAGATGTGATATTTTGTTGGATAATTACATTCTTAAGCAGCGCCATCTTTGTTTAATGACATCGATTAACCATCAACTCTTGTCTAATTTTACAAATTCACATAAAGTACATAATTACATAGTCGCTTTTGTGGTCTAGCGGTCCGGCATTAGACCTGACTTCTTGAGGTCCAGGGTTCGATAGGCTTGCCACCTATCAGATTGTGGAACTTGGTGTCTTCGGCTAGTCGAGGTTGTCCTAGTTGTACTTCTCCCTGAATTTTATTGGGATATGGGCGTGAATATATCTTTTTAAAGTAAAAAAAAAAACTGATAAGAAAATTTCACTGTCTAGATTAGTTCTAACAGTAATAATTAAAGCGTAAAAAGAAAAAAAACACCTCGCTCAAATTACCACGTCGGCGTAGCTGTTTGATAATTCTTTTTTCGTAAATATAAAATAGGTAAGGATTCTGAGATAGTCCCACAACAATTTTATCAGCATTGTAGTCTTGAGTTAAAATTCATCTGTGTTGACATTATTAACCACTGGTAAGACCATAATAAATGGATGAGATACAATTTATTTACAAACACTTCTACTTTCCACAATATGTTTTTATTTTTCATTTTTATGGTTTAGCCAACCGGTTTCGCTATACAAGCATCATCAGGGCTATATAACAACTGAAGTTTTGTTGAAAATAATACCACCTAATAGTCATCCTCAAAAATGACGGTATTTAAATAAAAAATACTGAGTGATGACATAAGTAAACAAATTTGGATTGACTGGGTTGACAACGTTTCCCCATTCCCATGTTTCCCCATTAATGGGGAAATTTTCCCTTAACTAAGGACTACTAATGTTATCTATTAAACTAAGTTCTACTATTAATAAATGTTTTAAAAATGTAAATCAAATTAAAATTAATTATTGTAATTGTAAACGTAATCATAAAATAGAATAAATCGAACTTCTGTGGTAAAAATGTTAAAATACGACACTGTACAACGAAAAACCAAAAATAAATAGCAAATGATGTCAAAAAATAATAATAAACGTCAAATTAAAACGTTATAAATTACAAAATTCAATAGAATATATGAATAAAATAAATGTATGAGGTTGACTCATATACCCTCGGATTAAAGAGCTATCTTTTGAAGAAATACCCATCAAAACCTGTTCATTATTGCCGGAATAATCAAATAAAAACTTACAAAAAGACATACACTCGAATTGGTTACCTCATTTCACTTGATGCAAATTTCAACTTTACAAATGTTAACGCTATTGCCAAAAATTAAAGAAAAAAAACCTCTGTTCATTTTTGAAACTAGTAAAAACTATTAGAACAAAAATTTCTTGAAATCTGTGTTGATGGGAGCTATTTCAAATAAACTAATTATGAATATAAAAAATATACAACAATGCTTCATTGGTTTGGTCACATTCACAAAATAATGACCGACGAAAGACTGAAAAAACAAATGGTCGATGCGAATATATATATATATTAATACATGATGCCTAAACTTTGGATCCTTTTTTACAAAAATTGCGCGGACCAGGAGCATAAAATTTAGCACACCAATTTATGTGTAGAAGTGTAGAACGCTAATATTTTTCAATAATAATGCTTATAAAGTACTACTATGCATTTGACACACACAAACAAATATATTGATGTTGAAGATAAAAGATCACAAATGGCGCACTAACTTTTCGGAAACCAAGTAATTGGTCTTGAGAAATGAATATGGCGTTCTTATCAACAAGATATTAAAATTTGGATATTAAAATGGTCGAATTTCGACCACTTGGGCGAACACTAGTATGGATAAATATAGGAACCTGGGTATAGGTATACAGGATATAGATCTAGGTTGACAATCCACGATCAAATTGATCGGGTCTTATCTGAAGTGTTGTCCAAAGTGTTCGAAATCGGCGTGTTTGTATCCAACAAAATGAGTAATGAATGTAAAGAAATCGGGGCAGATTTGCAAGGATTGTGACAATTGGCACTCGATATTCTTTGGTGTCCGTAAGGGAAAATAAGTACTTTATACAAGAATTGCTTGTTCAAGCACAGTATTTAACAATAACCAACAAAAATCTTGCAGTATTATATTCCAACTTAATTTAGTTAGACTCAAACATTGTTTTCTAAATAAACCAACAGCCGTAAATAACTAATAACGAAAGATTGCGGAATTCAGGACCTCCATGTATCCCAGTATTTTATTTTAGGTTTGTATGAGGTTGGAAGGTTGCCACAATAGTCTTTCGCACTGGTATAATACTGGATTTACGAGATGTTAAGTGATTAATTTTACGATACACTAAATCTTATGAAACTTAAATTAGCAGAATGAACGGTAAGTTTGCGCTCTTTTGGAGTTAAGCATAAGCAACATATATAGTAGAGGAGCCCGGGGTACTAAATGTATATATATAGTCATTGAAGCATCATGGAAACCTTTTGGATTTTGTCGATTAGATAGTGAAGATTGATAAAAATTTAAAAATTCAATAAGGCCCTGATAAAAACTACCCGTAATGTAGATAAGAAACATTTCGATCAAGTTAGCTTCCAAATTTCGATTCAAATTTTTCAAAAAATTGTGCATTAGTTTAGGAGTTACAACTACCAGAAAAACAGACAGATATAGGCTCACACCCAGACTCTTTAAGCAGTCGAATTCTCTTGATGATGCTTCGGTTACTAAGCGAAACGTTCGTTATTTTTTTAATAGTGCATGTGTTATTGGTGCTAATAAAACAGTTTAGTGGTGTGTGTTGAGTGGAGCTGGATATATTTGGGAGTTTTAGCTTTCGGTAAGTCCAATTCATTATCAGCGCACTATTTTGCCTGTTTTGTTACGCCATAATATGTACACATTTCTTTTGGCGAAAAATTGCAAATTAAATAATTTTGTTTGGATTCTTTAAGTTTGTATTACTTCACTTTTTTCATCGGGGCTTATTAAAATCGTAATGTGACGATTATATATTCAATAGTGTCGGAAGCATCTAAACACTGAAAGAACGAATGGTCCTACGCAAGTGCATCTAATATTAATAACACATATACAATGTGAATGTGAATAGATGTAGGTATTTGGGGAGACCAGGGCTGACATTCCACGATCAGATGACTCGATTATTATACAAGGGTGGTGTTAAGAGTCTCTAAAACCAGTTTTTTTTAAATGACTATGTTTTTAACTTTTTAACAACTTTTTATACTTTTTAACTTTTTAACGTGGTTTTTAACAACTTCACCGGGCCGAAATCGGCGTGTTTTTATGAAAAGGGTATGTGATAGAAGCCAGACAAATTTAAATATATTCTATCAGATATTATAAAGCAACCAGATAAGCAAACATTGCGTATATGAGGAAAAATTATGCCGAAAAATTTTCTAAAACCAAAACCTTCTTCTTTGCGCAGTCGGATTAAAATAACTCGGTAGCACAAATTTACCTTCTACTACACTTCTACATAATCTCATTAAAATCCGTTCAGTACATTCTGCAGCACAAATTAACAGATATAATAGTTCTAAAAACACTTAAATCATCTTCTGCTACCGATTCTTAGTAGCCAAGAGAGAGTTTTTTAAAATTATTTAATTGTACAGAAATTCACACGTCTACAGTTCTTTTTGAAAACAGCTATACTTAGCAGGAGCGGTTTTAGATTAGTGTTGAGATCTCATAGTGGCGCCTACGCCGCCCCCCACCCCCCCTAAAGGGCTCTTGCTTAGTCTTGACACATCACAGATAACTTAAAGATTTTTGTTCCAGAAAGAAACATTTAAATGCGACAAATAATTTTACCGAATATAACTGAAAGTTAAATATACTAAAACGGTTCAATTAGTTCCATTAATGTAACCGACACAGTTCTTTTCAATGACAGCTATTGTTCCACAAGTCTCAGACAAAATTAAATATCAAATTGAAACTTTTGTGAGTAGAACACTCAGCAGATTTAACAATTGTGTAGGATTTTATCGCATAAGTTGTTGAATAATTTAGCACAAAGCAAAACAAATGAAATTCTGATGTCGCAGCTGAAAAGACGTTTATATTTAACCAGAAGTTAGCCCACGACTTCGTCAAAGTAGAATAGTTACTATTTTCGTACAAACTATCATTCCCAATATAGTACCGGGTTGATTTATTTTAACAAAAGTCGTCTATATTTGGTATTGTGTCTTTACATGGATTTCAAATTTCATCAAAATTGGTCTAATAGTTTAACCGTGCAAGCGTCATAGGCAGAATTTCGCGTTTCTAATAATAACTTCAATTTACTTGAATATCTCTAGCCTCTGTGGTCTAGCGGTTCAGTTATCGGACTTGACTGCATGAGGTCCCGGGTTCGATTCCTGGGTCGGGAAACAAAAAAAAATAGTGTTTTTCAAATTTTCTAATAAAAAAAAGGTTGCTCGGGATTGAATATGTGCCCGGTTGGCAATAGGCTTGTCACCTATATCATTGTGGACCTACTATCTTCAGCTAGTCGTGGGTGCCCTGGTTGTGCCTCTGCCTACCTCTCCGGGGATATAGGTGTGTACATACTTTTTTTGTATATGGCATTTCTGCAAATTGGTTTAGTTTTAATGTAGTAAGTCTGCAAAGTACTCAACTACCAGAGAATATAGTAATTATGTAAAACAGTTTAGGATCTGTCCAAAAAGCCCGAAAAAAGAAAGGGGTCCCGTGTAATTATTTTTTTACTGAAGGTCGCAATTCGTGAACCGAAAATATCCACTTGTAAGTGGTTAAAAAGCCTCTAATCTGTGGTGCGAATGTTCTAGTGGAATTATTTTATTTTTCACATGACTATATCTTTCTATTGTTCTTTCTATCAATCAAAATCTACAAGTGACTTTCAAACTTCGTTTTAACTCTCGTCGTTTAACGTTAAATCTCTCTATATATCACTAAATCGGAAGGAAGTTAAAAAATGGTAAAAAGATTTCGTAATGAAATGAGTGAATGGCCCATTACTATCGGTGAATATAGTAGTAGTAGTAGTAAAAATATGGTTTCTAACTATTTTAATATATATGGAAATAGTTAGAAATCTCCAGACTGAACAAGGCTACTTTTTTATAAAGCTGGTTAGTGTTTGGGGGTTCAGGATAACATCTAATTATAAAATAATTATTTAACCGCCGGTGCCTTTGAAAAATTAAGGAGTTTACGTAATGTCCGACTTCTATATTTTTTGTATGCACGTTAATCAATTTCTCCGTTAAACGTGGACCGATTTAACCAATGTATACAATAATTAATAACTTACACACAAAAATACTATCAAACTATGTTTTTTTTTGAATTAATAGAAACAGTAATAATAAATAAACACTGACAAATTACGCCAACTGAACTCACCCCAAAGTAATCAAATTGCATGATTATGTTATGGGTGACAACGATAGTAATATTAGATAGATACTTACATAATATATCCTATCCTAGCGGTCGGATTTAGCCATGTAGGCTACCTCCTCGGCCAACGGATAAAAGAAAATTTCTAGTGCTAGAATAAAAAAGTTGTCAGGTGTCAAAGGACACTCGGATGGAAAGTTGACGGGCAAAAAGGGCTAACCGCCACTTTTTAAACTTTACAGGAGAGCATTTTAAAGTTGAAAAAAAGAGAAAAATATATATAAATTAAACTATTACACCGAAGGAGTTCGAAATTAAACCATAATGTGGTTTTTAAATATTTCTCTACAAAATGATATTAATTATATACAAAAATCCCATTAACACTCACTTACTGTCGCTTACCCTCAAATGTTTCCAATTTTACAAACAGGAAGAACGTCGTAAATGAGAAAACTGAGTCATTCACTTCCAGCCTAAATATTTAAAGTGGAGATTTGTTTTTACTTGCTCTAAAGAAAAAAGCCATAACTTTTTTTTATATACCTTAAGGAGCGTCAAAATAATATAACAGGTTGTTGAAATACGCCTTATTACCAGAAAAAAAAATATGAACTAGAAAACGATGTGGGTTTACGTAGTTCAAATGTTACTAAACAATAAAATGTGCTCGCAGATAGCTAGGACATTTAATAAAAGAGGGGAAATTATTTAAATTAGTCTATAATCTTTTAAAATGACAGAAACTAATAATTTAACTTTGTATTATAGAACTACAAAATTGTTTGGTTTGGGTTGTTAGTCAACTATTCTAATATATAGAAATACTTAGGTAAATACCAAAATAAATTTAATAAACACTCAGAATTGGAAATGCAGACATCTAAATGTTCATCACACAAATACCTGCCCCCGTCGGGAATCGAATCCAAGGCTCGCAGTTGAAAGGTGTAGTTTGGTGTGTACGCTAGCCACTCGACCAACTTTTTTTGTAACCTTAATAATATTGTTATTTCTAAAACAGCAATTACAAAACTCGGTTTAACAAATTTCACTAAATCCGTAAGAATAACGCCGATAATACCTCATACAAAATGTTTCCTTATGTATAAATAACGTCATATTTTTGAGAATCCTTTCTTATTAACAAAATTGCTGAAAAGAATATAACCATATAAACTACATCATCAACTTGACCGCGTCGTTGGTTGAGTGGATAGCATACACGCCTAACTACATCGATTAACCGTGAGGCTCGGGTTCGATTCCCAACGGGGGAAGGCGTTTGTGTGATGAACATTTAAATGTCTGCTTTTCCGGGTCGCAGTGTTTATTGAATTTGTTCTGATATCTATTTCAGTATTTCTATGTATTAGAGTCGTTAACTAGCACCCATAACACAGACAATAATTTGCTTACTTTGGATTTAGATTCAAATTGTGTATTTTGTCTAGGGATATTTATTTATCAATTAACCATTCGATAGTTATTCAGGTCCCGACAGTTTCAGGTATGTCAGTATCCGTGTTTTACTTCCAAACGAATTAATACCATTGTTGTTTTGCAATGGTCACCACGCTGGACTGTGTATCTAAGAATTGCGCATTAGAAAGATGTACAGTAATATGATACATGTTTGTGGGAATAATAATAAATCTATGCCTGGGTAATGTGATTTGGGAAATCAATCAATTATAAGACCACAGATATGTATGAGAAAGTAAAATGTTTTTACTTTGAATAACTTAAACAATATACAGTTTGTAATTGTAACGTCTAATACATGATTTTAAATTATATAATAAACTGCTAAATTTGTATATACTAATGTGGATACAGGAATAACATAATTTCTATATTTACCATTTTCACTGCTGAAATGAACAAAATTGCGTGGCAAAATGAATCTCGCGTGTTCGTGGCACTTGTGCAACACTTGTTTTGCATGAATGCAAGAGATAACCGATACGTTTTGTTGTTGTTGCACTAGATAAGTTTTAATCTCATACCAATCGAATCAGTATAATCGTTAATTTTAGTTTTACATTTTTATATAACCGCCTTATTGTATTATCATGTTGGGACAAAAAAACAGGCTAAGCGACATATGTAAAATTAAATATTATAGATTAAGCGCCATTGATAAATAATATAAAGACATGGAAAAATATTTCTAAGCGTTAACGATACTTCATAATTACGGGAAAAAAGTATTAAGTAACGATTACTACTTTTAGAGCTACGACCTTCATCTTAAACGGATTTTTATTGAACCCTGATAGTGCAAAAATGTACTATCCTATTTAATATAAATATATTCCTTCAGCCAAAATCGGATAACGTTTAATTTAAAAAAAAAACAATAAGCCTAAATAGCGTAACTGACAAATATTAAAATTTGTTTTTATCCAAACACTATTTAAAGGTCATTCACTGAAATAACTGTTGCTTGTGACACTAAATTTGAATTGAAACACCTATTTTTCTATCGCCTAAACGCCAAAAAGTTCATCGAAGAGCTATGAAACTTAAACCAAACGACGCAGAAAAAAGACGATTCTAACCATACAAAAAAGTCTATTTCGAAAAAACTGTCGCTTAGCTCTTTATATTATTTATTATTTATTCTAAATAAAAAAACCTGTATACACTCAACAAAAATAATCTTCGTGACACCACACTGTTCAAAAGAAATGAAAATATCTGGCTTATTTTCTATAAGAGAGAGAGATAGAGAGAAACATGCACACGCCGTACAGCTTGCAGCAAAAAGTGTCGGTACAAGTTTTCGTGAGATTTTGTCCGTCTAGCCCCCATTCACAACGCGCGTTAAAGAACTTCGTCCCAAAAAGTGATATTTTAGTTAAGATGAAGCCAACAAAGTTCTAGATGACTTTTAAGCATTTAAGAAACTACTTGGAGAATACCGTAAAGGCGGACCTAAACTATTCAAAATTAATAACAAGCCGGCTTAATCATTTATGTCAGGGTCTTAGGTAAAGCGGTAGGTCGTTCGTGACTCATAAGTGACGAGTAGCTACTTTTATCAATAAAATTATGTTTACCTAGCCGTATCTGCGACTAGCCTCAATGATACCACTACTCTACCTCGTTCGTGGATCATAACATCAGTAGTCGTTATTATCGTGTTAAACATGAGATATTTTGTAAATTGAGATATTTTCTTTGAGAAAATGAGTCGGGTTGTTTATATTGCATAAAAATTAGACAGGTCCGGCTCCAAGCACTTTACTTTTACCGTGATTGATATAATTTTAACGAGTCCCGAGGTCGACATTAAAAGGGGTCGGTATGAACGGAAGGGATATCAGCACAGTGACAGATGTCACTGTCAAATGGAAGTCAAAGATGAAATTTAATCAATTGAAATGAGGCGGATAGATTACCTAGGGCTTTACGAATTGATAATACCGTCTGGAGAGATTTTGTGGGAAATGAAACACACGGTTACACGTTTGCAGGGGCGAGAGCGAGTCGCAGAATGTTCACAATTCACTGGGAGTTTCTTCTAGTTCTTGAGCGTTCCTAGTGGTTTTTCTGGAGGACCGACCGCGAATGAAATCCCGATTCCCGGCCCCCGTTTTTATACAATTCGGGAATGGGATTCTGGAACATTCTATTCCTCACCCCCGGGACCCTATTTTATTCAATTTCTTTATTAAATTGTACAATTATCCAGATCTAATATAGTACAAACCTATTATCTAGTCTAGACTTATCCTAGCATACATAGTTGTGCACGCGACTGCGCTTGGTTTTCGTGTGGCGGCGAATTTCCGCGATTTCTGCCTTTTATACTACCCTGCCCTCCGCGGCTTAGTATAAAACGTGCGGGAGCGGCGCTCCCGATTTTATTAACGTTACGGGCGCTGTCGTATGCTCATTACAATCGTATTCTTACCTATAACAACATATTCCAATTTCATTATGTTCGGGTAAGTAAAACACAAGAAATTTTACCTTTTATTATCGAACTTAAACTTAGCCG
This sequence comes from Calephelis virginiensis, assembly GCA_002245475.1. Lineage (NCBI taxonomy): Eukaryota > Metazoa > Arthropoda > Insecta > Lepidoptera > Riodinidae > Calephelis > Calephelis virginiensis. The sequence continues at coordinate 64,509 of NJDC01001500.1, forward strand.
ATTTTTTGGCTATTTACAGGACTTACATGTTTCGTATTACATTAAGACGGTCTAGCTACATACATTTTATCATTTCACACATAAATCTAGACAAAAGAACCTATTTCAGACATAAATTTAACGTAAATCACAATTGCCAAGTAAACATACTCAAAACGCTATAAAACAATCTAAAACCTATTCAAAAACATCATTTTCTAAGTTAGATCAACCATATAAACCAAAACAGAGTATATAAGCTTCAAAATAATATACAAAAACTTTGTTATTTACTTAAAATAAATCACTAATATATCAATATTCACATAGACTCGAAGTATCTGTAAGGTACTACCGCGTGCCATCCTTCGGATTGGGTCACTCCCGCCGATACCATCTAGTTGTCTCTGGTCATATGCTACATTGTCTTTGGTCGTCGTGCACAGAAATTACCATTGGATTAATTACACCATGGATTATGTGGCGTCGTATCTTTGATAAAAACAAATTTTCCCTTTCATGTATCCTTTTTAAACCTGCTGTTATCCAGGTTTGAATTTAACAAGTACCGTTGTATATATATATATATATGACATTTTTTTATAATCTAAATGTAATTATATGTTTCCCTAAAAACATACATGATTGCTTTAAGCTTCGGCCAAACCTAAGCGTCAAAGGGGCAGGATGCGGGACGCGAAGCGGGGGCGACTATAACGCGAAATTGGCTTGCATGCCTAAGCCGGTACGGCAGGAAACCCGAAACTCATTTTTAATTAATTATTAATTGAATCGTTCATCCCTAACCTTTTAAAAATAAACAAGTTGCTCCGAAGAACTTCATTCTATCCAATAATATTTTGATTTGTTTCAATGTTTTGTTTTCCTGTGTGGCTAGGTTTGAAGCAAGTTTTGAGTAAACGACAGAAAAGACATGGTCCAAGTTGCCAAAGGTTAGTTTTGCCGTTTTTTTCCCTGATTGGCTAGGTTGGGAAACCACCGTTTACGGTAGACATGTTAAATTTATTTACATTTTTTTTGTATATCAATTGATAACTAATCTTGTAATGAATCTTAAAAAGTTAAAATGAAATATGTGTTATGTATTAATTAGTAGTAGTATATGTAATTAAAATATTTGCTCTCCACAAGTTGGTAGAATATGTTGGAAAGCCTAAGTAATTTTCATCGTTTTACCAACATATTACATAAATAAATATGTTTCATTTCTTTTCTTTAAAAAGAAACTCAAAGACGTGACTTGCAAAAAAAAAACCTTTTCAGAAGTGTATAAAAAATCCAGCGATTTAGCGCTTTACATTAAATTTTTATATCAGTTAAGCCTATAAAAGCTTAAAGCAGCTTGAAGCTTGAGCAGAAAACTGCTTCCGAATTTTTCCGTTAAAATAAAATATTCTGAGCGCCGGACAGCTGTGTAGTTCTGGAAATTAGAAAAAGCTACACATTTTTTGTTTTCTGAAATTGGATGTCACGGCGGAAAACAATTGGCAATTCACAGTAGTCGACTAAAACTGTTGAGTTTTTTTATTCAAAACTAGTTGTTTCTGGCTTTTGCTGTTCAGCAATAAATTGCTCATCCATTTTTGTAACATTGTTATTTAACTATCTATTTTTAACTGTAAAGTTGATTGTCACATATTTATCATCCCTTTTGTGGCAGGTTTTCGGAAAACAATTAGTATATATTTGAACTTGCTTCTACAAGCATAAGCTTATCATATTTTATCATAATCGGATCAGCGTCTAACAGACAAACTATTATGTCAAAATAAAGATTGAATTTCGGAAAACTATATTTTCTTTGACAGTTTGAATGCTGTTGCGATAGTTGTGCATTTTTTCTAAAGCATTATGTTTATTTCTCCCACGAGCAGGACTTAGGAAACATCGAGTTTCAGGAGTATCTGAGTCAAATTCAAACTCTAATAATCTTAGTAAAATTACTTATTCTTAACTAGCCTTTCTACTGACTTTGTATGACATCGTATATGTCCTAAAGTAAGATTTCGCGGCTAAAGATGGCATTGAAAAGTTTTCCCGCAGTATTTACTACACTATTGACCCAGGATACTACATACAATTTGGTACAAATTCCTTTTCTAGTTTGTGCGTGAACATTGAGCAGATAAACAGACAAACCGATGTTTTTTTTAATGTTTTCTGAAAATAATTCATATACAGATTAAGTATTACTGTTTTAATATACGTTCGTCCGGGCTCCCTTGCAGAATAGACCATCTGAATGTGCGAGGCAGCTCGTAACAAGCGAGCATAGGCTTACCGTTAGTAGCAACGTGACATTTGACTAGGTGGTAGAGTCTCACAGCGACTCGCCCAGATTGGCACCACCGCCTTACCTGCCACGATGTCAGCCGTTGACGTGTTCCAGTTTGGAGGACAAGTTAGCCGGTAAACTTACTTTTGTTTAAAGCCCAACATCCTGGCCTTAGGTTGGTAATGCACCATTTCCACCTTTTGTGTCTCTAAGCGGCGTGAATTTCTTACCCTCAGGAAATCCGTCTGCTTATTTGCTTTCCAGTATCATAAAAAAATGTATAAATCATTTTTTAACTCCCAATCTTTATATTGAGCCAATTAATGTCAGTGTTTAATATCGTCGATAAAAAAACGTATAGCAAATATACATAAAAATTAAAAACCTATTCCATTTATAATAGATTAACACAGATCACATCGTTTCAAACTCCAAATACCCCTAGTTTTGCCTCCGTAGTAAAAAAAAGGTATTGAGTAATCTCGATGACCTCAATGTAGCTAAGCGGGGATGAGTTGGCTGGTTTTCAATATCATGGTATTTGTTCTAACACAACCTTAACTACAGTAGCAATAGATAGCATTTTACATTGTCATATCTTCTCTATTGCTGCTATATTCCATATGTACTCAAATTATTCATATCATATCACTAAGTAACCTTTAACCTTTTGCTTAGGTTACGTAGGCTTTCACAATATGTGATCAAGTCCGATTTTATATACAGTACTGTAGACCTTCAAATGAGATCTGATAATTACCACCTGGCAACATTATATTCAGTGGATCTGTGGGCTGCTTCGACCTAAATAAAACCCAAACCGTGTTATTAATAAACATACAATAAAGTGGCCTCTGTGGTCTAGCGGTCTGGCGTCTGACTTGACTTCTTGAGGTCCCGGGTTCGATCCCCGGGTCGGGTAACAAAAAAATTAGAAAATGTGTATTTTCAATTTTCTAATAATAACAACGTTGCCCGGGATTGTATATGTGCCTGGTTGGCGATAGGCTTGCCATCTATCACAGTGTGGGAATTAGTGTTTTTGGCTAGTCGTGGGTGCCACTCACTTTGTACTTACATTATTACCTTTGTGATTTAGCGGTCTGGCGTCAAACTTGACTTTTTGAGGTCCGGGTTCGATCCCATGGCGGGTAACAAAAAAAAGTTTTGAAAATTTATATTTTTAATTTTTAATAAAATAACGTAGCCCAGAATGGAACATATGTCCGGTTCGTGATAGGCTTTCCACCTATCACACTGTGAGTGTGTCTTCGGCTACTCGTTGGTGCCCTGGTTGTGCCGCTGCCAACCTCTTCGGGGATATAAGATACTTGCACGCACATTTATTTATTTACAATAAGGTTTAAATAAATAAATATAACACTCACAAGACAACACCATCTATAGGCCAAAATTGTCTTTTACCATAAGAAGCCGTGTGTTTGTTTTTTGACCTCTCAAATAAAAATCAATGGTCAATTGAAATAGTGTTAAATGTCTTAATTAAGGACAAGTTACTTCAAGCTGGCAGACAGGTGTAATTAGAAGTTTTGCTATCTCTGATAGAATTGCTCCACTGTGCATTTGGAGGGTTGTTTGAGCACAGTTTCTAATTAGAGATTCAGTCAGCTTTATCTTTATAGCACCATGATAGTTTTCTTTACATTTCAATGATTTTGAAGTTTATAGCTTTGTTCATATAATCTCTAGTAAACGAAGTAGTTGGTCTTGAGAAATGAAGATGGCGTTCTTATCAACAAGATATTAAAATTTATTATGATCAAATTGCGACCAACTGGCGAACACTAGTTATAATAAAAGGTTGTGTACAAATTACTATCCTTGGGCAAATTATACAAATGTGGAACCCCAAAGTGAGCAAACTGAATGCTTGTGTTCTGAGTGTTAATAAATAATAACTGTTGAAAATAATCAACGATATTAATACAAATAAATATTTAATAGTTTACCATTATAAGTTATAGATTCGCTGACCACGAATAAATTCTAACAGGGTAATGTTATTTTTTTGTTACGAAAAAAAACGATTCAATTTGAATTTGTCATTTGTTACTTCAGAAAAAAAATGATTTCACATTAGATTAATAAGTCTCTTTTTAAAAAACAATAATAAATGCACAGATATTTCTAAAAAGTGATTTCGAATAGAAATCAGAGCTTTCATTATGAGTTGCTATAGATTATGTTCGGTAATTTACGTATCGGCATTTTTAGGGTTATTGGTCTTTTAGTTCTCTTGGTTACCAGTAGAGGCGCTATTCCAAGTTTTCAAACAAATATTTTAACGGATACGCAGTGATTTTGGCGCTATAAAGTCATGGTAGGGTTACAGAGGAATTACCAAGAAATTTTTAACCTGCATTATTTCAAAATTGGTAGATTGACTCTTGTTAAATAAACTTCATAACAATGTTAATGTTATAAATACTGAATATATACTAATTATGAATGCTGATACTAATTTTATAAACGTGAAAGTCTGTTTATACAGAGTAACATGTACAGAACCAGCAAAATTTTGAGACAGGGTTGGGAATCGGTAACACTTTAAATTTTCGAACTAATAAAAAAATTAACAAAAATACTTTTTTGTCTAACGCAAAATACAAATTGCATGGTTATGACGCAAACGTCGGCCATCGCATGCGCAGGCTGGTGACGTCATGACTCGTACTAGGTACGACGTAGCGTGACAACAAGTGAAGTATCAACGCGGCCTATTTCAAATGAATTTTCATAATCATTACAATTTGACAATCAATATTCAAAATAAACTTTCATATCAGCCTTCAATTACTTGTATTAAAATTTGGCCGGTGTTTTGAAAGTAACCCTGTATAAAAACTATTCAACATTTAGTGTTGTCATTGAGAAGACCCGGAAAAAGAAACTTTTTGTCTATTTCCGTGTATATTTTACAATCTTTATCTCCATCAATCCCTATTATCAATTATCAATAATATTATCTCATGTTTATCAATTCCCATTTCGCAGTGGTAAAATTAAAATTTGGGCTGTCTTTTAAAAGTAACCATGTATATGACGCTTTCACGGCTAAACCACTGGACCGATTTGAATAACCCCCCAATGAGGCGTCAAATTTGGTATAAAATTCTGCGCTGACAAAGTCTCTAGAAAACAGCTATTATGTCGAATGTTTGTCTTCCCTTGATGATAATAATATTAAAGTATAATTTTTTAATGTTCACGTTACCTGTTATGCAAACGGTTCTCGGTTTATTACGAAAAAATTGCATCAGTTTGAGGTAAACCGAGCAGTTAATTGAATAGGAGAAATAAAAAGTACAATAGAGCCTTTTAAATAAATACTGCGTCACTTTATGGCATTAAACAGTGAACTCGGTTCTCGTGATAGTCAGAGCCTGTGGCCTTAGATACTTAATGTTATAAGTGCGGTGCTTAAATATGCCAAGTCCTCTGGATGCCTATGGCAGGAATAGCTAAGTGATTATACACATTTTATACTAGTTTCTTGGACGTCGGTCGCTATCTTATCACAAATATACAATTTTTTTTATGATATTGGAAGGTAAACAAGCAGACGGATTTCCTGATGGTAAGAAATTCACGTCGCCTAGAGATACAAAAGATTGGTAATGGTGCTTTGCCAACCTGAGGCAGGGATGTAAGGCCTCGCAAAGGTAAGTTTACCGGCTACCTTACCCTCCATACTGGAACACGTCATGACGTTAGGCCGTGGTACCAATCCGGGTGAGTCGCTGCAAAACTCTACCACCTAGTCAAACGTCACGGTGTTAGTGACTGTAAGCCTGTGCTTGCCTTTTACGAGCTCTCTGGCAAAAAGGCAGATGGTCTATTCTGCAAAGGAGCCCGGAACAACACGGGGGGAAAAGTTAAAAATGTTCAACACCCCTGACAAAAAGTTTCCGTAATGTAGCTAAGAACCGTTTGGTTCTCAATTATGTACAGGTTTTATCAGAACCATCACGTCAGCCCTCAAACCAAAATCCGCTTCGAAATCTATCCGTTCGTTTATGACTTATGACACCACAGACAGACATATATAGTCGGGAATTAAGAGCTTTTTCCAATTCTTAGGGAAAAGAAAGTCAAATCTACAACTGATGATATAAAATATTAAGATAATAAACGCCTCGTAGCTGTTAACCTAAACCTTCATCGGAAATCAATAAAATCCTTCTGACAACTCATAATCAAACCTCGAACCCTCAATAACACAAAGATTAACGAATTACCAGTTGCTCTCGGCATTGGACCAACGGTTTGTTCCAGTATTACAAATGAAAGCCTTAAGAAAAGTAATGAAAGAGTTTTTCTTAAGGCTTGCGACTTATGAACTGTAAAACTGTGAACTTATTATCTACAATTTGGCCTCATTTAGCCGATAACGGTTTTATGTGTATCGTCGACTAACAAACAACATAATGTAGTCGTAGTAAAGCTGTAATAACCGACTTTTTCTTTCTTTAGTTTTTGGCATCCGCGTTAGCATTTTGCTATTAGCCAAGTAGAAATTTACTTGAAAACCGATTTACTGAAATCGGGTTTCAATTATTCAAAATTATTCACAAGTCGTCAATAAAAGTCATGTCAGGGTCTTGTGTAAAGCGGTGGCTTCATTATTCTAGCTCATATAGTGAGATTTGGCGGCACCGAGGAAATTATTTCATTTGTCCACTTTCACTGAACAAAATTGTACAAAATGCCATCAAAATTGACTAATTTCATTCAATCTAAACACGAAATTCATTAATAATGAAAATACTGTGACGATCTTTTCTCTCGATGGCGCCAAAACTCAATAAGCGACTTCAATTTCTATATGTAAATCAGCTACGTACACAAAAGTATTTTCCTCGATTTACTTGGGATTATATTATCAGACTTGGCAATAGTAGACCAGGGTCGATAATTTTTAAAACCAAATAAAATAGTAGTAGGATGAAACCAATTAGAAAAGGAGGGGAATATTATAAAAATGAAGGGAAAAATAATTTACGGGCGATCTGAGGTCGGGGAGGGGATGGGGGTGAGTTTTTAAGGGTAAAAAACGGGTTTTCTCGATTTCCGGCAAAACTAAAAGTCCTATCGAAAAAAGTTAAATGGCAAAGTTGTAGGTAATAAAAAGATCTAAAACTTTTGTATTAACACTTTTTTCTCATAACCTCAAAATTTATGTGAAAAATTCAAAAAACCAAGTTATAGGTTTTTTTATTTTTATCTTTTACAAAAGTTTTTTTTATTTAATGAAATTTGGTGAGAACTTACCTTTTTATGTCCCAAATACGCTGTAATTTATTTGATTAAAAATATTTATTTTTTCACCTTATTTTGAATTAATATCGAAAAAACACCCTAATTTTCAATCGAAAACTCACCCGTCAAAATATCAGCATTTTTCAAAAAGTTGGTATGTTTTCTGCTCGTTGAAATCTCTACTTTTCGATGGTGACAAAAAAATTTGTTACTATAGTAAATCTTCTCAGAAAATGCAAAAAATCGAAAAAACTTCGAATTCGATTTTTTTTTTATTTTAATAAAAAAATTGGAGCTGTTTATTAAAATTAACACTTTAACTACTCGGAAAACTTTAGATTACATGTAGACATTTACAATATTTGGAGAAAGTTGTCGAATCTTCTTTAAATTATATGCGTAGCTATGTCTATTCTTAAATATTTTAAGAAATATTATATACCTGAGTGACCTACGAAAAATAGTAGCCTATCCAAAGGTATTTCATGGAGAAGTGGGGAAGGGGCTAGGCGAGTCTGGGTCTTACTACATACATACCTACAATTTCGTAGCAGCTGTTACAACCGTTAGCCTAACCAGTATTCGAAATAAAATAATATATACAACATCGTTTATAAAAATACACGTGCACGCTGAGTTTCTTGAAGATAATTGTGACAAGTTTACTTAAAAAAAAAAATTTTCGAATCTGCATCGGAAGGTAATTACTTACTATCTCTATTTTTATCTGTATCTATCAACTCAAACATAAAATTCGTAATATTTTCTTTAAAAAATAGTATGCTTAACGTAACCTAATCTAAAGATTGAAATTAAATGATGTTTTAGTGCAAGATAAAAAAAAAAAATCTCCTTAATTTTGCACAAACAAATTTAGTTAATCGCATGGAAAAAAAATATTTCAAAATACATAAAAAATATTTTAAAAATCTATATAAAATATATATCATAAATATATTTGTAATAACAAACTTTTGGCTGATTTTCATATATATTTTTTACATTTCAAATATATTTCAGATGTATTCAAAATATATGAAATATACATGAAAATCAGCCAAAAGTTAGTTATTAAAAATATATTTACTATACATATTTTTTATATATTTATACATTTTAAATAGATTTTTAATATATTTCTTTAGACATTTTGACATTTATTTCTTTATTTTTTTTTTCATGGGGGTATATTCACGATAAAATAGTGAAGGCATTATTAATTCGACTCTGTCTTTTCAGATTATCAGTATGGATGAATCTGTTTGTATCATCTGCAATAAGGCAGATTATAAGCAAGTGTATGAAATAAAAAAAGCAGCTTTGAGTCGTTTAGTGGTATTCAGCAAGAAAAGAGTCGACAATAAATACAAAAAAATTGAGACTTTGACATCAGCTTTTATTCATCGAAGTTGTCAAAGTCAGTATAATGATGAGACTGCAATAGCTACATTTTGTAGTTCAGGACAAAAAAAACAAAGGAAGGAAAAGAAATAATTAAAGAGGCTCTTGGGTTTAATTGGTGATTTAATTGATTAGAATTGAAAGTATTTATGAATCATAAGATTAATGTGTTAAAAATATTGTAATGAATAACGTAATCAGAATAAAGTATCTACACTTAATTGTACGATTTACATTTATATTTTTATATAATGAGATTTTCTATGACATAAATGTAGTTAGCATTAAATAAATCAACGTTTTAATTGAAACAAATAGCAGCAATCACATTTTTTAAATTAAATAATTTATAATAATTAAAAAAAATTCGAATTCGAGTTTTTTTTCGATTTTTTGCATTTTCTGAGAAGATTTACTATAGTAACATATTTTTTTTTCACCATCGAAAAGTAGAAATTTCAACGAACAGAAAACATACCAACTTTTTGAAAAAAGCTGATATTTTGACGGGTGAATTTTCGATTGAAAATTAGGGTGTTTTTTCGATATTAATTCAAAATAAGGTGAAAAAATAAATATTTTTATTCAAATAAATTACAGCGTATTTGGGACATAAAAAGGTAAGTTCTCACCAAATTTCTTTAAATAAAAAAAAAATTTGTGAAAGATAAAAACAAAAAACCAAAAACTGGGTTTTTTGAATTTTTCACATAAATTTTGAGGTTATGTGAAAAAACTGTTAATACAAAAGTTTTAGATCTTTTTATTACCTACAACTTTGCCATTTGACTTTTTTCGATAGGACTTTTAGTTTTGCCGGAAATCGAGAAAACCCGTTTTTACCCTTAAAAACTCACCCCCATCCCCTCCCCGACCTCAGATCGCCCGTAAATTATTTTTCCCTTCATTTTTATATTATTCCCCTCCTTTTCTATTGGGTTTCATCCTACTACTATTTTATTTCACTTTTTATTATTTTTAAAGGCTTCTACCCTGGTCTATAGGACCATTCTGCAAATATGTTTTTCAAAAAAAAGAAATTTTTCCAATTGGTTAAGAAATTTCGTAGAAATCTATTAAAATAGGCACATAAAAATTCATATCAGGCGAACAAATAATCTCCTCCTTTTTTCAAAGTCGGCTAAAAATATTGTGATTTTCTGACTTTGTTTCAATGCTGTTTTTGTATTGCTTAGATATTTCCGAAGAGAAAATTATTCTCTTACCATTCCAAAATATCAAAAATGCATAAGGTTAATATTTAAGTTTCCACTTCTGCCGGCACTTCCGAAGTGCAACCCGTCTTTTTTTATTACTTTGCGTGATATTTTGTAATGTTTCTTGTGTATATCCTCTTTTATAAATGTTTGTATAATCGCCGCTATAATCTACTAGTCTATTGTTGGCATTGATTGGTCGGTCTCGTGTTTGATTCCCGGGGATAACTTAAAATGTATTTTATCAATTTTCTAGTCCACACGTAACAACATATAATATACAATATATAATAGGTAAGTGTTCAGTTAGCGACAGGTTTGTCACCTACTATATCGTGGGACTTGTTTACATAGGTTAATCACGGATATAGTGTTTGTACATCTGTCTGCTTCTACAGGGAAAGATACTTTTTTCGTGTATAAGTACAAGTACAAGTATCTTCACGCCCATATCCCCGAAGGGGTAGGCAGAGGTACAACCAAGGCACCCAAGACTAGCCAAAGACACTAACTCCCACAATGTGATAGGTGGCAAGCCTATCGCCAACCGGGCACATTTCCAATCCCGACTAACTTTTTTTTTATTAGACAATTGGAAAAATCCAATTTTCTTGGGAAAATACAATTTTCTTTTCGTTGGTCGACCCGGGATTCAAACCCGGGACCTCATGCAGTCAAATCCAACACCCGGACCGCTAGACCACAGAGGCGACTTTCGTGTATAATTGTTTTTAAACCAGGCGAGCACAATCAGTAAACTTTCCTTCAGTAAGAGTAATCTTCTGATTGACGGTTCAAAATAACATTAAAAACCCACAAGTTTACTTTGTTAATCCCTGCCATTCCTGTTTAAAGTATTTTAGGTCCTTTTTCCGGTCGTACTCGAAACAGCAGGTTTACCGAGCTAGTCGAGAACTAGCCGAGTACGAGAGTCTAGTAATCATCATGAAATGTTTTTAGGATTTATATTTTAAAGAGAACTTCGTTCCACCCGTTCAGTATGGGAAACAATAAAATATTATTTTTCCCATTTTCCCAGCAACTTTCCCGGTTTATTTCTTTATAAAAACCTTCACCTGCTTATAACTAACACAATAAAAAAATAATTAGCCAAATCGGTCCAGTCGTTCGGAAGGTATGCGCTTACCAACACATTTAGCATTTCATTTTTATATTATAGATATTGCCGTGATTTGAGACGAACATTGTGATAGTCATATTATGATTGAATAAATTCACACTATTATGCGCCAAACATATAGGAAAAACTAGACAGTGTTTCATTTACCTATATAATAATATGATAATGATTATTAGATAATAAATATTATGATTACAATTTGCTAAGGTAAGTTCTCTTAAGTTAACTAAAAAATCAAAAAACAGATATAGCGTTTTCTTGCTACACATTAAAAAAATATAACATCTTTCGCCTTACTACAAAAAAATTAAACATTCGTTGAACACAGGGTTACTCATCATTGTCTAAAATTGGATTATCAACAAACAACATGCTGGAACGTTACAAACTAATTTTATTTCATGTACATGCTGTCTTTTTCAAACTAAACAAAAATGAAAGAGATAGAACATTTTAGACACGCCAGTTAGTCCGGACCTTTCAAATTCTGTTTGTGATCAACCTTTTTTTAATGTTATATTAAACGTCAGTAGATGTGTACTAACTAATCTGATAGCACTAAAATTGTTTTGTCTCTTTTCATTACGCTCGTTATAGGAAGATAGCGATAACTTAAATTTATTTTAGTGAGTGCGCAACATAATTACCACCAGTGTTTAGTTAAACACGCGTCTAATTTTACTATGTTAAGGCGGCTGGGTTTCAATTGTATTCAACTGGACATTATACGGAATCCGAAAGGATACAATCAAGTAGGACAAAGATATAATTGTTATCGGATACATATATTACCTATTTTAATTGAAAACCCTTTAGAAACCAGTAGGTTGTGGATGTCAGGAAATTTACATTTTATAGTTATAACAAAATGTCGTCGCAAAACGCAATAGGCGTTGTATTCGATAACGGTTCTCTTTGGACAAAAGCTGGGTTTTCTGGTGAAGCATTTCCTAGGTGCATCATACAAACTGCTATTGGACGGTAAAAACATACTAATATTAGCTCACCCGACGTTCTCCTGAACATGAATATTGAATTCTAAGTTTTCTTGTGTTCCACCAAACATTTTTTTGTAAGTGAGAGAATCTTTAAAAGTTTTAATTTTAAAAAATTATCTTTAAAAGAATTCTTGAATCCTTTGCTGTTGCATCATGCGCCAACGGATGCAACGGTTTCGATTATTTTTGAAGTGAAAACTTCTTTAGCGGCATTGCGCACTTTCTTGGAATGGGTAAAAACTTTTAAACTCGCGTCAGATCGTCAGAACGTAAGACGGCGCACTGCGCATTCGTGAACGAGACGGCGTGATATTTTTAAATAAAACGTAGATTCATTGCTGTTTTTGTATTGCTTAGATATTTCCGAAGAGTGTAGGATACGCAATGGATAATACACCGCAATATACCTACCATTACATTCTCACAGATAGCAGATACGTATAATATCAACAAACATTGCTCTATTTGTTCCATCTTGAAAATAAGCTCTATGTGTAGACGACCAATGTTCGTTGTACAGACACACGCACAGACACGTACAGACGCTTCTAGCCGTCATGTGGTCTTACTTTAGCGAGTTTTTGTCAAGTCAAACGCAGGTTATTGATATGAAAATAATATTTGTGCATAAATGATAGTACTTTCATTCTGATAATTAAAGCAATTCGTGCAAAATTACTCCCTAACCATTCCAAAATATCAAAAATGCACAACGTTTTTTTCATTTTCAAATTATTTTTCATTTCAATTATTTTTTTTTTCAATTATTCAATCAATTAAATTTCAAATTTCAAAATATTCAAATTTTCACTTCTGCCGACACTCCCGGAGTGCAAATCTTTTTTTTTATGTATTATTGATTATTGTTAGAAAAAATTGTAAGTTAATTTTATTTCATTGTTCATACAACTAAGACTGGACAACGTCTGTTGGGTCAGCCAGTTATTAATAAATTCATAAGGATGTTTTCAAGTAATTTTGTTTTAGGATTGCAAACTTGTTATATTTAAGTATCTTTACGCCTGTGTAACCCAAAAAGGCAAGCAGAAGAACAACCAGAGTACTCACGACTAGCCGAAGGTACTACGTCCCACAATGTGATAGACGGCCAGTCTGACGCCAACCACTCTTATATCTATATACATATATACATATCTTCACGCCCTTACGAAATAGGAAGAGAGTATCGACATTAATCTAATCCCAGGCAAAGCTGTTTTTATAAAAAAAATTGAAAAACCTCAGCAAGTAACTGAATATAATCAACTTTAAAATAAACAGCTAAAATAATTTCAAGAATAAAAATTATAATCAATTATTTATTAATATTATTTTATTACGAATACTATTATTCTTTTTATTTGATTAATATTCTTTGATTTGAGCGCCTCGTTAGTCGAGTGGCTAGCGTACACGTTGACCAACCGCGAGGCTCGGGTTCGATTCCCGACGGGGGCAGGCATTTGTGTAATGAACATTTAGATGTCTGCATTTCCGGGTCTGGGAGTTTTTTAAATTTATACTTGTGTCTATTTAAGTATTTCTATGTATTAAAATCGTTGACTAACACCCATAACACAGGCATATAATTAGCTTACTTTGGGGTTAGATTCAATTTGTGTAACTTGTCTAAAAATATTTATTTATTCTATTATTGTTATTAGCTACAATTCTTACTTATATTTACATTAAATTGCTACAATTGATATAAATATTTTATCAAATGGCACTAAATTTAAAAATCTATAAAAATATGATCAAAAATCCACCTTCAAATCTCCTAATCTCATCTAATCTATGAAAATTTATAGGATCCACCATAGTCAAACTCTGTAACCCAAGTAAAAAAGTAAGTAAGTATCTTCACGCCTATATCCCCGAAAAGGTCGGCAGAGGCACAAACAGGGGCACTCACGTCTAGCCGAAAACACAAATGTGATAGGTGGCAATACCGCCAACCGGGCACACATTCAATTCCGAGCAACATTTTTTGTTAGAAAATTGGAAAAACCACATTTTCTCTTTGTTACCCGACCCAGGAACCCGGGACATCATTAAGTCAAGTCCAACACCTAGACCGCTAATCGCCTGTAACCTAACATTCAAATACCACCATAGTGGATTGAAATTAAATTAATTGAATTGAACCGGATAGTAACAAAATGTACATGGAACCATGACCTACTTTCCTAAGAAAAAAGGCCATTAAAATCGGTTTTTATTGGCTTGGTAATCGCGTCGCAAACATACAAAAAAATGTATTTAATGATAACTTCTTGTTACAGTTTGAAATATAAATTTCAGATCACGTGCCCCTACAATTTTGGATGGATTTTCGGATTTTTACTTTGGTCAAGAAGTGATACAAAAAAGGGGTTTGACTGATCTGACTTGGCCGATGAAAAACGGTATGATTCATCACTGGGATGACATGGAAAAACTTTGGCATCATACGTTCTACAAAGAACTCCATGTGGTGCCTGAGGAATCCCAACTACTTATTGCTATTCATCCGCTCACACAAAAAAGGGATAAGTAAATATTTTCCTTTACTCCCAATGTTGTTGCGGTCGATGTTGACTTAGAATCTATTTACGGGGTTGGCTATTTTGTCGGGTCCCTCAATACGCTTCTGTTTGAATAAATTCCTTGCCTTTTTTGTGAGACATTTATATGTATACGTAAAACAAAGTCTGTTTTTTTTAAATTATATTAATCCTACAACTACTGGCTTGGTTTTTAGAGATATTTCTTGGATTTGTTTGTGCTACCTAATACTTATCTACTTATCAGGTATTTATTAAGTAGCTGGTAATTTTCCTTACGCAAAAAGAATGACAACCCAGCTTCAGGTTGTTACCACAATTACCACCGTTGCTATTTTTGGTAATTTTATTATAAATATATAATAAATATCAAAAGCGCATGAAAACTACAAAAATTCGTTTTCAATTTCAACACGCTTTGCCAAATATTCTTAATATATTAAAATCAGTTCTTTGTAACCGAAAAATCGAGTAAAATAAGCCAAAGTTTTTTTATGATGTTGGAAGGCAAACAAGTTGACAGATTTCTTGATGGTAAGAAATTCACGCCGCTTACAGACACCAAAGGTGGTATTGATGTGTTACTAACCTGAGGCCGGATTGTCAAGCCTCGAGAAAAAGTAAGTTTACCAGCTACATTGCAGAGCCGGAAACCGTCAACGGGTAACACTAACGTTATAGCGTCAGGAATAGGTAACCAATCCGGGCGAGTCGCTACGAAACTCTACCACCTAGTCAGGTGTCACGGTGTTAGTCACGGTAAGCCTATCCTCGCCTTTTACGAGCTGCCTGGCAGGAAGGAAGATGGTCTATACTGCAAAGGAGCCCGAAC
This sequence comes from Calephelis virginiensis, assembly GCA_002245475.1. Taxonomy (NCBI): domain Eukaryota; kingdom Metazoa; phylum Arthropoda; class Insecta; order Lepidoptera; family Riodinidae; genus Calephelis; species Calephelis virginiensis. Next base: position 80,199 of record NJDC01001500.1, read on the forward strand.
CAACACGGGTAATAAAAAATATAGGTACTACTTTTAAGTTGTAAATTTATTGAGTAGATACCGAATTGCTTAAGTAAACACTTCCGAAAAGCAATAGCTATATTTTTTCCTTTTTTTGTGAAGTTCGTCTATACCACAATCACTAACCACAACCACACCGAGTATTGAATTTCGTATTGAAAATGTACAGTAAAATTTGCAACCACATTTTGCATTCATTATAGACAACTTGGGTGCTGCCGACCACATTGCAAACACAATATCAGTGACACAAAAATGTCAACGACGCAACCATATCCATATTTATTCGATAACACAACGTAACCACATTATTCACACATGGTTATGTGTAGCATTATCGTTCTTTGTTTACGAGGTGTGTTGTGGTTGCACGTGAAAATCAATCCGGTACGTAGAGGAAAACTCCAGTTATACTTCGAAATTTTGAACTATATTCTTTTAACAATTATACTCCGAAATTAAAAATTTGGATTTAGATTATGCAGAAGTTCTACAAAATTGAATCTATACGTTGCGTTGGTTGCTTTTATTTAGGAGGTTAATACCGCCTTTTCTTGGCGTGGATTTTTTGTCTTAAGGTAAACTATGACAATGGTTTGATCGCCCAATTTCGGGTTTTCTGTTTAGTACAACTTTTCATGAAAGTCAATACTTTTTGAACGCTAAATTCTTAACCAACAAAACGATGTTGTTGTACGATTGACAGTAAGGAACATTATATAAAATGCAGTAGCGAAATTAACTTTTCGAAAACGTTGAATACGTTTTTACAAATGCATTATTGGATTTAAAAAATAAGACGCTTATAACTCCACAAGCTTCAGTTGCAGAAAAGTGTTTGTAAATTTGCAGGCATTAGTACAAAACTAACATTTTTTTTTCAGAGAAAGAATGGCAGAGATTTTTTTTGAAACTTTCACAGTCAAAGATTTATACTTGGCTCTTTCACCTTCTTTGTCTTTATACGCTAGTGGTAGAACTTCAGGCGTGGTTTTGGAAAATGGCCATTCATGTTCCTACGTAGCACCAGTTTTTGAAGGATTTACTTTGAAACACTCTACATTATGCTCGGAGATAACTGGAAAACTCCTGACAGAATATCTTCAAAAGCTTCTATCAGAAATAGGATACAGTTTTACAACTCTTGCTGAAATGGATATTCTAGAAAATATTAAGGTATACATATACATATTTTTTCAAATAAAAGAGCTAGTGTGTTTTGTAGCAGTTAGTCCGGATTGCTTCCACTGCCTTGCCTATTTCTGCCACTTTAACATCAGTGTTCACCACTGTAGTTTAGTGTAATGTAGTGGTAGCTATTCACATTCAGCCTCCCGGATAAAAAAAAGTTCTAACGATATCTAAAGTGTTTGTAGTGTTCCATACTGTACGGTAGCTGGTAGATATTTACATTCAGCCTCCCGGTTAAAGATAAGTTCTAACGAAAAGATAAGGTTGTACCTCTGCCTACCTCCTCGGGGATATGGGCGTGAAGATACTTGGTGTTAAGAGTACCTGCAACTGGCATGTCGATACTCGACCTAACTAAATCGACATTTTCTATTCGGTACTCTCTGCCTACAACGTAAGGGACTTGGCGTGAAAGTAAATGAATAATGTTGCGTATAGTTCTATTTTAACATCAAAAGAATCGCTTGCTTCCTCTTGAAATTCCGGATTGGTCTCACGGTCTTACACATTCCTACTGCTTCGTCTTCAGTGATTGCTGGATATTAGTTCCACTTTATACATTGTTTAAGATAGCGCATACTAGATCGAGTCGCATCGCAGTGCAACAATCTGCTCAGATTGCTTTCATATATAATTATCACCGCGGATTTATCCGTAGCGGATGAGTTCCCGATACTGGCTACTGTACTAACGCGGTTTACTTTTTTAGATATTTTTTTTATTTTATCTTCGAGCAATAGGCAGAGAAAGTAACATTAGTCATCGGAGTCCGTACATTGTACGTACATGTAACGTTAACGTTAACATTTCCGTACTCAGCAGAGAGCCACAAAAATCTGCCGATACCCTGCGGCCCGCCCCACCTAAAGGCGCATTTTCATTGGTCAATAAGGCCCGCATTCGGGGTGCGGGAGATTTCTGTAACGCATGCAATAGGGCCCGCAAAGAGTTAATCGTTTTCACTGGTCGTCAGAGCCCGCATTTGAAGTGCGAGAGAATTAGGTACCTACAGTTTGGCAGTGGGTTTATCGATAGATCTCTACGAGTTTTAGCATTTGTGAATCCGAAAACCGTTCAGCCATTTTGCTCCCACGCTGCGTAAATAAACAGCGTTGATAATATTTAAATAATGCGCGTAGTATTGATGACGTCTAATGAATGACTGAACGGAGGCGAGTCACCGCATGCGTTGTATCGACCGAGTTATCGACTGACTAGTTTCATTGGTCGTTATCCCGAATGCGGATATCACCCGCACACGTTTAATCGACCGAGTTATCGACCAGTGGATTTCATTGG
>NJDC01001500.1:104629-123757 GCA_002245475.1 Calephelis virginiensis
ATAGTGGGATAGCGGGAAGTGTCTATCATTCCTGGGTTCATCATCAGAACTTCTACATAATCTACATAATAAATACCTACCGAACTAACTAATATGTATCAACTGAAAGATTAAAGAACATCATCACCACAGCATCGTGAAGTGACCATTGTCGAATGTTAGCAAGTGATTATAATCCATAAAAACACTATTCATGACAAGAATTTTTTTAGAGTTTCCCTCGATTTTCCCAAGATCTCATCATCAGATCCTGATCTGGTGAGCATGGGACCAATTCTGAATCCTTCCAAATCAGTTCAGGGATCTTCGAGTAATCGCGTAACATACAAAAAAACTATACAGACGAGTTGATAACCTCTTTCTTTTTAAAGTCGGTTAAAAAGTATCCTATGTTACTCTCCGGCTCCTAAACTATCCCCATACCAATTTTCGTTCAGATCGGTCCAGGAATTAGACCGTGAAGAGGGAACAAACGAACAAACGAACTTTCGGATTTATAATATTAGTGGGATGGGATATACAAGAATTGCTCATTTAGAGGTATAAGATAGACTAAAGTACTTAAAGGTTAATTTGAAATTATAGCCTGGATTATTGCAATAAAGACTAGAAATTCAACTTAAACGTTGGAGTACTTTAACCTGTATTTATTAGTAAGATGGTTAAGGTTTTAAATAAATAAAAAGACCATATAATCATATACGTACTAACAACACAAGTATGTATCATTCATCACCTATGTATCATTGATGGCTTTATTTCATTCCGACGCCTAAATACTATATAACTATACTACTAAAAATAAATAATAGTTAAAAAAAACTGAAAAAGAGTTCTTTAAAAAAGAGTTAGTGTTAGAGTTCAACAATAAAAGAACTACATAATTACAGTATGCATAGTGTGCTTCCATTTTATTATACAGCTATTTGGGCTATGCTGATGTCAAGGGCTTTTGTATTTAATAACTTCAGCTCAGATTTAATTACAGCAGCGATGAACACGAGACCAGGAAAATGCATTGTAATAATAAAATGTCCGCTATAAAAACCTTTTGTCATTCCTCTTTATGAGTATATCCTTTATAGTTCTTACAAATAAATCTACTGCTATAAAAACATTTCTTTATTTCTCTTTCTTAAATGGAAATTCATCAAATTTCTTACAAATGTTGTAAATACAAAAGTATGTAAGTACAATCATATACACAGACATCCATATACACACATTCATCCACAAAGGCATAAATACACTTATACACACTCACATACATCAATCACATTCACAATCCGTAAAAATATTACACTCCTCACATTGCCCAAAACTTAAAAATGGAGTCAAATATGCCAGGTTTCTGCGGTATGAGGCTTAATGGTCGTAAGTCGTAACATATCGTTGTAATTTTCTGAACTGCGACGATTTGCAGCCCGATTCATTCAAACTGCCGCTTATTCATGTCGCTTTTGAACAGAGGCAGCACGTGTTACCTGTGTGGGGGACGGACAATGAATACGTTAAATGTATTGTCTTCCTTAGAAAGATTTTTAATGTTTTTCAAACGTTTTGAACATATAAAGATCTTTTAGTTTATTTTTATGGTAAGAACGAACAAGCGTATGGCTTTCATATCTGTATTGGGTTTGTCGCAATACAGTGGTAGGGATGATACGCCTAAACTGCAAGTGTATTGATTACCATGCCCTCTGGAATAGGTATTTAGTACTTAACTCCTGTAGTGTTTGTGTTGAGCTATACTAAACATAAACACTATCTCGTGCCCACGCTGTGGTGGGCGCATAGCATTATTAACGAGCGAGCCACGGGCGAGAGCGGGCGTGCCACTTGCGTACATTGTAAATTGACGAGCCAGTGCATTGTTATAGGAGAAACACTACCTACACAGGACTCCTATAACTCCTATACAGGAAATTTACCTATCCGGACAACCTGGTATACAATACTCTACCACCAGTATTCTTAGTAATGACCTACGAAACCTATACTCGCCTCTTATGTGCTACCAGGCACGAACGTAGATCGTATATCTTACAAAGATGACATGGACCAATACCGAGAATTTTATTTTAATATAGAATTGTTTCCTTCCTTGGTACCTGGTGAAACTCCATTAAATTTTACTTCATTACTTCTCCCCGTGTTGGTCCGGGCTCCTTTGCAGAATAGACCATCTGAATTCCTGCCAGGCAGCTCGTAAAAGGTGAGAATTAGCTTACCGTCAGTAACACCATGACATCTGAATAGGTGGTAGAGTTTCGCAGCAACTCACCAGGATTGGTACCACCGCCTTACTTATTCCTGCCGCCATAACGTCATGACGTGTTCAGGTTTGGAGGGTAAGGAAGCCGGTAAACTTACTTTTTCTAGAGGCCTAACATCCCGGCTTCAGGTTGGCAACATACTATTACCACCTTTGGTGACACTAGGCGGCGTGAATTTCTTACCATCAGGAAATCCGTCTGCTTGTTTGCATTCCAATATTATAAAAAAAATATATTTTAAATATATGAAAACACTTAAAACAGTGTCAAAGTGAAACAGTGCAAGTGTTTTCATATAAACGAATATAATTTTCCACAAGCAAATAACAAACTAGAAGTAAACTGGAAGTTAAGATTTCATCATCCGATTGAGAAGTAATTTGATTATTGGATTATTCCACGGCCACGTCGTCTGAGGGGTTAGCTTACACTGCTAGGTCTGCCAACCAAACATTAGACTCGGGTTCCTGAGATTCCTGAGAGGGCAGAAAAATTAACTAATAACCATCACGTCTGGGTCTGAGTGTGTTAATTAAGTTTATTTTGCTATCTTTTTGAACACCTATATTTTACGTCTTAGTATAGCTAACTAAAACCCTAGCACCTAAAGATTTTCCCCGTGTTGATCCGGACTTTTTACATAATAGATCTTCTGCCTGCCTTCCAGCTCATAAAAGGCGAGTATAGGCTTACCGTCATAAACACCGTGTAATCTGATTAGGTGGTAAAGTTTCGCAGCGACTAGTCCAGATTGGTACCACCGCCTTACCTATTCCTGCCGCCATAACGTCAGCGCTTGCTTTTGACGTATTCCGATTTAGAGGGCAGCCGATATGTTTACTTTTGCTCGAGGTCTAACATCCCGGCCTCAGGTTGGCAACGCACCATTACCATCTGTCTATTTGTTTGCCTTCTAATACCATAAAAAGCAAGCTTGATTATTTTGGAGTTAGATCCAATTTGTACAATTTGCGTAGAGATTAGAATAGAAATTCTTGACCGCCTCGTTGGTCAAATGGCTAGCGTACACGCCTAACTACATCGACAAACCGCGAGGCTCATGTTCGATTCCCGACGGGGGCAGACATTTGTGAGATTAATATTTAGATATCTGCATTTCCGGGTCTGGGTGTTTATTAAATTTATTCTAGTGTCTATTTAAGTATTCCTATGTAATAGTATCGTTGACTAGCACCCATAACACAACATACACAAGCATACTTTTAGGTTATATTTAATTTGTGTAACTTGTCCAGGAACATTTATTTATTTATTCATTTACCTATATATAGAATCTTGACGAAACTGCGGAAAACATACTTGGGTAAGAAACCGAATCCTAATTTATTCACTCCCTACATATTATCTATGAGCAACGTTTTTTTCTTTTCGCCAGTAGATATACCCGCTTCAGTTGTTGGACTTGACTGCATGAGGTCCCGGGTCGGGCAACAAAAAGAATATTGGGTCTCTGTAATTTTCTTTTAATAAAAATTGTTGCTCGGGATAGGATAGGATATGTGCCCGGTTGGCGATAGACTTGACACCTGTCACATTGTGGGACTTAGTATCTTCGGCTAGTCGTGGGTGCCTTGGTTGTACCTCTGCCTACCTCTTCGGGGACATGGGCGTGACGTAGACGTAGAGTTTGAAATAGACGTAGGCGTAGATATGGATGCAGGGTTAGACGTATACGTAGACTTAAGCTTAGACGTTGGCATAAACGTAGACATGGCCATAGAGTTTGACGTAGACATAGATACAGCCTTAGAAGTAAAAAAAAAACGTTATGCAAATATAGATAAAGAGAAATAAAGTTACAAATGTATTGTCAAAAACGATTTAGTGCATTCTTTTCGTATAATTAAAGTCAAATGCTATCAAAATTTCTAGTTTCAATTTGAACTACCTACATCACATGTCAATAATCACGTTTATTAATTACAAACAATATTAAATTAAGTCAGTCCACTGGGACGGATCAGGATGAGTGAAAGCTTTATTATTGCCAGTTACAAGCGTTTACCTACACTGGCACCGATAAATTTTGTATTAATTATTAAAGCCTGTTATCAATTACCCAATAATATGACGATAATTAAAATTTTATTTTTATTTATGATGGAAAAATAGTGAAAGGGGAAAGTGAGACATATTTATATTTGTATGTTTATATGTGTGTGTTTACTTGTAGCATTAAAACTTTCGTACGGTTAGGCTAATTTCGTTAGAAATTGTATTGTTCGAAAGCTGACGTGATCGAGATGGTTTTAGGTATATTATGCCTAGATTTTGTAGGGGTTAATGCTTATTTTTATTTTGGTGCTACATATTATTATTTAAATAATTGACATACATGCTCTTATACATATTTCCACATAAACGCACCCACACACACAACAAATCACACACACAAACATAAATACACACACACAAACACACACACACACATATTTATATATATATATATATATATGTGTGTGTATGCAAATTATGTGCTTGTGTTAAGGGTGTTTAACGATAAAGGGTGGTTAACGATAGCAATACATAGAAATACTAACATAGATACCAGAATAAATTGAACCCGGAAATGCAGACATCTAAATGTTCATGAAACAAATGCCTGTCCCCGTCGGGAATCGAACCCGAGCCTCGCGGTTACTCGGTGTAGTTAGGCGTGTACCCTAGCCACTCGGCCAACGAGGCGGCCAAATATTAATAAATATTAATCATAATATGAATACGTGAAGCAAAAACTTTAGACCCCTTTTTACGAAAATTGCGCGGACGCGGAGTTTATGTCCAGCAGACGTGCAGAACGCTAATATTTGTCAATAATAATGCTTACAAAGTAAAATAAAATCATTAAACAAAACGTTACCCACACTACCATGCATTTGTCACACACAAACAAATATATTGATGATAACGATAAAAATCACAAATAGCGTACTAACTATTCATAAAGTTTAGAAACAAAGTAGTTGGTCTTGAGAAATGAAGATGGCGTTCTTATGAACAAGATATTGATGTTTATTATGATTGCATTTCGACCAATGAGCGACCACTAGTAGATATAGATACATGTTTTTTGTATACCGATTACCGATACCGATTTTTATAGCAATTATTTTTTCAAAAATCATCCGATGTGCCTATAGAAATTTTACTTCAGTAATATATCACTAAAACATTGCAAGCGTGTCGGATTCAAACATAAATGGAAATGTGGCACGAGGAACATGGACGTGACCCAAAATCACACCTCAGTTCATGTTTCTAAGCGCTTTCCGCTTCCTGCAGCTTAAACGCTGAAAGGTTTTAGCCCAAATAGATAATGCACGAGAATGTAAGCCTTGAATTTTAATTTCAGTTTCTATTTCACCGATGTTATGGAAATGAAGAAAATCTTTAAGCTTTTAAGCGCTTCTCAACGACTTCCATCTGTGTTAATTGTATATTTATGTCCAATACAAAATGCTGAGGGTTTACAAGTGTTATTAGATCAGGAAAACACTGTTATTATATAACAGAGGAAGTGCAAGAGACGATCGACAACGATGATGCTTTAGACTAAATGTAGGTTTTTTTACAACAAAACTATTAACAAATCACGTATCATAAGATTTTTTGAGCCTAGAAATAAAGGCTTATTTTAAAGTATCATCACGCCCATATCCCCGAAGAGGTAGGCAGAGGTACAACCAAGGCACCCACGACTAGCCGAAGACACTTAGTCCCACAATGTGATAGGTGGCAAGCCTATCGCCAACCGGGCACATTTCCAATCCCGACCAAATTTTTTTTTTAAGTAGAAAATTGAAAAAATCCAATTACTACTTATTTTTATTATAAATTATTTTAGTATAAGAAACATAAAAAATAAGTTTTTCGGATAAGAAATGTATGGTTTGGGATAATTGGTAGAAACTGGTAGCATGCATACATTTATAAAACAGCAATAATACTAAGACAAGGCTATATACTTTTTTTTAAAACCATTATTGTTATATATTTACAGATACAAAGCCCGAAACGATTTTTATAAAACTTTATGTGTTTTATCTGTTTGTTCACATTTAACGCAACTTCTGAATATTTTTTCTCCATATTTTGTGTAGTAGTACTTAGTAGTTTATAGCCCGGATTAACATTTATCGATTCCATCTATCTATCGATATATCGCATCCATATATCTTCGAATATATGATATCATTGTCCACTTAATCACTTCATCATACAGTTACAATATAGCTTGCAACTTCCTGGAATACTAACTATCCAACTCCACACATACACACATGACCGGCAGTGCTTCAATATTACTATATTTTGAGGTGTGCATGTGTGTGGAGCTTTTTTAATTTATATTTTCTTATATTTTGTGATGCTTTTTTAAAATAAAATATTTCAAAGAACTCTTTCATACATTAAGAATATTTAATATGATAATCGTGTAATACATTTCTGGGAATTTAAATACGGTGCAATATATTTTCATGAGACGCTAAAATGCGTATTATAAGTTTTGCTCATTAAAGCGTGCTGTTGGCAATTACCAGTCCGCTTCAATTTACAGTATGATATTTGTTTTAACGACCTCAAAGCGGCTTTAGACGATAAGTCAATAAATAATTTCAGGACAGAGTTGCAAAAACTGACGTAATTTATTTTATTACCACGTAACAATCATTCTTCTTTCAAAAAAAAGAGTTACTGTTATATCCCTAAATGTTTCAGAGCTCGAGATGATCTCATATTATTTTGTCATCATCCAATTAGTGGTCTTTGAGTAATACTGATACACATTTTTTGTCTATGTAGACGATGTCATTAACAATTACTTACCTCTAAAAAACCATTTAAATTGGTTGTTGTTGCCCTAGTTTTTAGGTAATGAACACACAAGAAAAGAAAAACATACAGACGAATTGATAAATTCCTGTTTTTGAAGACCGTTACAAAATAAAGAGTATCCGATAATCTCGTTTTAAAAACTTTTTTGGCTGATTACTGGTAGCTGTCAACATTGAGAGTAAGTATCGAAGTAATCGGTAAGAAAATCGATATGTTTTACCACACTAGTTTAGAGTATATAGTAGTATAAAGTTAGTGAGAGATAAAAGGGTACAGGCTCAATTTTTCTCAAAGGTGATTTTTTTTTGTTATTTTTTTCATTATGGACTATTGCCTGTAACTGTATTATCAAATGAAATAAGCTTGCAAAAGTGAATTATGAAATCAGTTCAAATCTTATTGAATTTTAAATGAACAGAAGCAAATCAGGCGAGCGAATACCGGATTCAGGACAATAATTCAGAAATTAATTACACATGATCTCTATAACGAGTTGAATGTGAAAGTGTTTTAATTAATAGCGTTTTGCAAATTACTAGAAATACTGAGTTTTTATTGAATGAAATGTTTTTTTTTCATAATTCGTCACTAATAATATACAATTATTTGTGTCTATTTGGTTACTATTTTTTGACGCCGAAAAAGAACTATGTTATGACGTAATTTTTGTGTCGAAATAGTTGAAAAACTAATAGAATATGTTACGTTTTATCCTGTTATCTAAACAGGTTCACGCGGGAGAGCAATAAAACATTTATATACGTGGGCATAGCATTTGGCAACAATTTGTAGTATCTTTTCAATAAAAATACACTCTGCGTACTTCGTAAATGACTTAAAAATGTACCTGGAAAATGAATAAAAAAGATAAAAACTATGGAAGACGTATGCACGTATAAAATTACATAGCATAACCGACCAATTTATAGCTAGATATTAGCGAAGAAATTATTTGATATCTTAAATGACTATAGTACAATAAATAAGCATAATATATATATATATATATATATATATATAGGCGATAACCACCAACACCTTGTCGCCATCGCGAACCGACTCCTGCGTCCAGGCCTTGAGCCAGAGGCGTCTAGACAAGAACGCCCAGTCCTGAACCCGTACTGCCACCAATACCGTTCACCACTTTTTTTTATTTGCCTTCAAACTAAGTTACACCCAGGCTTAACAAGTCATTATTACATTGGAAAAGCACAATTGTTACCTTTTGTGTCCTCGAGTGACCTAATTCCGCTCATCTGAATAATCTTGAAGAGAAATGAGAAGAAATACGTAATTAATTCCCAAGTTTATATTTTTAATAGAGCTGTGAATTTCTATCCAATTCCTCTATTACAATGTAGTTTAATTTAAAAAGTTTTTTGTTAGAATTAAGTATTGTCTTTATTACGCATTTATATATTTGAAAATAATATTCTTTTTTAAAACTGTTATGTTAAGTATTGCTTAGATTTTTATTTATTAAATTTATTTGAACATGTACATGCCTTTTACAACTTAAAATACTGTCTTTCAAATATTGTCAATTTGGCCAGTACTTTTTTTCATAATACGCAAACATAGCGAAAGAATTTAGATAAAAATGAGTTTATTTTCTCCTAGTTATCGTTTGACGCGTAGACGGATTTCGCTAGTTACTTTTTGTTGTGTAAGTATTCGTCAGGAGAAAGTGTTTTTTAAAAAACCTAATTTTGTGTTGATTCAATATTCATAGTTAAAATAGGATAACTTTTGTCAAGTCAGTTCCTATCTTATCTTTATATATAAATATATATTGTTTCTTGTGTGCGTGTATAGGTCACTAGCCTCCTCCTAAACGACTGGAGGGATTCATGTTTTTTTTTGTGTATTCAAGAGGATTCGAGACTAATTAGATTCAAAATTTGGTCCACTGTAAAATTTTTATTTAAAAACTTTTTTATTTGTAAGAAGTCGTTGATTTTAGAATGTTTTACATTGGATCAGGCAGATTGCGCTAGTATCGGAGCATCAAATATAATGCAGTACCTGTGAATGTCAAGCGATAAGAAATTTGCTGGGCCAGCTAGTATGACTATATATAAAAATTAATCTCTATTTCCTTAGTAATCGCATCTTACTTGACAATATGGACTAAATCTGCTAATTCTGGTTTTGTTATGTAAGTTATTATCATAAGAACGCGCTTTTTGAAGCCTTTTCTTTATCCTAGTCAGTACAAAGTAACTTCGCTTCATAAAAATATTCGAAGGCACCCACGCAGATTGCACCAATTGTAAAATAATAATTAGTTAATTTTAGATATTGTTAATATTTTATTATTTAACTATTTATGTGATAAGTTGATTTTCTAGGGGTGAGCGTAAGAGTATTGTCCATTTTAAGAGTACTAGCAAGAGTATATATGCAGGGGATCATAGATAACTGAACTCGTTTACACTGAACTTAATCTTACTTTAGTTTTTTTTTCATTAAGTCGTGATGCAAAAACTTGGGACCCCTTTATACGACTTTATAAAAGTATCTTCACGCCCACATCCCCGAAGAGGTAGGCAGAGGTACAACTAAGCACCCATGACTAGCCGAAGATACTAAGTCCCACAATGTGATAGGTGGCAAGCCTATCCCCAACCGGGCGCATTTCCAATCCCGACCAACATTTTTTTTATTAGAAAATTGGAAAAATCCAATTTTCTTTTTATTGGCCGACCCGGGATTCGAACCCGGGACCTCATGCAGTCAAGTCCAACAACCGGACCGCTAGGCCACAGAGGCGATAACGACTTTATACGAGGACATTTAGCACAATTATGGTTTATGTGTAGGAGAAGTGCAAAACGCTAATATTTTACAAAAACAATGTTTATAAAGTGCATCAAATCAAAGAATAAAACATTACACATACTACCATGCATTTGACACACACAAACAAATATAATGATAACGTTAAAATATCTTCTTTCATGCTTTAGATTTTGGTCTATACGTTAGTATTTTGCCATTAATCAAGTAGAAAATTGCATCAAATTTTGTATCAATTTTAATCAATTATAATTAGTCATCAGTCGTAAGTCGTCAGTAAGTCATGTCAGGTTTTTGAGTAAAGCGGTGGCCTCATTACTCAAGCTCATGTAATGAGATTTGGCGGCAATGAGGAAATACATGATACGCTAATTTCTTTATGATTATTTCATTTATGCACTTTCACTAAACAAAATTGTACAAAATGCCACCAAAATTGACCAATTTCACTCATTATTAACACGAAATTCAATAATTATGCAAAAACTTCGACCATATTTTCTCTCGATGGCCCCAAAACTCAACGTTAAAATATCACGGATGGCACACAATCTATATTCATAACGCTTGGAAACATAATAGTTGGTCTTGATAAATGAAGATGGCGTTCTCATCAAGAAGATGGGCGACCGCTAGTACTAATAAATTGGAAAGTGTTCGTTGTTTGTGTCGTCACTAATTACTACTACTTTTATATGGAAATCCAACGGTAAATTAAATGACTTTTTATAGTAATACAATTTGTCTTCGCAAAACTTACGATCAGTCGTTCGTTGTTAGTTAATCCGTTTATGCAGATTAAACGAAACGATAGTTTAAGTGAGGCTGTTTAGTAAAACGGTTTTAACCCAGATACGACGTTGATAGGATTTAAATACCCACGCTGAATATTTATATCTCATCTCAATAGTATTACATTCGGTTCATTTATTTCAACAAATTCATTTATTTCAAAAAACATTTCAACAAAAATAATCGCTTGCTATTGGTAGTTTCGTAAGCGACGGTTTCAGAAAACGAGTATTTTCTTTTACAGATTGCTGGTTGCCTCTTTATTTGTCTGCCTCTGTGGTCTAGTGGTCCAGCGTCGCACTTAACTTCTTGAGGTCCCGGGTACGATACCTATGTTGGGCAACAAAAATATGTGGTTTTTCCAATTTTATAATTAAAAAAATATTTCTTGGGATTGGATACGTGCCCGGTTGGCGATAGGCTTGCCCCTGTCTCATTGTGAGACTTAGTGTCTGCTGCTAGTCGTGGGTTGTACTTCTCCCTACCTCTTCGGGAATTTGGGCATGAAGATACTGATTGTCAGAAAGTACGCTCACAAAACGTCTCAGATTCTACTGGATTCTCATGGACAAGTTCAATTTTTTATGGCTACCTTATCTTTTAGTGTGGAATACAACATTGGTCAACACTGGTCCTATAATGACAGGAATAGATAAAATGACAGTAGTCTGGGCAAGCTTAGCTCTCAATCATCTAGTTTAACACACATCACTAGTGGTATAAATCAGAAACCGAAATTACTAAATAGCTGTCAGTGGATGATGGTATGGTCACTCCAGCAATCACTAATAACTACTTAATAAACCACCCAGACCCTGATACATCTACGAGTATATCCATATTCATATGAGTGCCCCTGTCTGCAATCGATCCCAAGCCCCATAAATGTTTAATAGCCTCAGACGTGTACGCTAGCCTCTCGACGAACGAGGTAGTCTTAACTTTCAATTAATGCAAATAAAATTTAAAAAAAAGTTAATAGTCCCCGACTTAGCATAATATATTTTATGTATAAAAACTATTTCGAACACGTCAGTTTTCAAACAAAAATCTTCATCGAAATTGGTCCATCTGTTCAATATAATAATAACACACACAGACAGGTCTAATTTATAAAACCCTCTTTTTCCTTCGGACCCAAATCAAGGAAACTTGTGTGCTTGTTTTTTTGACAGAAAAGACATGAATTATCCATAGAATCGACTTTATCTCAGTATTTGGTACTCTGACGTAACACAAACTTTAACTGAACTAAAACTTTCAACAAAACTAACTTGCAGTCACGTTTTCGTGAAAACTTTTCGTGAAATATTCATTGGACGTAAACGACGATAGCTCTTACGAACAAATAATGTTTTACTTCACTTTTACTCTGCTTTCTATATCAGAAATTTAGCGTGATGATTTGTTGAACTAAAAAAATATATTTCTAATATAGATTTAGACAAAATACTACTTTTTAGGGCAACTCAAAATATGTTTCTTCAATTTCCTAATAAAAACAATGTTACTTAGGAAATAGATAAGTGGCCGGTTGGCAACAGGTTTGCCACCTATAACGTTATGCGACTTAGCACTTTTGGGCTAGTGGTGAGTGCCCTGGTTATACTTCTGCCTACTTTTTCGAGAAGACAAGAGCGGATATTCTCACTTTTCAATCCTAGTCAGAAAAAGAGGTTTATAAGTTTGGCGTATTTCTGTGAGTGTGTGGCTGTTTTTGGCATCATACATTTTGAATGGATGGACCAATTTTTAAGTGGATTTTATTGATTGAGATCTAACGTGATCTAGATGTTTCTTAGCTGCATTGCATAAATATTTTGTAGGGGTCAAGAGATTATTTATTTTGTTCTAGTGTTATAATCTTAGTTTTTTATGTGAAGAGTTAGCAAACTAATAGACGGCTATTTTTATGGTAAGAGATAATAGAGGTCGTTATCTTGTGCCTATTATGTAAGTCTACCGGCTACCCTTCCCTCCGAACCGGAACACGGTACTGTCACTATGTTGGCAGAAATAAATGTGGTGGCAGATCCCTACCCTGACGAGTTGCTGTTGCAATTTAAGTGTTTTTTGTAAGTTAGTTTTACTAGGTGGTAAAGTGCTATTACCTGCTGTGAAGCAACACGATCGATGTCACTGTCTGTGATGTTCCCGCCTTTATGACGTCAGTGCTCGTTATTGTCGTTTTCGATGCTGAAGGGTTGGGTAGCCAATAGATTGTTGTAAAAAGCATATGATCCCAACCTCAAGATAGTGACGTACCAATACTTGTACAATGTCATAAAGTCGGTTTTATTTGGCTATCAAAAGAGCTGCCTGTTTGAGCGCTATCTTTTAACTTCGGAAACTAAGGCCGACCGCAAAGTTTCAGTTTCATTTTCGGTTTCAGGCAGTTTCAAATAACAACTTTTTTGTTTAGTTTAGTTTCGGTTTTGGTTTTAAATGAATTATTGTGAGTTGTTCGGCAATACTGTCGCTAACTGGTACTTGCCTAGGTATTTAATTTTTGTAATATACTACCTGTTTTTTCTAGCTATGATAAAGGTTTGCTTTGCAGCGTGGAACTTAATAGTAGGTTAGGGGATATGGGCATAAAGACACTTGATTATTTATTACTAACCAATTGACAGTTGGTAGAGTAATGCTTAGCTTACATAGAAAACAGTTTTGACAGAGACTGTACATATTATGTAACTGGCTGTCTCGGTGAACTTTGTTCCACCCACACAGTTTCTATGAAGAAAAATAAAGTATGGTTTTTCACATTTTCCCTGCAATTTTCCCGGGTTTTTACTTCATTAGAACCTTTTTCTGACAATACCCAACACAACAAAAAAATAATTAGCCAAATCGGTTCAGGCGTTCAGAAGTTATGCGCTTATCAACACATACACATTTAAACTTCATCCACAATTGATATTAAAATAAAAAAAGGAATAAACTAAACTGCTTGAACTAACAAAGCGAAACATAAACAAGTATCTCTCATCTGTAATAAACGTGCCAAATTACAAATAAAAAGAATTAAAGTAAGTAAGTAGAATTAAAAGCTCTCACTTAAAAGGCTTTGTCAGAGCTTTTCTAATAAACAATAAGCTTTAACACAACGTGTTCTATGAATTCCGTTTCACTTCAGGTCTGTAGAATCCTATTCAAAGATATAATTATGACGTATTTACAAACATGACGTGTTACGGAACGTTATGAACTTTAACGAAGTAATATACAGGTAAAATATCAAAGCAAAGTCGAACGACAAGAAGTAAACTTCTTTTCATATTTATATTCATATTATTATTACATTTATTCATTTTACTAAAATATGCATTACTTACTTAATTTAAAAAACTGTACCATCTGCCTTTCTGCCAGTCAGCTCGTAAAAGACGAGCATAGGTTTCCGTCACTAACACCGTGACATCTGACTAGGTGTTAGAGTTTCGCCTCGACTCGCCCTGATTGGTACCACGCCTTACCTATTCCTGCTGCTTTAACGTCAGCACTTGCTGTTGATGTGTCCCAGTTCGGAGGATAAGGGAGCCGGTACATATACTTTGGCTCGA
The DNA here is from genome assembly GCA_002245475.1 of Calephelis virginiensis. Classification (NCBI taxonomy): domain Eukaryota; kingdom Metazoa; phylum Arthropoda; class Insecta; order Lepidoptera; family Riodinidae; genus Calephelis; species Calephelis virginiensis. The sequence continues at coordinate 118,920 of NJDC01001500.1, forward strand.
GGCCTAACATCCCGGCCTCAGGTTGACAACATACCATTACAACCTTTGATTTCTCTAGCCGGCCTGAATATCTTACCATCAGGAAATCCGTCTGCTTGTTTGCCTTCAAATATTATAAAAAAAAATAGATAAAAACTTTTTTAAATGTTACAGTAAATGTGTTAATATTAGGCATTATATAAAGGTCCTAGATGATTCACAAAATTTAACGCGTTTCAATTAATCTAACCGAATGTTCATAACCTAACATGTTAACACCAAAGATAGATGTTTTTCTGGTTTATTAGAAAAAAATCTGGACCTATCTGGCCGTCCATTGAGTTTCCGCAGTCTCACTTTTCATATACCTTTTTTTCAGTATTTGCTATTAGTAATGTTTGGGATTTGTTTTTATTTCTTAGGCATTATGTACAATTCCTGACTTCATACATTTCATGTGACTTAATATGTATACATACAAAGGCACATAATGCACACATAAAAATCTTTACACTAAGCCCCTTAAAGGGTTGCAATATAAATTATACATACATATCTTCACGCTAAGTCCCTTACGGGATAGGCAGAGAGTATCGAGAGTACCTTATGATCCTGACAAACCTGTCTAGGTTCCTTCACATTCATTACCTACCCTTTTCATAAAAACACGCCGGTCTCGGAGACTCTTGACACCACTCTCGGATAATATCCGAGTGATCTGATCGTGGAACCTCAACCTTGGTCTCCCTGAGTACCTGTCCATCCGGGTATCTATCCACGTTCGCATTGTACATCTGCTGTAACCGCTGCAGATATTTGCACCAGTATGGCGAAAATCAAATAGGCACAAATAATAAATTCAAATAGATGTTGAAGAATATTAAAAATTAAATTAAAAATTTAAAAACCCCCGACACAAGAACTTATTTTCCCTTGAAAAGTAAAAAAAACGGCACAACCGATTTTCGTCAAACATGTCTAAAAACACTTGCACATAAGTTACCTTTAATACAAAAAAAACTAAACTAAAATCACTGCTTCCGTTCGCGATTTATGATGCTACATCAGACAGACAGCCACGTCAAACTTATACCCCTCTTTTTATGTCGGGGGTTAAAAATAAATGACATTGTAAAACTTCGCGCCAGTTTTGAAGTACCAGTTTTCGGTCATTTTAGTACCTATCTAATGTAGTACGTGATAGAGTCAAAATGAGTCGAGTGGCTAGCGTATACGCCTACCTACACCGATCAACCACGAGGCTCGGGTTCAATTCCCGACGGGGGCAGGCATTTGTGTGATGAACATTTAGATGTCTGCATTACCGGGTCTGGGTGTTTTTTAAATTTATTCTGGTATCCATTTAAGTATTTCTGTGTATTACAATCGCTGACTAACACCCATAACACAAGCATATAATTTGCTTACTTTGGGTTTTGTTTCAATTTGTGTAACTTGTCCAAGGATATTTATTATTATTAGATTATATCTGAAGTGTGACCTCAAACCAATATCAATATTTTAGGTTACGAGCAATCTCGCTCCCAATATTTAATATCTAAAGAGTGCCGCAATCTTTACAAATTCTCGACATTTTTATAGCATTCTACATTCATAAAAATAATATATAATAAAATTTTGTTTTATATATATATAAGAAATATATGATAACATAGTTATATTTTATAGACAAAAGACGAATTTGTTAGAACACTTGTAAATCGAGATCTGCTGGATCAATTTTCATAATTTTCGATTCATTGGATTTGTCTCCACCCCGATTAGCAGAATAAATCTTTAACGGCCAATGTTAATAATGTATCTCTAAAGATGAATTTCAAGCAATCTAGATAGCTGCGTATCCGCCGGCCTAACCTATACCTAATTGCCATATTTATCCTGTCTATAGATGTGTTATTGGTAAGCGATGACATAAAAATGGATCAAAATATCAATCTTGGACAGCAAGTTTTGGATTAGGTTTCACTATAAATATTAGCCGTAAAACAATGAAAACTTGATCCATAATTCCGAAAGAAAGAAAAATAAATGAAAGAATCATCTGTATATGTAAAAAAAAGTAGTGTCAGTTTCATAAAACTCAAGACTACCAAACCCGATTACTCTGAAAATGTATAAAGGGGTAGCTTAGAACCGGGGGAAGGATATAGGGTACATTTTATCCCTTACAACAGCGAGGAAACTAAGAAAACATTTTTATTTTTTCCACACTAACTGAATGGACGGTATTAAGTTCGCCGGAATAGCAAGTTCAAGTAAAACTTTTGATTGATTTTTAGCAGTACTAGATTTAACTAATCACGGATGCCCTTATACCTTGTACTTTGCCAACATCTCCGAGGATATAGGCTTGAAGACTCTTAGATATTTTCACTAGAATATAACCTAAGATACGCTTTTATATTAAAGTTACTTAGATCTCCCGCGGGAGCTAGATTAGATATCGGATGAAAAGTAGCCAATGTCGCTAGACCGACTTCTATTTTCCCACCAAAAACATACCTTAATCTTGCTACCTTTTGTCTTACAAAAATAACGAACGAACAGACAAAAATACTTTTGCTTCTAAAATGTTAATAGGAGTTTATTTTTAACAAAACCAACCGATTAGAAATTGTACATTGACATTTACAATAGCTACATAATATCGACATATTATCTACTAGCTGCTACCTGCGGCTTCGCCCACGTTTTCACAGAAACCCGGTGTGTGATCGGGATTAAAAATAGCCTATATGTTAATCCAGGTTACAATCTATCTGTCTTCCAAATTTCAGACAAATCCGTTCAGCCATTCGAGCGTGAAAGAGTAACAAACATCCATACATCCATACTTACAAACTTTCGCATTTATAATATTAATAGGATATACTCGCATATAAAAATCAAAGTCACTTTTCTTTGTAATTTTATAACTCAAGAACGGGCTCACCTATCTAAACCGAGTGTTTAGGCTTTGTTTGGACTATTTAGTAGATAGTTTATATGAAGTTTGCATAAAATCCGTCCGGTTCTTCATATTTTATCACATTTTTTGTGACAAGTAAATTCAATAAATGGCGGATCATTTTGTTAATGGGTATTTTTTAGTCAAATTGATTTTTTTTTTTCAGATAGGGATTATGCTGTCATATTGAAACTTTTTTCAGTAGTTTTTTCTTTTTTTCTTTTGTTGTGTTATGTCATGCATGTGCCTAAATACTTAAAAACAACCAGTCACTTCTGTGGTTTTGCAGCCGAGGTCCCGGGATGCTCATGAAATCAAGTCGTTGGATGTGACTTCAAATGTATCCTGGGTTCGATTCCCGAATAAGGCAATAAAAATAAAATGTGGTTTTTCCAATATTCTTATAAAAAAATGTTGTTCGGGATTGAATATGTGTCCTCTTGGTGTTAAGGCTTGCCACCTATCACATTGTGGGACTTGGTGTCTTCGGCTAATCGTGGGTGCCTTGAGTGTGCCTCTGCCCACCACTTCGGGGATATAGGCGTAAATATACTTACTTACTTAAAAACAGGTATTTATGGAATTTATTTTTGTTTTCCTGACACACATACACTGTAAAAGCTTAAAGAAAACATCACTTTGTTGAAGGACCTTTTTGGATTGACAAAATACTGTTTATGTACGCATAGACATGGAAACTAAAAGTGCATTTAAAATGTTTACTCAATCGGTGCCAGTTTTTTTTATGATATTGGTAGGCAAAAAAGTAGACGGATTTCCTGATGGTAAGAAATTCAAGCCGCCTAGAGACACCAAAGGTGGTAATGATGCGTTGCCAACCTGAGGCCGGAATCTCAGACGTAGAGCAAAAGTAAGTTTACCTACCTTACCTACCGGCTACCTTACCCACCGAATCGGAACACCTAATGAGGTTATGGCGGTGGTAGGGTGAGTCGCTGCGAAACTTTACCACCTAGTCAGATGTCACGGTGTTAGTGACAGTAAGCCTATGCTCGCCTTTAACGAGCTGGCTGGCAGGAAGGCAGATAGTCTATTCTGCAAAGAAGCCCGGACCAACACGGGGAAGTAATTGTTAACTGGTTCAAAGTTTTCACTCTCACAAACTAACAACATGTAAAAATATAAATGCAGTGTTTTAAGTTATCAGATTAACATAACTTAATAAAAATAAATAAAGTTTTTAAATTGAATCATTATTTAACTTAAAGTAAATTAAAAAATTAAGAGATCAGTGTATTTCTTGCCCTCAATATGTTACAGCAAATATAATAAATTCAGATATTATACATACTACTAGCTGTAATGTAAACACGTACATTTTTCGAAAACTTTACTGCGCTGTCATGGACAGTTTCATAATATATTGATTTTAAAAAATAATAATAAAAAAGATGGGAAAACTGTGTTTTAATCAATTATAATTATTTTTATTAGTGTATTATGTCAAGTAACTGTTGAGAGTTCTTATAAAACAGTTAGTAATAATATGTTTTAATAATAATAATGTCTTTTTGTAAGATTTTTTTTCAAGCAGCATAAAGTAGTTTTAATGCAAGTATCAAGAATATGCAGCATTATTAAAATTATGCAAAAAAGAGATGAAACTGAAATAGTATAATAAAGAAACCATCGAATGGCAGTCTAGACTGTAAAGTTATTACTGTTATAACCTATGTCTGAGCTTCTTTCCTTTTCTCGATGTGAGTGGTCATCAAACACGGGTACAGAAAACCAAAAGGCCTGCAGATGTTATAGATGCGTTATTATTGCAATTCTGAAAAAAAAAGCAACTCTGAAAAGAAACAACATATTATATACAAACAAATATATATTTACTACATAAAAGTTGATAACTTACTCCTTTTTGAAG
>NJDC01001502.1:0-14183 GCA_002245475.1 Calephelis virginiensis
TCTAAATCTAATTTTAGGTTAGTTTAGACTAGTTTGTACCAAGTGAATCGGCACCATAGAGCCAATGGTTTAAACTACATACATTACAAATCCATGGTGAAAATTTATGATTATTATTTTTATATGATAGTAATAATTTTATATGATATATCCAGTTTGAGTAGGCAATCTTTGTACTGTTACACAGTAGAAAGTTATATAAGTCCCTAGTACTGCGATGCCACCTATCGGATTCAATTTTGTTTTCGAACTATACAGAAACGCATCAAAATATACATATAAAACTAAAAACTTCAATAATTTAAAAAATAGTTTGAAATGAAATTAATAAAAATGATTGAATTTAACCTTTGTGGTCCAGCGGTCCAAGTGTTGGACTTCACTTCATGAGGTCCCCGGTTCAAATCCCGGGTTGAACAAGAAAAAGAAAATGTGATATTGCCATTTTTCTAATAAATACAATGTTGGTTGGGATTGGATATGTGTCCGATTGGCGATAGTCACATTGTGGGACCTAGTTTCTTCGGCTAGTCGTGGGTGACCTGGTTGTGCTTCTGCCTACTCCTTCGGGTATATGGGCGTGAAGAAACTTAATGAAAATTGTTATTTAAAGATACTTTAACATTTCACTAACTAATCCAACAATCTGTATTACACATGAAAAGCCACTTACACATTAGCGGGTTAGCTATTTAAGTCTGAGTTAGCTTCTAACTATGGTTGAATCGCTTTATATTTGACGTAATTGACAGTTTAGATCATTATCAAAGTTAACCCATAATCGTGCTAGTGACCCTTAGTGTGTTTGAAGAAGACAATATAATACCAGTTGAGTTTTCGAAACCAACCTCTTTTGTCTATGTATACCTTTTCTATGTTAAGTACCTAAATTTGATGTAAGTTTTATAAACTATGGGTCTGTTTTAGAAGTAGGATGTGTGAAACGAAATGGCGGTTAAGTCGGTTTGTAATGGCTGTTATTTCACTTCGTTCGATTCATGATTCCATTACAGTGACAAATTACATTGGCATCGGGATACGTTTGCATTAACCCTCGGCCAAACTGACGCTCAAAAATATTTTTTATAAGCGGAAAATGAACAAAGATAATGTTATTGCATTTTTAAACCCTTTAACATTTGCGAATAAATTTTATCGACGTGCTGGTTGCATAGCAAAGGGTTTTTCAGTTATTACAGAAAGACTTTAAAGGTAGATTTTGTTTTATTTTTTCTGTTATAAGGAAAATAATAATCGTATCCGGGCGTTGTCCTACTAGCGTGCAACACAGTAATAGCAAGAACTGACGGGGGCAGAAATAAGTAAGGCAATACGCGATGTTATTGTATTGATAATTCAAAAAAATACTTATTATTATCAAGAGTTTACACTGCGCTTAAATATCGTCAAATTCATAAAATACCACTAAAGCTAGTTATGAAATTGTTTGACCGATAAAAGTTTTTGATTTATTATTCTTATCCGGTTTTCCATTTAAGATTTGCGACGGGACTAAAGTTTAGTTAGAAGCACGTCATAATTTTAAATTTCCTACTGAGAATAGCACTTTTCAATTGAGAAGTTTCTTCAGCACGTTTTATATTGAACGTCACATGGTAGTACGCTTGTCAGGGTGTTATGGATTGTTATATATGATGATGCCAACAATGTATTTATTTGTATCTTTCGTAACACCCTGTCATCAATCTTTGAGACTGACTTTGCAGTAAATCGAATCTTTTGACTTTATAGATGGAGTTTTGGCGCCGTCGTGAATGAGAGTGGTCGTAGTTTTTTCATTATTATTGAAGTTCGTGTTAAAATTGAGTGAAGTTAGTAAATTTAGGTGGGAATTAGATTAATTTTGTTCAGTGAAAGTACACAAATGAAATAATCGTGAAGAAATTAGTGTATCATCTATTTCCTCGCTGGCGTCAAATCTCACTAGATGAGCTTGAGCAACGAAGCCACCGATTTACACAAGACTCGGACCTGACATGAATTTGTACATAGCGACTAATGACTGTATAAGAATTAAGAATGAACTAACCTGACATTGGCAAAGTTAGTCGTGAAAAACGATCGAAAGCCATATTTATAAAAGACGAAGAAGACTTTAGAGATGTAAGCGACTGATTGTTGAAAAGCATAAAGGTAATCCATACTAATATTATTTGCAAATATTTATTTGTCTTTCTTTCACATTGTGACGGAGCGATGAATGGTGTTTTTTTAATATGAAGGTAAGTTTTAAGCGAGAAGAGTGATATAGTCTATTTTTTTTAATTCTAATTTAATTTTTTTAATAGACCGGAAACAGATAGACAGCCAAGAAATTAAAAAAAATTCTTTATGTATCTGTAAATGTCTGTGTATACAAATATACATATATATTTGTATATGTAGATATGTATACCTATCTAGATATATCTGTGTAACAAAATGGGCACCATCATATTTAAATATCTGTCTTTGGGAAGAAACAGCCTAGGGACTAAATATGGTGATATTATTCAACAATAATACACATACTTAATCCATACTATCAGAAGCAGAAGCAACGGAAAAAATGGTATATTTCGGGATTTCGATATTTTTGAGGGTAGTATAAGTAGACTACTTTACTTCTCTTTACTCAGATACTCTTTGATCAGAAAACAGATAAAATAATAAACAAAAATCTGAAAATGTTTTATACCTGTTTTATGTTTGTCGTTTAGTCTGTTCCTTTAGTATCTTCAACAAAATTCTACAATTTTATGTCATAATGTATTATGTTATGTTTCTCCGTGTTAGTTCAGTAGGGTTACTCTCGAATATCGATTTCATGCAAATTGGAAATTTGAATCGGATTTGTCATTTTAGGTACTCTAACAGTAATAACGGATGATTAGCATTTAGTAACAACAAAATTCGATGAATGGGATAAAATCGTCTATAATTCGTTAGTATTGTGTTCAAGAGTACCTAAAGTGACAGATCCATTCCAATTTCCAATATTGCATTAATCGAGATTCAAGAGTAACCCTACTGGTCTGTTTTAGAGAAAAAACAATTCTAAAGTAGAAGTAAAGTGAAGTTTATATTATAGTCTTTATAATATTATTGCAAAGACTATAACATTGTTATAAAGACTATAATACCATGTTGATTGTTTGGAGATTGACGTTTATAAGTCCACATGTTTTCTAGATAGTCAAAATATAAATACAAATTCACGGAATTCGTTGATTTATACTGCTCAAGGAAGTGTTTGGCCACCAACCATCTCATCTACGCCAAGGACCATCCATCAGTGCAGTTTATGATAGCTGATGTGGATCCTGCCATTGTCTGAACAACCGATGCCAGGATATATGTCATCGGTCAAGCTATTAGATGCATGGGGCAGACCCAAGACTGTATAGTCAGGCTTATTAAAAAAGATGGGATATTAACTATGAACTACTGCTGTAGTATAAGGAGTAATTTGCTCTTTACTCCTTTTGTTTATAAATAAGATAGTATCACGTCTTAGTTAAGTTTCTTTTAACCTACTACAAAATACCTTCAGCAAACAACCGAAAACAGGAAGCAATTTAAAGGTTTTTATGCCTATATCCCAAATACTAGTGGTGCAATTAGTTCATTTTACGAGAACATAAAAACGAACTCAATTAACGTACCTAGAATCTCACGAAGGATTTGTTTGGGCGTGTATTTGGCTTGCCCATAATAATAAACAGTCCCTGAGGTGAATTTTTCAGGGAGTCACGTACGTACGCATACGTATTTTTGTATTTTTAGGCAGTCGTATTTTAGGGTAGCTTATTCCTTACGCTTCACGAAAAAATAATGACATCATACATTTACGAAGGTTCAATTATGGATGTCTTTGAGCATGAATAGACCACTTGCTTTATTGGTAGCTTGTAAATGGTAATATATTATGACATTTTATTCATTTTAGCACTCAATTACTTTACTACTTACTTTTACTTTTTTTTTATGACATTGGAAGGCCAACAAGCAGACGGATTTCCAGATGGTAAGAAATTTCCGCCGCCAAAAGACACTAAAGGTGGTAATGGTGCGTTGCCAACCTGAGACCGGGTTGGCAACGTTGTTAGGCCTCGAGCAAAAGTAAGTTTACCGGCTACCTTACGCTCCGAACCAGAACACGTCATGACGTTATGGCGGCAGGAATAGGTAAGGCGGTGGTACCAATCCGGGCGAGTCGCTGCTAAACTCTACCACTCTTATTTTTGTTTGAAAGCTGGCGTAGTAAGAACGATCAAGATATAGTAGCTTTTGTAGGAATATCGCATGTAGATTTATGAGGAGTCATGATTTAATTTAATTTTAAAATTGTTGAGACGCATTAAAATAAAAGTAGGAGGCTCAAGGTTTTAGGTCTAGAAGAGGATGACCGAATCAGATGTTTTCCCTTCGCAACATCTGGCTATGGGTCAGAAGTTTTTTCTGTGGTTTTATGAATCTCGAAAAAGTGTTTAATAGGCTTGTACATAAGGATCGCTTGGACATTTTACTAGATTATAGAAAAGACGGGTCTCTGCTACGTGCTGTGCAGTCTATACATGTAGAGCATGTGTACGGGTAGATGGCAATATATCGCTTTCGTATGGTATTATTATTTGCGTCAAACGAGGCTGTGCGTAGTCAACACCCTTGTTTATCTTGTGTTTGGACAAATGCATCAAATGGTAAGATCAAGGAGTGTGGGAATTCGTATGGGTGACTAAGTGGTAAACTGCCTGTTTTATGGAGACGACCCTGTACTTTTGTGACTTTATACAACATGAGCTGCAAACACTGGCCACAGTAATGTAAAGAAAGAGGTTTACATTTGAATGCGGTGAAAACCGAAGCAATGGTTTTTGAAAGAGATATAGCCTAAACAAGTGTTAAAGTTTTAGTCAATGACGTTAGTGCTGCAACAAGTGAATAAAAATGTATTTCTTGGTAGTGCTTCTAGCAGGGATAGAAGGTACACTTTGGATGTAGAAAAAAGGGTCTGTGTAGGGAATAGCATGAGAGTAGGATTAATGCGGTCGAAATGAGATCGCTTTACCTTAGACACTAATATGATATAATAGGACGACTTATGACAGATTTTAAATATTTCAAGCCCGATTTTACTAAATTTAATAAACTTGAACTTGACTTATGACAAATGCTTATACCTTATACAAAAAAAAAGATCTAATTTCGACGGCATATTCCTATTATCCAGAAAATCGGTTTGATTCTACCAGTTATACAAAAAATATGTATTTAATAAATAAATAGCTTATAATCTGTTCACGTTAGGTACGGATAAATATATTTTTTTTTGTTACAAAATCCAATTCGGCTTAGGTATTGATATCTTTTATTTATCGAAATATATGCGAATCAAACGCCAATAAAACCCCTATGAGTTAGGATAAAGCATTTGAATACATGAATATGTATGAATGACTGAAATAATTTGCGTTATTCACTCGACTGTACCATTTTGACATATTTATACGAATAGGTGAATACAGATTTACATTACTGGAGGTAGAAAACAATACGTTTTTGTTGAAATACACAATCAAGCTTTTTGTATTAATAGAAATATTATGGAATGTATAATAGAAGTTATTTCAATCCGTTTCATATAAAATATTCATTATATTACATTTATGTAAAATAATATTAAATTCATTTCAGAAATAAACCATAGACTTTAGCAAAAGCTTATTACAACGTAATGAAAGCTGAACTGAACAGCTAACCAAATTTAGCGAATTAATGAGTAAAGAATGTGACGTTTTATCTTAAATAGAGAAAAAAGCAATTGATCCGTCATATAACACAAATCATAAAGTAAAATGTACTACGTATCCTATTATTTAAACTTAATCCAAATATAATACAAATCTTCAGTGGTCGCCTGTTGGTCAAAATTCGACCATAACAAATTTTAATATCTTGTTGATAAGGACGCCATCTCCATTTTTAAAGACCAACTACTTACTTCCAAAATGCATGGTGCGCCATCTGTGATCTTTTTTCGTTATCGTCAATATATTTGTTTGTGTGTGTCAAATGCATGGTAGTGTGGGTTATGTTTTATTTATTGATTTAATGTACTTTATAAGCATTATTATTGAAAAAATAATAGCGTTCTGCACTTCTACACATGAACCATAAGTATGCCAAATTTTTTGCTCCTCCGTCCGCGCAATTTTCGTAAAAAGGGATATAAAGTTTTTGCTTCACGTATCTTAATAGAAATAATTCTTGTGTTCGTGTGTTTGTCACTGAACTCCTTCTAGACGACAGGATCGATTTTGATGAATTGTTTTTGTGTGTTCAAGGGAATTCGAAAATGGAAAATGTTTTTAATATTTTTTTTGTTGCGTATTAATCGTTGATTTTGGAATGTTATACATTGGATTTGGACTGCGCTACTATTGGAGCATCAAATATTATGTAGTAGCTGTTAATGTTAAGCGTTTCGAAGTTTGCTGGGTCGGCTAGTATCATATAAATTTAAATACACAGTGCAATATAAATATTAATGAATTTTATAGGCAACAATCTTATAAATCCATCCTATGGAATACTTAAGAAGACTTAGGATCTTAGACTATTTGTATTATTTTGCATTTGCTCTATTTCCTTTTAACAGTCCTGTTTTTATACGCATATTGGTATGTATACATTTGAAGGTGTGCGAAAATATAAATGTTTAAACATTGAAGGTATTTGATAAATCGGATATTGTCCGAGGGTGGTGTCGAGAGTCTCCGAAACCGGCGTGTTGGTATGAAAAGGGTTATGAATGTGAAGGAAGCAAGACAGGTTTGTCAGGATCGTGAAGTCTGGCACTCGATACTCTCTGCCTACCCCTTAAGGGACTTGGCGTGAAGAAATGTATGTGTATTTGATAATAAGTTTTTTTTATTAGATAGCTAAATAGCTAAACTTAGGGCTTTCGTGTTGCTAAAAAGCAACCCTTGCCTTTAGAAACTTCGGATGTTACTACTATGTACCACAACCATATGTGCTGGATTTCAACACGAAAATGATATCACAAAACACGGAAACGACGATCACTGACACAGTGATTAGATCCTGGTGATTTCATAAAGTCAATCTACTACTAAAAACAAATGGGTCTGGCTAAACATAGATCTCGGGCTAATGTAAAAACAAAATCAATTGTCAAATGTATAATTTATTTTAATTCATACATGCACTAGAGAATACACATGCAACATTGGAATGATAATGCACCATTATGTGGCGAGTTAATCGTCAATTTATTCGAATGTCCCATCCGCAAGGTTTAATTGAAACGCTGTTACAATGTGGTGGACGTTTTATCTATCTGATAATGAAATGCGGTACAATCACTAACATGTGACATTTCGTTTTCGAACAAAACATGCTTTACTGAGTTTTTATCTGCCGCATAAAGTTCTACTGAAGGCTCAGAGATGTCAGTCATCAGTCGAGATTTTCAATACATAAATAAGGGCAGTAAACCTCAAAAACTGACTCCAACTATTTCGTTAGGTACCACGTCGCGATTTGATAATTATTTTCTCGAATGTTATCAAAGTTTCCGAAATGATCAGATATAAATTTTATCAAGATCATTCTAATCGTATTAGGGTTACACTTAATTATGTATACATTTTTCACTGATGAGAACGTTAAATAAGTGTTATAGTCGGATCATGATAAAACTAATATGAGACCACCTAGGAATCATCCAATTAATATTATAAATACGAAAGTTTGTAAGTATGGATGTATGGATGTTTGTTACTCTTTCACGCTCGAATGTCTGAACGGATTTGTCTGAAATTTGGAAGACAGATAGATTGTGACCTGGATTAATATATAGGCTATTTTTAATCCCGATCGCACACCAGGTTTCTGTGAAAACGCGGGCGCAACCGCAGGTAGCAGCTAGTAACCTATATTTCTTTCTAACCATCTATTACTACTACTACTAATACTACTACTACTACTACAAGCAACCATCAAAATCAGTCGACTGTTAGCCCCGAAATCGCGTAACATACACAGAAAAAAACAAGCACACAGACGAATTGAAAACCTTCTTATTAAGTCCGTTAAAACCTGTGGCATAATAAAAGCTTAAATGTTAATTACGTTTCTGACTGTGGCCTTTAAAACCGTAATGTCATATACAGTAGTCTAACGTTACCCTGTTTTTGAAACAAATACCTACAGCCAAACGGTGAGTAACCAGTGGATAGGACTACGCGCCTTCAAGTGTTATAATATTTTACATCTGCTTAGCACTGTATATACGGTTTAATTTAGGTGTTTTTTTATGATATTGGAAGGCAAAGAAGCAGACGGATTTCCTGATGGTAAGAAATTCACACCTCCTAGAGACACCAAAATAGGTAATGGTGCGTTGCAAACCTGAGGCCGGGATGTTAGGCCTCGAGCAAAAGTAAGTTTACCGGTTACCTTATTTTCAGGACTGAAACACGTCAAGCATTGACATTACGGCGGCAGGAATAGGTAAGGCAGTGGTACCAATCCGGGCGAGTCGCTGCGAAAATCTACCACCTAGAAGTGTTTGTTTTTTTGTTACTACTTAACGCAAAAAACTGCTGAATTGATTTTCATAAAATTTGACACACGTACAGGGTAACTTGGATTAACACTTACGATAGATTTATCACGAAAAAACGTTCCTAAAGGCCAATAAACACGTGGGCTACAGCTAGCATAAGATATTGTAAATATCAGTTGGCGGCTGTGATATAAGAATACATACATAATGTTCTACCTAATTACTCAACAACAGAAGCCACGGGCAACAATATGTCTGATAGAAGCAACAATGTCATAAATCACTTGAAATGTTGTACAGGATATTGTATTAGAACAAATGAAAAGTGATCCCGTACGAGAAATACCGATTATAATTCACTTCGCCGAGCATTTGATAAAGGCATTGAAGGTATGCGAACTGATGTCAGAGATTTATCTTCTCTAAAGCTCCTTTTGAATTTTTGCAAAGTTATATAAAGCATTTATCCTAGTCTATAAGTACACTTTTATATGGTTCACTACCTTTATTATGATACTTATTGTCGGTTGAGTATTAAAGTTATTTAGTTCTCCTATTAGGTCCTATTACGTAGGAGGTATTCCAACCAACGTCAGAGATTTATTTAGAGCTCCGTTTGAATTATTGCAATTATATAAAGAATTTCTCCTAGTTTATGACATCAAATACACACTTTTATGTACTTCATTAGCAGTATTATTGTTAATTGAGTATTAAAGTTACTTAGTTTTTCTATGAGATCCTAATAAGTCTGCATCATTATCTAAGCATGTTTTTAACCTTTACACAATAAAGTATATATACCACTTTTTTATTTATATCCCGCTTCGGAGATTGCTGCATGAATGATATTAATGCATATGATATCGGCAAACACAATACATGTGATCGAAAAAAGGAAGAGTTTATATGTTCGAATCCTACATTTTATTATGTGTCGATTTTAAAATTTCTTTTTGTATTTCAGAGGTGGTTTCTTTGCCACCAAATCTGGATCTGATGATGAAATTTCCGAGAAGTAGAAAAAATACTTAGAAGATTTACTTATTGAGGTCAAAATCAGTTATTGAAGTTTTACTGGGCTTACATCATATATATTTTTTTTGTTTTTGAACTGTTATTAGAAATATTGGTGATATAATTACTCTGCTATTCTAAAAACTTCGTGAGACGTCGCAGCTTAAAGTCTCATTTTTGGAGCTATCTAAAAACGATAAGCGTGCAAACGTGGGACGTCATATGCCAGGACTTTGTGAATTCCGTTCGTTGCCTATATTAAAAGTTGCGTTTTCGAGAGCAGTTTCATAACAAAGTTTGCTTTAAATTGCATGGATTACTCTTTCGTCGTATTCTTTGAAATAACTCAATACTACAAAAAATAAATATACCTACCCATAAGGTGAAACTTGATTTATTTTAAATTAAGTTTCTACACCCATTTATTAAACTGCATTTTATGCACTAGACATGCTACTATTGATAGATCAAACATCATTCAAATAATCTTCTGATACACAAGTTCTTTCGATATCTCTCACATATTTCCAATTTTTTGGCTCAGTTTTTTTTGACGCATCCTATAGGTTTTACGACGTTTAAATGTTAGTTACTTAGATACCCGGATTTTGGAAAACTAGACGATATCATCTTAGGCGGCTTTCCTGCAGCTTATCCTGTATGATACGAATGTAATACAAATAAAGCGGCCTTTGTTACTCTTTACATTCATCACATTATATCAACACGATATCAACCAGACGAAAAAAGAGAGGTATTATAAGTTTGACGTGTATGTGTGTGTATCATAGTGGAGCAATTTCCACACCCTTTTTGTTTGAAAGACGACATGATCTACATGGTATTTATCTGCATTTTGTTGGGGGTTTGGCAAAAGTCAAACAAGTACACAGACCTCTTGATGGTAACAGAAAACAGTGGTCTACAAACACCATAGTTTGCCTAGCAGGCAATTTTACAGGCTGCCTTCCTTTCTTCTTGCCCAAGCAATTCACTCACTCTCCCACCAGAGGTCGTTTGTCGAGCTACCACGTAGGGAGGCAAATAGTTGATTCAAGAGGGAGAACCCGGATCAACAGGGGGAAAAGACCCTAAGGTAACAAGCATGTGGAAATTAAGATTGGAAAACTATGTCTTTTTCGGGTGACAGACTATTTTTGTGTAAAGTTTCGTAATAATCGGTAAAAGTAAATTAAATTAGAAACATATATTTAAATATTCAGAAAACAATTGTAGGTGGTAGTACTCTTCCAACAATTGAGGTTTAAGGAGTACCTTGTCATATCGTCATCTAATTTGTTTGGTCATACTACCATTAGTATTTTTTTTCCAATAACAAAAATCGAATCTAACCCCAAAGTAAGCAAACTAAATGATTGTGTTAGGGTGTCCGTCAACAATACAAATACACATAATTACTAAATTAGATACTGGAATAAATTTTAAATCTACGTAAATATAATTATTTAATTTTCAATTTTCCACCAAAAAGATACAGAAAACAGGAAAGACGGTGTGTAGTGAATGAATTGGACTTATCAGAAGCCAAAGACCCCACATACAACTCACGCCACAAACTATTTTATTGGCACCAACAATAACCACACTACTGAAAAATCAACTTGCAAATTCAAACATTTTATTTGGATTTAAATACAGATTTCTACAAAGTTACGCTTTCCTCTACCAATAATGAAAAAAAAATTACAAACACCCAGCCAGTAATAGTTACTATCTATAATCTACCACTAATCACTACCAGTAATCTACCACTTAATAAAATATTTTGATTATTAAAGTAAGTTGTTCCATTATTTGGCTATTAACCCGACACCATGGCCGATATGTCGGCCACATTTAGTCATTTGACTGTACTGACATAATCCACATAGACGCATAGAACGAGACGCATAGAAGTAGTCCTGCGATACTACAAATTTCCTCGAAGTACACAGTCTCAGTATCTCAGTTGTATTAGGTGCTATTTAACTTCAGACCCCCATGTTGGTCCAGAATAGACCATATGCCTTCCTACCAGGTAGCCCGTAAAAGGCGAGCATAGGTTTACCGTCACTAGCACCGTGATATCTGACTAGGGGGTAGAGTTTCGCAGCGACTCGCCCGGATTGGTACCACCGCCTTACCTATTCCTAACGCCATAACGTCATGACGTGTTCCGGTTCCGGTGTGTTGAAAATATACAATTTCCAATTATTTTTTATTGCTCGACCCGGGGATCGAACCCGGGATCTCAAGAAGTCAAGTCCGACACGGGACTGCTAGACCACAGAGGCCTTCTTAGTTTATCTTTATTATTAAAGCGGGAAGTAAGATAATTAACCTGTAAATCTTACTTAGGCGCATAAAACGATATAGGTGCCGATTTTGTTGTGTCACCGCTAAAGCTAAACTAACTTAAACATTTTCTAATATTAGCTTATTTTTAGACAAATGGTATTCCGTTGTCACCGTAGTTCTAAAATTTCTTTCTAATTTGACAGTACTAAGACGGCAATAATTGAATAGATAGTGATGTCCCTGTATTTACACACGCTTTACATACCATTATCGACAATGCGTCCGAGTGAGAATGAAAAAGAAATTACTTGAAAATGAGTAGTACTTTAAGATACAATTATATATTTTCTTATTTGTAAACAAGTTTTATTGAAAATGAAATTCAACCTGACTTTGTTTTCGACTTCCGACGTCAGTTTTTAATAAATAAATAAAGACATGGCTGTATAAATTTAATGTCTTTGTCGATCATCGTCAAGTCAACTGGGAAAAAACAACATCAAAACAACATAACCTATTCTTTTTGAGTTTTTGGCGCCATCGTGAATGAAGATGGTGGTATTTTTTTCACAATTATTGAATTTAGTGTAAAATATGGATAAAATTGGTTAATTTAGGTGGAAATTAGTTTAATTTTGTTCAGTGAAAGTGCACTAATGAAATAATGATGAAGAAATTAGTGTATCGTGAATTTCCTCGCTGCCGCCAAATCTCGTAAACGAGCTTGTGTAACGAAACCACCGCTTTACTCAAGACCCAGACAAGACTGTGTAAATAGTGACTAATGACTAAAATAAAGAACTAATACGTAAGACATAAATTGAAAATTTATAACAAGAAAAAAATTATTAATACGGAAGACGTGGCTGTATGGACACAGATCCTTTGCCTTTCCCCGACTGGGATAAAATTAAAAAACAACAACAACCTATTCTTTTTTATTTCTATTACAAATTGTAAAACAAAATACTTTATTTTAGTTGTAATACACATATCTTCTGTTTTTACTTCATTATTAAAAGCAAATGAAAAGAGTAACGAGAAGCTTATCATAAAGTTTTTGTTAAAATACTCCTTAAAATATTTGAAAATTGTTTTTTAAGAAGTTGTTCAGTGTTTTATCTTAATTCATGTTTATTTTTGAGTTAATGAAGCAGACATTTGAGTTAGAGTTTAAGGGAAGTTTAAGCAACGATCCAAACAGCAGATTAAAAAAGAACTTTATACCATATTTACCACCAAGGCAACAGTAAAACATGCGAGTTAAAGCGTCCTAAAAAATAAAAAAATACCAGGTTCTGAAAATTCTAATTGCTTTGAGTAAAAAATAACCGATAAGAATTGTTTTAACTCTTGATCTGCGAGTGATATTTGAGTTGAGGAGATTGGTATTTAAAATACATTTTGGTGCTTTATAAAATCTAACATTTATCAAGACAAATGAAAGTTACTTCAAAACTAACTCAAAACTTGAAGAATTCAAACTGATTTAGACAGGGTTTAACTGAAAGCAGTAGAATTTAGTTATATAAAAAAAAGTAAAACAGGATATCTATACACCTATCTGTATGTAATTTGAACTCAAAATTCTTCTGTGACGGTGATGTGTATACTCACCCTTTTCTTTTAATATAAAGTTATGTTATTGTATAATAAAAGTGAGTATTTCAGTGATGTATTTTAATACGTATTGAACATATTTGTAAAGTATTTAATCTTGTATGCTGTTTTGTTTTTCAAAGTAAGTACATTTTTACATGAAGTAAGGAAAACTAAAAAGATGTGTGCCTAAGTTGAGTTGCATTTGAAAATTGTTAACATTTTTTTTTATCAAAAAATCCAGTTCCATTCATATTTCCTTTAACAACAGTGTTAATTGTTGCCAAATGCCTTCCTTTTAGATAGTCTATGTATAAAATAAATTGATAAAATTTGAGATTTGTTTAATGATAATAATTGATAGTTAGAAGTTAGCCAACAACTTTAATTTTTAAGAAACTATGTTTTATTTCCAATAGACAATTCAGGAATGTTACATTGATATTATTAGTTAACTCCCACAAAATAAATTGAAAGACACATTAATGCACATAATATATGGATATTTGTTCACTATATCCTGGTAACCAGTGGAATTGCACATAAGGCCCAACGCCTCTGCTTCTGGACTACATTTATGCAATTATTATAATATATTATAATTTTTCAGGAGAGCTATTTGCTTGTTACCTAAGTAAAAAAAATATAAATGTAAGTTTTATAGAATTGTAATTAA
>NJDC01001503.1:7368-37064 GCA_002245475.1 Calephelis virginiensis
ATAATAAATGTGTTTGTTTACTTGTATTTCGTTCATGTTGCAACTGAACGAAGTATCACTATAATTATTGTGTGTTAGATAATTGTGTGTTAATAAGGAAGCTTGTATATAATCTCATTATAAAGAACTAGCGTCCCGCCCCAGCTTCGTACGATTATGAAATATACATAAACCTTCCTCTTCAATCACTTTATCTATTAAAAAAATCCATTGCATAGTTTTAAAGATTTAAACATACAAAGGGACATAGGGACAGAGGAAGCGACTTTGTTTTATACTATGTACCTAGTGATTTGGTTGTGTATGAGAATTGAAATGCAGCATACATTATTTTGGAAATATTATGTTTTTGGTTAACGACATCCAATTTTTCACACCCTCCCCATCACTACATAGTATTTACAAACAAATTAGCTTGTCGCTATCTGTCTCTAAGTATGCTTAGATCTTTAAAATTATGAAACAGATTTTGATGCGGTTTTTTTAATGGATAGAGTGATTCAAGAGAAAGGTTTATATGAGTAATAACATGTAAGTAATTTCATTTACCCGTTCGTGGCTGGGACTGGATGCTAGTTATTAACATGCTTCGAAATATCTTTAAGCTTATATCTATAAGCTTTAATCTTTAAGCACATATGCTTATGATTTAATATTACAATTAGTTAGATAATACTCATCTTCTTTATCGTCTATCTCATTAAATAATTACAAACAAAAAACTATTTATCCAATTGATCCTTCTGTCACTTACAGCGCAACGAACGACTTCAAAATGGCCACCGGCCCCAAGATAGTACATAAGCAATTCAACTCTCCCATCGGGCTGTACTCCAAACAGAACATACAAGAGACGCTCAACAAACACCTACAAAATCTCGATAATGGAACTGTAGGGTAAGTCATTCTACATTTTCATTCACTCTTCAACACTTCCATTTTTTGTTTCCGTAGTTTTATCTGCACTGACACCACTTGCGATGGTTCTAGTAGAAAACAGATAGGTACTTGTCTATGTTTCCAGCGTGGTTCTCTATAATCAACAACTATTTGCACACTGAACAAGATTGTTCTTTGTGTCTGATATCTTATAAATTATTTTACTACAACAGCTGACCTTTGGGCTAAAAGAGTGTAGTGTGCAAGTGTCACTTTAACCATAATTTAATTTAGCCCGTCCCGGCTTCGCACGGGTAAACATTTTTTTTTATTTTTCATAGAAATAACTTAGCCTTTTATCAGTGATAATATCTGCTTCTAATGGTAAAAAATGTTATCAAATTGGTCATGTAGTTTCGAAGCCTATTATTAAATACAAACAAATGTACAAACAATCAAATTTTTCCTCTTTCACATTACAGTGTAGATAATATACCAACAGCAGCTTCACTTACCGGGTCCAATTGTATTTTTAAATTCCCATATAAAATGTCAACCCAATCGGTTTAGCCATTTAAAAGTTATGTTAAAAATAGGTACCTAAGTATGAAAGGTTAAATAAACCGAGTAGTAAATATTACCCGTTCTTCCGTAAGAAAAAAGCATTAACTTGCTGTAAAAAGTATTCTATGTTTAACAAGGACAATGTTGGCTTCCAATAGAAAAATAATTTACCGTACCATTCAATACAAACAAATCAGCAATCAATTTCCTCTTTATACTTGGTATATCTTCCCATTTAAAAATAAGACATTTGGTGCAAACGTTCTGAATTTGCTCGTTACGACCATTTTACGACCATTTTTTTACACGTGGGTTTAGAAAAATTGATTGGGTATGCATAACAAGTGTCTGTGATACCATCGAAATATACATACAAAATTTCAACCCAATTAACTATTTTCATACACATATATCATTTACACGTTTATTTAGGTAAATTTATTTGTGTATTTTTAACTTAAGACCAATAAAAATTACTTTTTTTATCTAAAGGTTGGCTTTCTCTTTTTTTTATTTTCTTCCATTACAAATTGAAATCATAGAAATCGATTACCAAGTAGCACATGAACTACGCTAGTACCTACAATTAGTTTTTCTGTGGGTGGTGGTGGTAGTGACCTTTGCTGGCCCTTGTTACATAACCTCTAGGACAGAGGTTCCCAAACTTATTTCATGTAACGCCCACTTTGAAAATCAGTTGTTTTGTAGCCCCCCCCCCTCGTTTTTTTCTTGTCAATAACCTCAATAACATATTTGTTGCGCCTAGTTTAAAAGAAAACATTTTTTTCAAGATTTATACCGCCCCCCTCTAGGCTTCCAGCGCCCACAAGGGGGCGTTATCGCCCACTTTGGGAAAGGCTGCTCTAGGACAACGAGATAACTTCCTCTCGATTGGTTCTACTAGTCTACTAGTGCCTATCTTATTCTTAATATTTTTTTACTTTTCATTTAAATTTCCCTTTAAAGTTTTTTCTTCCACTAACTTTTTAGGCTCAAAGGGCCTGGAATGAAAATAATCTAAAAATATATATATTGTTTTTACAAAAACAAAATTACCTAAAACTGGGTAAGAAATTTACAAGCAAGTGAAAAAAACTTTCAAATTAAAATTTTAGATCACTAGGTCAAAACATAAAGCTCTGAAATGTAAAATTTAGATCATTATACAATATTAATGTTCAAGAATGTGTTACATTGCGAAGGATCTAAAGACTTTGAAACTTGTACAATTTAGTTGCTGATAAAATGAACTTTGGGCTAAGTACTCGTACTTACTGCAGAAGTCTGTGTTAACGTGCCGGGGCTCCTTTGAATAGCTAGTTGCATACTAGCCAGACAGCTCTAAAGAGGCGTGCCTCACGAATATTGAGACTACAAGTTGGAGCGATTACTTGCTGGAATTGATACCAATTCCATATCTGTTCTTATCATCATTATGTCTGTTTTCACCGTTGCCGTTTCTCGGCCGGAAGGTATGATAACGTGGGTCTATTTTTATTTACATCACGGGTTTAAATACCTAGCTCCAAATATCAAAATTCAGCAAGAAAAGGTCTAAAACCTATTGTTTTTATAAATCGGAATTACCTAGACATTTCCAATACAAAGATAACCAGAAAGGCAACAAACATTTTAAGATACATTTTGTAGAAATATTAAAATAAGTACAATTACAAGACATAGATTTTTAATCATTTATAGTTATCGGAGAAAGAACAAATAAATGTGTACTAAAATACGCAAAGATGTATGTATACAAAAATGAAAAGGAAACAATTAATGCACTATTGCATTATTTTATTTCTAGAAAAACCACGTTTTGTAATCTACCTGTAAATATAGCTCAGTTCGGGTCGGCTAGTTGTTTATATTCGTCACTTTCGTGTTTATACAACTAAAAAAAATAAAAAAAAATAAAAAATAAAAATAATAAATAAATAAATAAATAAAATGGATATTAGATGTGATTAAGTATGTAATCAGATAGATTTTGATATGCATATCAAATAAAAAACTTATGCTTCCCTTCCCTAATATGTTTTAATAGTAAAAGCAATCAATGTTTGAGTTAGGTTTTTCATTCAATTAAATAAAAACGTTTTTTTTTTCTAATAAATAAAAATATTTTTCAACACAGTATTTTTTTTAGTCCTTCACTTATATTATACATTTCATACAACTTTCAGTATAGAGTACTCATCTGAAGCGTTGAGCAAACATACAAAAATATTCAGCTTATTATAGAGTTCAAACTATTCAAACACATTCATGAAACAACATTCTCGGAAAATTTATTTTTAAAGTTGTTGCAATTCCCACATACCTAATGGCGAATGTATTTTGTAATAAACGTGAATTTCTCATTTTTAGACTTAACTTTATTTGAATCGTTAACAGTCGGTAATAAAATTAAATTATTCAAACAAGCCAATGCTCGTGACTTCGCTCAAAAGGTACTAAACCGTATTTTTTTTCTTTACGTTTACGGCTTTGATTCTAACTTTAATTAGGTAGATCCTATACATCATAATTAAAATAAGATCGAAAATACTACTTCAAATACATCAAACAAACCGAGATGAGTTTTAAAGGAGAAAAGTTGACGATAACGATAGACCAAAAATTAAATCAGACTTAAATTTTGTACAGTACACGAGTTTCGAATAACTATCTTTCAAAAAAAAAGTATCTTCACGCCCATATCCCCGAAGAGGTAGGCAGAGGTACAACCAAGGCACCCACGACTAGCTGAAGACACTAAGTCCCACAATGTGATAGGTGGCAAGCCTATCGCAAACCGGGCACATTTCCAATCCCGACCAACATTTTTTTATTAGAAAATTGGAAAAATCCAATTTTCTTTGTGTTGGCCGACCCGGGATTCGAACCCGGGACCTCATGCAGTCAAGTCCAACATCCGGACCGCTAGACCACAGAGGCGACACTATCTTTCATACTTATTTTATAAATGCGAAAGTTTAGTGTATGTTTATTTAACCTTCTATTAGGTTGTAACTGCAATTTTATGGCTTAATTTTTGATTTGGTAGAAGGCAGAGAGTGACATATTCCACAAGACGAGAAAAATATATGTTTTGATTTTATTTGTAGTGTTATTTAAATAATTATTTCTATTAATTAAAAGGAACTAAATAATAAAAAAACTGGTTATAGGGTTCATAAACTTACATAACAAATACGTATAAACGTTTTTTAAGACCATTTACAACTTACAAAACCGAGCAAAAATTAAACGTTCATCTTTATACAGCGAATGAAGAGGACACTGACATTTACTAGGATATCATACATCTGCGTGACGTTTTATTATGGTATTAATAATAGCGATAACTGATCGTGGGTATAACATACTTTGTCCAACCAGTTCATTATCGACAGCTGGTATATAATGTACTATAATTTCGCCACTTATTCGTATTGTGTAAATTTATTTTTTTGCCTGTTCTTGAAAGTAAAACAACTGGTTTATTAAAGTACAAGTAGAACTCTGCTTGCCCTTACAGAACAGTGGACGTGATGGTACTTATTTAGACGGTGGTGGTTACTCAAGGAATGCAGATGAGGGCACTGACATTTACCAGGATACCAGCACTGCATCTGCATTACGTGCGTTCCATTATAACATCAAAGTAACAGAAATAAATTCCAAAACTCATCTGTATAGTAACATAATTTACGGAGATAGATGCGCTATTTCTTCAATATAATATTACAACTTCCTTATAAATGGTACATATTTTCTTCAAAAGAACTTGTCCATTTCATTATATTCCTTGTCTTTTTCCCAAATCTTTAATGTTACTATAGCGTCGTACCGCGAGGATCAGATTCCATTTCCGAAGAGAGCAAGCACTTGTATCATGAACATCTAGATCCTCAAACGTGGACATGTTTCAAGGTATGTAATGAATTAAAAGTTACCGAAACAGGCGTGTTTGTATGAAAAGGGTAATTAATGTAAAGGAAGCGAGGCAGGTATGCCAGAATCGTGAGATTTGGCACTCGATACTCGTAATGAATAGGTTTATTCGATTTATTACAGAAAGTACTGTAGTGTTTGTATATGTTAGTGTCGTTGACTAGCACCCGCAACATATGCATATAATTTGTTGTGTACTTTGGCGTTGGAATTTATCCAGGGCTATTTATTTATAATTGTTGTCTAAACACATTGTACAGCCTAACTCTACCCTGCGCTTTCATAGAATTTGTAGTCATAAAATTTAACAAATGCATTTTTTTTAATTCAAAAAATTATTATGTTTAAACAGATAAAAAACTCTTCAGGTCTCATAAATTACCAAACCTATTATTGATATGTATTTCACAATTTACATGTTACGTATAGAAATTTTATTATACTGCTTAAAATCTTTTAATTATTATTTCTTCACAAACATTGTAATTGCAAACTAAAAATCACGAAATGTTATGGTCTGACAAATTAATTAAATAATTCCACTAATAATAAAATAGTACTTTACCACAATTCCTGGAAATGGCTCTAACTCGTGGTAATCCCTCTATTCACAAAAACTGCCAGATTAACTGCAGATCAAGGTTTTCGGTAACAGGTTGATACATTATGTGAATGTATTAACAATTGTTTACTAATACTTTAAAAAATAATTCAAAACCAGTTGTACTAAGAATGTGGACATGGGACATGAATGGCTATATCGTATTTTTAACTTCTAGTTAAAATTTTAGTCCTTATAGTTTGTTATTTTTTTATGACTGAACAAAACCCACTGAGTCAGTCTCGGTTTTTATTCAATTTTCAAATAAATTTTAAATTCAGATCCGATTTAAAAACTAATTATTTTACATTTACTTTGGATTCTTCTTCTTCGTTTTATACTCTTAAATTCGGACTCGATAAGATAGGTTCCCCGACGGTGCCCGCCCGCTCTATAATGTTTTACGGCTCTATACAGCTCTAGGTAACCTGCGCTTGCAGTTGATGTACGACAATATAGCGCATAACACTGCGCCTACGCGTGTGCATGCGAGTGATCCAAGTTTCAAATTCTTATAAAGTTATTAACATTATAAATAATAGAGACCAAAAAATCACTGTTTATTTAAAACGCACTCCCAAATTAAAGTATTTGATATAATTTCTGGTTTTAATTCATAAAAGTCTCGCAAATCCTACTTTTAAATTAATTGTATAAAATAGCGTGAGTTTGTACGTCACAGGTGTATTAATTAATGAAACGTTAATTATAATTTTGATATTTAAGTGCTTCTTAATACTTTCAACATGACACTGTCCATCGATTGCAATGGGTAAGCTTTATTGAATATTAAGAGCTTTCAAACGTTTTAATCCTTTTTATACAATAACCCAATAAGAGTATTTTCGACAAAATAATCAAATACATTTAATTTCTCTACTTAGATTCCAAAAATAATATTTTTTATCAAAAAGATTCGAAAAAGCTGCGGTGCCGTAAGCTTTCAAAGTCTTTGTGTCAAGTTTTTATAATTGAAATTATTTTTAAATAATTTGGAAACTTATTTGAAATTGGAAACCCTTTCACTCATTTCTATTCAACTTAACATTATCCAGAATAAACTCATTCTTGTACAGGTTATGTCGATAAGACTAAATAAATACAATAAAAACTTAATTTATAAAGTTTCTGTGAATATCTTATTCAGGGTACCTCTTTCCTTGAAAAAATGCATACAGTAGGTATATGGATACTAATTATTTCCCTTAACATCATGTCATAAATTATATGACATGTTATTAAGAGTAGAACTCGACGACGGCGGTCATTTTTTTATATTATATATTTTCTTTTTAGTTATTAATATCTGCTTCTAATTTCATCTAATCGAGAAATGTTGAATGCTAAAATATGATCCAAATCCGACATTCTAAATGTTTTTATCTATTTATAGAAGATTTATAAGTTCTTGTGTATTTTAAATTTGTACTTCGCGTCTAAGTTTTATTTGCCTACTTTTTAGTTATTTATCATCGAAATTACAGCAAAACCCACTCTAACTAAACCCCTACATAATATCAGATAAAATATATCTGGATAAATCACACAAAATAATTTGACTGACAAATAAGCAAATTGTGTATCAGTCAACTAAACTAGTACATAGAAATTCTTTAATGGATACTAGAATAAATTTAACAAACACCCAGACTCAGAAATGCAAAACTCTGCATATTAATCACGCGCTAAACTATTTTAGATTGAAGCGTTTATTCTCAAGGATGATCTTTTTCTAAATACCAAACCTGCAGTACATCTTGTAGTACACAAACAAACACACACAAAAATATGTATTTGACATCTAGATGTTCAGCACACAAATGCTTAGCCTGTCGGAAATACCATACCATACCATAATAAATTTTAATATCTTGTTGATAAGAACGCCATCTTTATTTCTCAAGACCAACTACTTTGTTTCCAAACTTTTTAGTGCGCCATCTGTGATCTTTTATCATTATCATCAATATATTTGTTTGTGTGTGTTAAATTGCACGGTAGTGTGGGTAATGTTTTATTTATTGATTTAATGTACTTTATGAGCATTATTATTTAAAAAATATTAGCATCCTGCACGTCTCCTACACATAAACTATAAGTGTGCCAAATTTTATGCTCCTGCATCCGCGCAATTTTAGTAAAAATGGGTCCAAAGTTTTGGCATCACGTATTAATATATAGATAACAATAGATTAATATACTCTACACTAATACTGTCTTATGAATAAACAAAGATTAAAATGAGACTAAATTTAAGTCGAAATTATAATCTCCATCACAGTGTAATAAAGGTTATCATACCAGGTTAAACCTTGGAGTACTTTAGTCTATGTTTATTATGACGATTAAGATTTAACGAATCTTCGCCCAGAAGACATTACAAGCACAATAAAACTTCAAAAATCCAATTTAAATTTCTTTCCAATGCAAATTAATATCATCTTTTGATATAATCCAACACAACGACATACACAAGCACACCTTATCCTAAATTAGCGATATCTCCCAGGCAACCTTATGGTATAGAACGAGAGTCAGTGGATATTCTCTAACACTCGTCGTAAATATTTTAAGGTTAAAATGATTTAACAAGGTGTTGATTTTAACGAAGCTTTACTCGATCAATATTTTGCAAACTGCAAAAACTATTTCAATTTTCTTTAATCTTCACACTCGATGATATATCAAAGTACTACGCAAAGGTGCAATTAGGACATCCACGACTAGACGCAGATACTGCTTAGTTCCCCGGTGGTAATTTTGTTGCGCACTAAACTAATTTGAAGTTATTGCTATCTTCTTTCAACGAAAGTAATAGAAAGAGACAAAACATTTTTAGTGCTGTCAGATTGCCTGTACACGACATTTCTACAGATGTTTAATCTATCACTCGGAAAATGTTGATTAAAAACATCACGATTAGACATTTCCGCACCAATCTAACGTGTCTAAACTGTTACATCTCCTTTGTTTTTGCTTCATTTGAGACAGATAGCACGCATCTAAAATAAATTTAGTTTGTTAACAGCTGAATCACCATAAATGTGATAGGTGACAATCCTATCGCCATAAGGGCACTTATCCAACCCCGGACAACTCTATTTTATTAGGAAATTGAAAAACTCATTTTGAGACCTGTAGGGTTACTCTCGAAGCTCGATTCATGCATTATTGGAAGTTGGAATCGAATATGTCATTTTAGGTACTCTTGAACACAATACAGGGGAATTATTACCATTTAGTTAATAGTAAATTATTTTATCCTATTCGTTGAATTTATTTGTAACTAAATGTTAATAATCCCCTAATTCTGTGTTCAAAAGTACCTAAAATGACATATACGATTCCAATTTCCAATTCGCATGATATCGAGATTCAAGAGTAACCCTACTGAGATCAATTGTCGGGTCGGGATCCTCGTGTAGTCGACGCCAACAGCAGATCATTAGACCACAGAGGAATATGATTGAACATTTAAATTTAATGCAACACTATAAAAAACACCATAAACAATAAAAATATATTGCAAACACTTGCATCAAACAGAACATAAAAATTTAGTACTACCTAGGTATATGATACTCGAGAGCGACCTTATAGTAAATAAGCCATTTTTACCTGCCAACCTTGTGAAAGAAAAAAACAAGATTCCGCGAGAATCGTAATATTGTGCAATGGTGCTCTAGAAAATAGAAAAAAAAGCGTGCGTTGCACTAATTGGAATAAATTATTTATTGAAATACAGAAAACATAGGTAGTACAAGATCAAGTCCAGATAAATCTATTACGAGCAGTTGACATAATATAGGTAGGTACAATAACAGCATTACAATAAACTTTAACCTAGGTTTAATGCTATTGCATAATTAAAAATTCTAGTCGCCTCTGTGGTCTAGCGGTCAGGCGTCGGACTTGAATTCTTCATGACCCGGGTTCGATCCCCGGATCGGGCAACAAAATAAAATAGAAAATGTGTAATTTTCTAGTAAAAATAAAGCTGCCCGAAGTTGAATATGTGCCCGGTTGGCGATAGGCTTGCCACATATCATATTGTCTTTAGCTAGTTATTGTAGTAGTTGTGCCTCTGCCTACTTCTTTGGAGATAGGGGCGTGAAAATACTTTAAAAAATCGATTACTTTGCAGATCAACCTTTGTTGGAATATAAAAGTACATCCTGTTAATACAATAAGCGCGGATATTTCTGATTACAGCAATCAACAGGTTATAAGCTATGTGACATCGACATTCAATCAGATGTCCAATAAAGGAGTTGTTAGTGAACGTTACTTGGTCTCACAACTCGACAACTCGCACGGTCTCAATTGTATATTTTTTATCCAAAAACAAGCTAGATAGACATGACATCTACGTATCGAAGTTTTTATTTCAAACTATATACAATAAATAGTTGGTACATTTAGAAAATCCATTATTAGCAAGTTATTGGTAATAATATGTACTAAGACAGCAAACAGCGTATATGATGTCCAAAAATGAATGAATTAAATCTATAACTAACCGAGTTTTAAACGTATCTTTATCCAAATTATGATGATATTCGAATGGTCTAAACTTTTAACCTAGAGTACGAGTCAAGTAAGTAAATAAGTATCTTCACGCCCATATCCCCGAAGAGGTAGGCAGAGGTACAACCAAGGCACCCACGACTAGCCGAAGATACGAGTCAAAACCCCCCCAAAATCATTGCAACCTAAATAAATCTATTCTGATCCCAGATTTAATCTGCCTGCGTTTTGTATGTGTTTATACGAAATAAATAACAACTCGGAAATTTAATTTATCGAAATCATATTTTTATTTAAAGTTGACGATATTTCATGGAAGTGCTTAAGTATGTATTATTTATTCATAAAAGTAAATTTAATGAGGTATTGAAAAACAATAAACAAATCTAGAACAGAAACACCATCATATATTTTCCATTTCATGAGAAATATCACGAAAGAGACATTTTGTCCCAGACTAAATAAAGACGAAGAATTTTTACGAATATATTATAGTTGTATGCAATATTAAGTTCTTTAAGTAATAAAGCCCGGTAAAAGTAAAATGCGGGTGCTTTTTTAATTTTCTAAATGATTTAACTAATATAACATTACCAAATGAATAAATAAAAGTATCATTTTTTTAAATTGAAAATTTGAATAATAAGTTATATTACAAAAAATCTTTTATATCAATGGAAATAAATTTTAAAATTTCTTGTCTAAAATAGTGTACATAAGTTATTGATCCAGAGGCATAAAGTACAAGCAATCTACAGAGAAAGTGTCCGATTTTGGGGAGCCGTTATATCTTTGAGAACAATCTTAATTTCGTAAGCTAACTGCTCTTAAGAGAAGTTGTTTCATTACATACTGACATTTCGGACATTGGGTTACATGTGTTTGCACCATTAAAGCGATACATACAAATATTATATGTAATCGTCGTAAATTCGTCGTCGTCGGAATTATATTATATTATTAATGCGAAAGTTTGTATGTTTATTTGTTACTCCGTCACGCAAAAACTACGGAACCGATTTTCTTGAAATTTGGTACACACATAGAGGGTAACTTGGATTAACACATAGGATGGTTTTTATCCCGAAAAAATGTTCCTGTCCGACCAATAACCACGCGGACTATGCTGTGGGTAACAGCTAGTTACTAATAAAACTGAGTAAATTGCATAACATAACATGGTGACTCGAAATGGATATTGAGTCTCTTACACAAATAGGTAAAAGACAGCAGTGACAATTTTAAAAAAATATGTTAGACGGTATACTACCTTGAACCTTGGACCATTTAGAACCAGTACCGTGGGTACTTGCCAGGGACCAGTGCACAATACGCCCGGTCTAAGACCCCGAAACAGCATCAGTTTCTTACAGCATTTTTGTGGGGTACATTAAATTTTATGGACAGTAAAGTTGCAGATAAACCTGAAATAATCTAAATATTTCTTAAGTTCGTGTATCTACTATGTTTGTGACAAATTAAAAAGTTAAGTGCAAAGTATTGTTTGTCAGCGATTTTCGGACAACACTGGATATAGGTAGTAATGTACGGCGACGGAATAAAATTTTGAAATTTAAAGATTAAAAAAATGCCAATGGTATAAAAATAACAATGTGAAAAAATGTTTTGAAAAAATGAATACTCGCGACAATAACTGGAGTGAAACTTTGGCAATTAAAATAATATAAATATCTTAAACGTCAAAAAGCAGAAATTGCTCATTGAGGAAGAAATTATCTTGTTATTTTTCAGAATGTCGAATAAAGAATATTACGGTGAAATAAATTTTGATATGAAAGTCTTGAGTATAGTAATAAATATTATTACTATACTCAAGACTTTCATATCAAAATTGGGATTGTGGGAAGATGTGAAAATTTATTCCCAAATGAGTTAGTGTCAAACTGTGGGAGTTTTAAGTCCCCAAGCTACAATTAGTGACAAAAATAACCCAGAATAAAGATGATCATATAAAATGTATATTTAATTTTTCTTTACATTAAAAAAGGCCCTAATTTTTTGTGTGTCCAATAGCCCCAGCACAGTTTAAGATAGCTCTGGTTAGAACTTCCAAATAAGATCTTCGCTCTACGGCGATCGTCAGATATACCAGCAGCTTTGCAGATAAGTAACGGCCTATCTTACAAAAGCGAGTATATCGGAGTAATTAAATACTGTAACTTCTTTATAAAACTAGGTACACCTACAATAATTTCATTATTATAAAGTCCTTTTTAACTGTCTTAAAAAAGAGAACTCTGAGTTCGGTTTTGTAATATTTTTTTTTACTTTTATAATTATTAATAAAACTTTTTTTCTATTTGTAAGATTATACGATATGCATTAAAACCCTCAATTTATAATCATCAAAGCAAGTTTTGGCGAATTTCGCTAGCTTTCGTTAATAAGCCGCTTTGGGACAATATAGTGGTTTGTAAACTAGAATTAATCCAGGTAAAACTTAAGCACAGAAAGGGAACGCATTACGATCCTTCGAATCCGAAGTCATTGATCTGAATTTTCATTAATTAACAAACTTTTTAACAATTAATATGGGTTGACAGAAAACTATTCAAACACAATTATCGTAAAGTTGATTTTACGCCTTATCACCAGTTCTTGCGGGAGTTTCCCACGAGTTTCCTGTATCACGCTAAAGTTAGCTTTTTGTGATTGACTTTCTCAGCGCTCTTGGTAATTGATTCATTGGACTAGTAGAAATTTTCTAGCGACATTTTTAAATGGCCTTAAGTTTACAATGGTTATTAATTTGCTTATTATAAATAAAATTACATACCTACATGGAAAACTGTTTAAAATATCCCGGCTTGCACAAAATGCATGGAAAAGTATAATTTACAATACTTCCTACTACCGATCAACCGCGAGGCTCGGGTTCGATTCCTGACGGGGGCAGGCATTTGTGTGATGAACATTTAGATGTCTGCATTTCCGGGTCTGGGTGTTTATTGAATTTATTCTGGTATCTATTTATGTATTTCTATGTATTAGAATCGTTGATTAACACCCAAATAAATAAAAAAAGCAAACTCCACAGATAGCTAATGTTATCTAAAATACAAACTAAAATAATATAAAACTTCACGTAGGAGTTTTGGTGGCATCAAGAGAAGGTCGAAGTTTTTTCATAATTATTGAATTTCGTGTTGATATTGAGTGAAATTAGTCAATTTTGGTGGCATTTTGTGCAACTTCGTTCAGTGAAAGTGCACAAATGAAATAATCAGGAAGAAATTAGCGTATCGTATATTTCCTCGCTGCCGCCAAACCTTATTACGTGAGCTTGGGTAATGAGGCCATCGCTTTACCCAAGAGCCTGACATGACTAACTGACGACTTATGAGTTATGACTGATGACTAATTATAATTTATAAAAATTGATGTAAAATTTGAAGCAAATTTCTACTTGTCTAATGGCAAAATACTAATGTGAAGGCTTGAAATACTTAAAGAAAGAAAGAACTTCACGTAGAGTACGTTAATTTTTACTTTGTTTTATTTGGGGCAAAAACATGGCTGCGTTTTTATTTATTGATTACCATTTACTCTTCCGAATTGTCTTTTGGAACGCTAAAATGAGCATGTAGAGATTTTTTTAGATTTACATTTTCTTAGCTCTTAATGTATATATATGAGTATAGTTTGTAATGGAGACGAAATGACTTAACCTTGGCTATAATTTTACTGTGATTGTAAGGTGAAAAATTGACTATTGAAATTTTGTCTTTTTATTGCCGTTCAAAAGGTATATCGAATACTTAGCCCAAGCGTACTGATTGCATTTAGGTAGTCATACATTTATTTAGATATAAAGAAAAGAATTAAATATAAAGAAATATAAAATATAAAGAATTTCTATTGTTCGTAGAATCGATTTCCACAATCCAGTAAACGACAAGCCGGCTAACCTCGCTAACTCCGCCGTCCTACGGATGCTCGAAGAAGAAGAACGAAATCGAAAGGGATATCCAAGTAAGTATCATTTACACATGGCTTTTTATATAAGAGCTGGCAACAGTCACTGCCTATTGAAGTCTGTAAATGACAATTACTTCCCGTATTATTATATGTTCCGGGAAAATAAAATTAGGAAATGCATACCGCAACTTAGATACACAGATAATGTTACAAATAAGTATCAATGGAACTCGTAATCAACGAAAATTACTACGAGAAATTTAGTTTGTCACAAATATGATATCACGAAAATGCCAGATAACGTGAAACATTTTAAAGCTTTACCCTGCTCTTTGACGAACTATTTCTAACTGCACGCAAAGCCGGAATGATACCCTCCTGACAGGTGTCGAATCATACAATTTTTTGAGTCATGCTTGGCAGCAGAGCCATCCTGATAAATACCGATTCAATTATATCCTAAAATGTGATACAGTCAACGAGTATAACGTTCGTATGGAGCATATAACTTGAGGTTGTGGCCGAAAAAGAGTTAGATGGCATTTACGGTGGCTATGCTGAGGGTCATACTCTGCAGCAAGTCTACTTGAAACATATTCAGAAACTGTAAAAAACTTTTGAAAAAATATCACT
Organism: Calephelis virginiensis; assembly: GCA_002245475.1. Lineage (NCBI taxonomy): Eukaryota > Metazoa > Arthropoda > Insecta > Lepidoptera > Riodinidae > Calephelis > Calephelis virginiensis. Next base: position 22,451 of record NJDC01001503.1, read on the forward strand.
GTATTTACGCTTCTTACAGTGTTCGTGTAGAAAAATATCATTATTAGCTAGAAGTTTTAATTATTTTCATAAATTTAAATGTTCGTAGAAATCTCCTACAGACACCTTGTTATTTTACGCTAGTAAATTGTCATTATTTTTATTTCTACTATTACTTGTGTTTTATGCATACTTTGCAAAAATCTATCTGAATTTAATTATCAATCTTTTTCGAAAAAGGTAGATAGCTTCAGCTCCAGAAATCGCCCGCTTGTTCGCAATCGTTTTTTAAATTGGTTGAAAATAGTACGAGTCGAAGAGGTTGAAGTTGTCATTAGTAGGTATAAAATACAAACAACACAAAGAATAAGAGAAATAAAAATTATTACTTTTTGCTAGCATATAACAGGTACAGATACGCCGCACACGAACATTATATTCGTTCGCATTTTAAGATCTAATTCATTGGTATATCTGGCGCAGAGCATGACATAAGTTTTGATCTCCTTTTGACCTCTTATTGTTATTATGGTAGACATTTAACCTCCTTAAAATTATTTTGTTTAGCTTCCTTTTACCTAGTATCAAATGTGTTAATCAGTTAATATGCCAAAATCTTAAAATTTATAACATGCAACAAATTATGCCAGAAAATTGTAACTTTTTTTTTAAATAATAAAAAATATATTTCTACCGATTATCTAAAACCTGAAGCTTACTAACACAATACCCTGCTTTACCAGAACTTGATCCAACCCAAATTCAAGCGATTTTGGAGAACCTTGTTCATTTGAATCGACGGTTTGATGACCTCTGGCCTCCTGAACACGAAAAACCCCCTCGTAGCTGGGATGGCCAACTTAATACAACGTCTTATGTTTATCCAGAGTTTATGAAGGCGACTAAAGGTACCTTTGGTGTTAGAATAGCCGTAGGTAGTAAATGTCACCCCAACATGTTACCGTGGAGCTGCTTTACACAACGATGCCAATCTTTTGTGCAGATTTATTTATTTTTGAAGTGAAAAAAAACTTCTTTAGACGCGTTGCGCACTTTTTTTGGAATGGGTAAAAATTTCTAAACTCGTTCTAAACTTAAAACGTGACCTGATCGAAAATTCGTAAGACGACGCAGGGGTTCGTGTTGTCATGTTTGTGTAGGATAGCGCAATAAATGAATATTGTATTCTACCACATAAATGATAGTACTTTTATTCTGATAATTGAAGCAATTCGTGCAAAATTATTCCCTAACCATTCCAAAATATCAAAAATGCACAACGTTAATATTCAAGTTTTCACTTCTGCCGGCACTCCCGGAGTGCAACCCTTCGTTTTTTTTACTATACACAGTCACAGCACAAGTCAATATATAAAACTATACAATATACAACAGATGAACAAACACAACATTTCTTTTAAAGGTCTTCCCAATATAGAGTGAAAATTTAAAAGAAATATTTATTCTAAACATAAAGATCGAGACAAAACTGTTGCTGATAATTTTTTTGATTTAAATTTTAAGGAAGCGACGGTTTTACCTGGTAGAAGATTAGTTGAGTAATTTAATTTACTGAGTTATTCCACAAATGAGTTTGGCAATAAATCTTACCATCAGGAAATCCATCTGCTTGTTTGTCTTCCATTATCATAATAAAAAATCGCCTTGGTTGCTACCATTGCGAGACCTTTTCCTGCCGCCATTATCTCACAGATCAATATTGTTGTGAATATCTATATTTATACAGAATACTCGCGACAATAACTGGAGCGAAACTTTGGCAGTTAAAATAATATAAATATCTTAAACGTCGAAAAACAGAAATTGCTCATTGAGGAAGAAATTATCTTGTTATTTTTCAGAATGTCGAATAAAGAATATTACGGTGAAATAAATTTTGATATGAAAGTCTTGAGTATAGTAATAATATTTTGTGGGAAGATGTGAAAATTTATTCCCAAATGAGTAATTTTTACTCTTTAGTGTCAAACTGTGGGAGTTTTAAGTCCCCAAGCTACAATTAGACACAAAAATAACCCAGAATAAAGATGATCATATAAAATGTATTTTTTGATTTTTCTTTACACTAAAAAAGGCCCTTTTTTGTGTGTCAAAGAGCCCCAGCACAGTTTAAGATAGCTCTGGTTAGAACTTCCAAATAAGATCTTCGCTCTACGGCGATCAACAGATCGTCGTTGTGAATATCTAGTAGCTCAGATTGGAAACGAACAATTACAATTTTAAACAACGCATCGTATATCAAATCATGTGCTTACAATAAGATTGTAAAAAATGTTGGTGGTTTTACAACGTGGGCGACATATACCATTTCCTAAGCCACAGTCACAAACTCTCTCAAGGTTGTGCTGTGTGCAAAGTATTGCATTGAGTTTTCTAAATGAATCTAAAACAGGTATAAATATATTAGGAAATCAAATCGAATAATATATTTAACTAAAAACGTGATAAATGCATTAAAAATAGTTATATTTATGGTATTTGGAAGGGGACGTAGCCAGAACAGTTTAGTTCAGAGTTTCCCAAACTTATTTCATGTAACGCCCACTTTGAAAATCAGTTGTTTTGTAGCACCCCCCCCCCCTCGTTTTTTTCTTGTCAATAACCTCAATAACATATTTGTTGCGCCTAGTTTAAAAATAAACATTTTTTTCAAGATTTATACCGCCCCCCTCTAGACTTCCAGCGCCCACAAGGGGGCGTTATCGCCCACTTTGGGAAAGGCTGGTTTAGTTGATGATATAGGGCTGGCAAGTGAATGAAATTTTACAACTGAGAGGAGCTTTTAACAGGGATGGAAGTTATACTTGAATGTAGAGAGGAGAGTGCGTTCTGGAAAGAATGGGAATGGAGCGCGGCGTATTAGCTATTTCAAAGGTTTTGAGCAAGAGTACAAGATTCACTTTGTGTATACAACGTCGTTGTATGGAAGCGAGAGTTGGGTATATCTAAAGTAGCTTGAGACTTGAAAAAACGCGGTCGAGATTAAAGTTTAATGCAGTAAGATCGGAGAAAGAGTGGGATTTAAAGAAAGTGTTGGTATTAAAATGAGTAAGGGCATGCTTCACTGGATGACGGACCAAAAATTGTTAAACCAAATATACAATGCGAATGCGGATAGATCTAGGCATCCGAGGCAACCTAGGTCAACATTCCATTCTCAAATCGCTGGGGTTTTCATTCGAGAGTGGTGTCAAGAGTCTCCGAAACCGGCGTGTTTGTATGAAATGGATCTTGAATGTGGAGGAAGCCAGGCAAGTCTGTCAGGATCGTGACATTTGGCACTCTTGTTTGTAGTTGTTTTTGTGTATGTAACTTTATAAACATAATTATTTTAACGCCATGATGGTGACGTGTAACTTTTAGTTGGGAAAGGAAAAAAGGACAATAAGCAGAGGAGTTTTTTCATATACATGTTCCGACACCAGGGGTGGTAATCATGAATTGCCAATCTGAGTCTAGAATCTTAAAGACTTATATAGAAAAAATTACCGGCTCATAAAATTACCGGCATAGCCTCGTTTCGATTGTGGAAGTAGGGTACTTCCACAATCGAAACGGGACTATGACGAGCACTGGCACTGTGTTGGTATTGTTAGTGACTAACTTGTTGTATTTTTATGAACTTGTTTTATTAAGGCGGTAATATAAAACGGGCGAGTCGCTGTAAAACTCTACCACCTAGTCATGTCACGGTGTTAGTAACGGTAAGCCTATGCTCGTCTTTTACGAGCTGCCTGGCAAAGGAAGGCAGAAGGTCTCTTCTGCAAAGGAGCCCGGACCAACACAAAGAAACTGTTATTCGCTATGTCATTCGTTTAACTGAAGGTCGTATCTAAATACCTTTTAAAGATGCAGTAATCAAAATCAAAATGAGAATCCTATTAAAAACTATACAGTTTTTTGCTATCTATATAATATTAAATAACACTATAGATTGCGAACACTAAGGACATTCCATACACTCTTCTTCTTTCTTTAGGTTTTGGCCTTCACGTTAGTATTTAGCCATTAGTCAAGTAGTAATTTGCATCAAATTTTATATCAATTTCAATTAATTTTAATTAGTCATTAGTCATAAGTCGTCAGTAAGTCATGTCAGGCTCTTGGGTAAAACGGTGGCCTTTTTACACAAGCTCATGTAATGAGTTTTGGCGGCAACGAGGAAATATACGATACGCTAATTTCTTCATGATTATTTCATTTGTGCACTTTCACTGAACAAAATTGTACAAAATGCCACCAAAATTGACTAATTTTACTCAATATTAACACTAAATTCAATAATTATGAAAAAAACTTCGACCATCTTTTCTCTCGATGGCGCCAAAACTCCTCCATACACTCTTATGTATCTAATAAAGATAAATCTGTGCAAAATCTGCAATAGTTATTGTTTATGGTTGTGAATAGCAGCTGCTGTTACGGCGATATCAATAAACAGTCATTTATCATTTCGTCTGAGTCATAATCAATTCGCTGCCAATTTTCTGTTTGGTTTTTCATCTCACTATAATGCACTCGTTTGGTTTTTGCGATTACAGATGAATCATTGAACTCTAAATATATCTCTATTTCTGTCCGAGTGTAACGTCCGACTGTTCGCCCTGGGGTCCGTTTGTTACTGTGACGTGCTTCAATGACAATTTGTTATTCATTATTCTTGGAATTTGGCAAGAATGCTTAAAATTGTAATTACGAGAATACCTGGTTTTATTTAATTATCACCAGTCGGTGTTAAGATTTCAGTCACCATGCCTGAAGTAGTGTTCGTTGGTAAAGTATTTTTTTTTATTAAAAAAAGTTTTAAAATAGAAACACTTGTACCGTATTTATACAAGTTACTTACATTTTTTTTGTAATTAATTAGATAAATATACAGATTTCGATTTTTACAATTAAAACTTTTTACAAATCGAACTACGTTGATTAGGGAAGTGCCACATACTGACGATGAAAAATTATGTGTTATAAATAAGTGGTGAAAATTTAAGGTCAGATCAGTGTTTTAAGAATAAATCTATTAGATTATCTTGCTACAATAATTGCTAAGAGATAGTTCCGCCTTCTTATTTTAGTGGGTTTCAAGGATAAAATGTGAATGTGGGCAGACGTTTATGTGTTTGTGAAAACGGGAGTCTATAGTGTATTTTTAACAGAGAAACAGGTATACGTACAGTCACTTGTTTAGAATTACTTTTTGAATGTGTAATTTTGTTTAAATATTTTCATTAAAACTCATCAATGTTTTTTATGTTTTACTACAACATTAAGCTGGTTAAGTACTTGTTACAAAGGATAATTATTTGCCCTCGATGTGCTCATCTCAGAAAAAATAAAAACCGACGACATCATATATGTTTATAAGTAAATAGCTATATTCGGCACTACGATTTTAATCATTGGATAAATTAGGAGCATTGTAAAGTGCGTAATAACGACAGAAAAGAAAACGTAAAATTAAAATATTGCCTCACTAAAGACCAACCTGCACTGTAAATATCTTTGGCGTTGTTATATTTGTGTTGCAGTACCAGTTATTCCTTATTAAGATTTGCTGACTTACAACCTACCACTACAGATACTTTTTAATTAGTTTTTGTAGGCAGCTTTTTTCTTTAAAAATGTACATACTCGAGCCCCTTGCGAGGTAGGAAGAGGTTATCACGTGCCAAGTGCCACGATTCTTGCAAATCTGCCTAGCTTCCACCACGTATATTATAACTTTCATATAAACATACCAGTTTCGGATGCTTCTGACACCACCTTCTGATAAAACCCAAGTTATACAAAGACAATACAAAAAAATCATAATGTCAGGAATTTTTTTTTAATTTGAAATTCCTGAAAATGTATTGTTACCAAACGACGAAGCATTTATTATGGTTTCCACGAGTATCTTTATATATTTGCCTTTCTTAAATATTTTTAGATTCCCAATAACAGCCCAAATCTTAAGATAATTCACATTCAAAAATGTAAATGATGTCTTTCACCTTATCGCTTATAGGTATTATAGGTATTTTTAACACCACAAAAATAAAATAGATTTTTCATTTCTTACGTTAAAAGCTGTCGTGTCGATATGGATCGATGTTGTAATATAATTTATTGTTGTATAGATAGTTAAAAGGTTAGAAATTAACATAAACTACTTTTCATCCCGATATCTAAACTGGTTTCCGCGGGTGAGCGAAGCAACTCTACTACGCGTACAACGGATAATATCCAGATTTTTGGTGGTTATTCTGAGTACTAACTAAATTTATATTCGGTGTATGCTATCTTTTTCTAATAAAACACAAACAAAAGAGATGGAACATTTTACGACAGATTAGTCCCGACATGTTAATTTATAATGTTTTTAACCAATGTCTTCCGAGGAATAGATTAGACGTCTGTAGATATGTAGCGTACTAACAAATGTGACAGTACTAAACGTGTTTTGTTTCATTAATAGAAGATAGCGATAACTCAAAATTTGTTTATAAAGTGCGTTGCAAAATTACTACCATTATCTAATAACCCATCATGTCTTATTTGAAGTCTTAGTCATGTATATTATGTTGTGTATCATTGCCTAAATGTGGGTACCACACCAAAGGATGTAAATCATGACTGCAGCATGACAACTGCATCTGTATTACACACTGGTCGCAATAAATACTACAATATTATGTGACTGCGTATTGAGTTTGGCAATGTTCTGGAATAGAGCAACACCTTTATAATATCTAAAATTGTTGTATATTTTATTTTGTTATACACAGAGATTTTTCGTTTTAGATTTTTTTTATTAAAACCTAACATACATTCGTTTAAAAATTTATGTACACATACTTATAACAACGCAATCATTTTTCAGGATTATGAACTGGAAGCTTTAATGCCTATCTAACATAGCTACCTTTAAAATAGCTTTGATATTTAATAAAGCGTTATACATAACTAGCTGTTGCCCGCGGTGGTACCTGCGAAACATTGTTTAGGGATAAAACTATCCTATGTGTTAATCCAAGTTATCCTCTACGTTTGTACCAAATTTCATGAAAATCAATTGGTTCAGCAGTTTATGCGTGAAGGAGTAACATACGAAAAAACGAAAAAAAAAAAACTTACGCATTCATAATGTTAATAGGATAGGATTCATAAAGCTCTAATGTTAAGAGACAACCGTGGCCTATAGACACCATAGATTTTATGGATACCCAAATAATTACACTAACACTATAGATTTTGTCGCCTATCTAGTCTAGTAGTCTGAGCCCTTACCATGAGTTTACGCCTTATCAAGTTTACTATGTTCGCTACCGTCTCTGTAAATTATTTGTATGAAAGCTTTGAACAGCGCCTCTATTGGTAACTAAGAGAAACAAATTTTAGACCAAAAGTGTCATAGATTCCGACAGGTAACTTACCGAACGTAATTTATAACAACTCACGGTAAAGGCTCTGGTTTTGGCGTTAACTGCATAAAGCCTCAAATTCGATTTCCGGGACAGATAACTATAAATGTGTTTTCGCTATTGTCTAATAACAACAGCGTTGCTCGAAATTAGTATTTTTTAATATATAGTAAAATTTGCAAAACCAGCTCTTTATTATGTGTAAATTAGAAAAGACTGAGATTTATATTTGACGCAACTGATACTATTTCAGATAGCCACTTTCGTGAACGCACTATGAATCAACATCTAATATTATACCTCCATAACACAATATGCACGCGCACGCAGTGAGGAACAGTATATTTTAATAATTTTAATATACTACACATACGAGTATTCACAATGTTTTCTATATCTTTTGATATTGAAATTATTGTACAGGTTTTTGGAGATTCCAGCTCAGAAGTCGGTAACGAACTATCTTACTTAAAACTGTCAATAAATACGCACTTTAATTAATAATAATAAAGTCATCACTTTTTTACTAACTGTCAAAACTTCCAGCATAATTGTATTTGTAGGAACGAAATAGTGAATATACAAATCTATAATAAAAACAGATAAATTACGTATTGTTTTATTGTTAACTTACAAAGTGTACATTTAAAAGGTTTTTTAGTTAAATCTTATAAAAGTGTTTATAAATCAAAATTAATTATATTGGTCCGGACTGTCTATGTTTATGAGATTGATGAAGGGTTAATCCAAATGATTAAACATGTTTTGTTTTGCATATATTACTATTTTTAACAAAGGGTGAAAGCTGCAAACAGGGCTACAAAATTGTTATATTTCCGTAGTTTAGTCACACGAGACTGCTTTTTATAAATCTATCAAATCTTGATATTTAATTTTAGTCTGGATCTGTGGATCTGGTTCTTTGAAAAGAAGCACACGGTTTACGTATAAAAATTAGAAAATTGTTGTTTAAGTAAGAGAGAAAATTGCATCTAATTTATATATCAGCAATTTTCTCTAGCTAATGATTATAGCTACTAGCGACATTCGGTATGAGGATTGCTTGTTTATAATTTATGCGCATCTCATGGTCAATAGGCTAGATAATTAAGAATTACGACTACACATCACATTAATCTTGCCACTTTATAACTATAGAGCATCTTATTAACACATGTGTGTCTAATTTTATAATTGCGAGACTTCTAACGAGATTTTATCAAATCTTACAAACGACTAGATTGTATAGTGTTGCTCAAACATTCATGGATTTCCAGAGTTTAGTGTGATAAGCATTTAGATGTCTGTATTCTGGGACTGGATGTATTAATTTAAATATTTCTGTGTATTTATTGCATCGGCGACTAACATCCATATAATTTACTCACTTTTGGGTTCAAATTTGGATAATTTGCCTAGAAATATTAATTTATTTCAATTATCCAGAGATTTCCAGTATTACAAAATTATAAAATTAATTTATTTTTATCTAAAAATATACGAGTTAAATGAACATTTTTGAATTATATAACTTTGCTCCTTCTGCTTTACTGTCACTAATCCTCACGATAAGTTCTTAACGGGGTAGTCAGAAAGTATCAAGTGCCAAATGCCACAATCCTTGCAAGCCTACCTAGCTTTCCTTCACATTAATTGCCCTTTTCATTCAAACACAAAGGTTAATTTATTTTTTTCTACTCTCTCAAGGGACGCCCTATAACATCTACGGTGTCTTTAAGCCACAGTTGTCTTTCGTTGTTCCGTGTGCTTATTCGCTGTCTTATGCCAAAACAAATAACTTTGGAACTTATTTAGTATGCCTGAATTATTTCATACTAGATTCCACTCACGGGTTCACCAACGTGCCAAATTATGTTTATTTTTTTATAAATTGTACCTTAATAACTCAAAAAATGCTCAATAACAAAATTTAATTTGGATCACTTTAAAGAATACTCTATCTAATAAAAGAATATTATCGAAAACAGACTACTCTATAGAAAAAGAATGCGTGGTCTAAAATAAAAACAACTTAGGTACAGGTAGAATTGACAACCATCGCCGTTTTAGTAATTTGTTTATAATTAAATATCAAAACTTCCTTTACTATTCCTAGATAATACTGGAACATGTACAATAGGTGATATATTTCTATAAGAATTGGTACCACCACCTAACTTATTGATGCAGTCTCGTCAGTGCTCGCTGTTGTCGTGTTTGAATTTGGGGAATAGAGTTAGTAGTATACTTAATCTTACTCTATAGTCTAGCGGTTCAGGTGTTGGACTTGACTGTATGAGGTCCCGGGTTCGAATACCGGGTTGGACAGGAATGGGTGCCCTGGTTGTGCGTCTGCCTGCCTCTTCGGGGATATGGACGTGAAGATACTTTTTTTTGTATACTTAAATATGAAGCTCAAAAGTCAAATCTCACTTGGGTAAAGTTCATTAACAAAGACTCTAGTCTATCGGCGAACTATATTTATTAACACCAACATATAATCCGTCTGCTTCTTTGTATTCCTATACTGTTTATTGCTTGAATTTATAAACCACCAAAAAAGAGCCCATCATTTTGTATTCACGCAGGCAAAAAAACAATTCTTGAGGACTTAATTAAAACAAATAAATTGTTATCAAAAAGCAATAAGCGTTTTCAGATGGGTATTTGTTTTGTACTTTTGTGACTCAAAGATTCTATTTCGAATATTTACAATTTTATAACAATGAAAGCAATATCGGTGTTGAAAAACATGTTTTCGAACGTAACAAAATGTGAGCACGATGTCTATTTGATGTCATGTTTTTCGCGACCCTTGTCAACGTGATCGCTCTAAGTAGCTTTGTCATAAATTATCTCATCGGCCACCTATTTCCATCTTCTACCATCAGATTAGTCACGTCTAGGGCTGACATTACCAGCAATTTGCGTGCTGGATCAACATTTAAAAAAAATTTGAATATTTGATAAACGCCGCATCTATAGTAAAATGTACTCATCAGTACGGGAATGTGACAACCCCAACGTCCACCAATGAAATAGTCTACTATTGCCAGATTACGAGTATTTGTAATAACCCGATTTGAGCCCGATTTGGTATCATCTCCTCTTACATAAGAAATGACTAAGTCGACACTTAAAGTCGTTTTTTTATGTAAGAGGAGGCAAACAAGCAAATTGGTTAACTTATGTAAAGTGATCACCGTCGCCCACGGACATCCGCAACACCAGGAGTATCTCAGATGGATTGAGTACGCCGACCTTTAAGGAATGAGTACCCTTTTTTCTTGAAAATTCCTAAGTCATATTCGTTTGAGAATACCGCCCTCGGTAACTGATACCACAAAGGTGTTATGCGGGGTAAGAAATGTCTTTGGAATCGCACAGTTGTAGATCGCCACGCATCAAGATGATGGGCATGATACTTTAAGCTCTGACGCGATGTCCGAAGGTGGAAATCAGCGGCCTGAATCAAACTGGAAAAATGCGATAGGAAACACAGCATTGTTCCGCATAGCAGAGTTCCAAAACGTAGGGTATATTTTAGCCGCTAAATTGTTATAACATACTTAAGATATTTTAATTTTTACACTTGTCCCGTGTTTGGAAAACATTTTTACATTCATGAGATGATTAACATCTCGGCCTTAGTTTAGGCAACTAATTTTTTTTATTATGAAAAATCCATCTCAACTGCTTATTAACTAAAACAATATGTCGGGCAAACATAGTAAAAATATTTTTATATTAAAATGTATATTATCTTTATTACTTTTCTATTACGCTCAGTTGCGGATATCTGAAAGAAAAACGCGAAAAGGCACGCTGCGATCAACCCACCCAATGACGTCTTTTTAACTATTAGAAGTCTGGAAAACTTTATATTACTGACAGCCCTAGTAACATCCTACGTGTTATATGTGGGAAAGAGATGATAGGACGAAACCAAAAAGTTCGGGATACCAAAATATAGTCGCGGTAGTTATTTGTGCACCTACACACCTGTCGAACGACCAGCCGCCACACTGTGTCCTGGCTAGCCAGCGGTGGGAGTGCCTTGAGCTATTTATTCTCCCGCGGATTCTACACATTACACTGGTAACTCTTATACATTTACATTCGTTTCATTTGATTTATTTCACTACAAATACATCAAAATGTCATTATTAATGAACAATAGTTTCCTCTTCTCCGCGAACGTTCTATTACGTGTGTGATCCTAAAGAAATGACTATTTATCTAGTAAGTGGTACAGGTGAACAAAATAAACTGCTTTGTATGTATAAGTGTCATTTTTTTATATGTATTAAACAGATTAAATTTATAATACAATCCACAATCCACATTTTTCACTGTCGACACATGCTAAAAACACATTGTTAACAGTAAAACAATTAAACTTTTCAATTCATTTTGATTAAAACTCAATGCCTTATTTTAGCGAAAGAGGCTTATTTTAAAGACAGTTTTGTTTTTACATTATCTGCACTAATGGCTTGGAATGTTAACAAGATTTATGTGGAATAGTGTGCTTATGCAAATATTAACACTTCCCTGTATAAATGCTATTTAAAGCAAAGATTTAAATAGTTTTCTAACTACTATAAGTGATTTTAATGAATTAATAGTTCATGTTACCACATACATACATTCGTATTGGTTTTCAGTTCCGGAACTGACAAAGTTTATAGACGCTTCTACCACTTCTAATTAGCCAGGATACAAGTTGCAATCCATCGTTTGAAGTAGAGCTTTCACTTCAAGTTAAACTCACTGATTGATATTCAAATAACAATATCGAAACAACAGCGTACCAAGTAAAATTAACATAAGCTCAGGAACTTAAGTATGAAGAACATTTGTGGACCAATTAAACCGAATTAGTTGTAAATCGTTTAAGGAGTAACATTATGTTATTAAGAATATTAGGTACTAAATCCAAGCCTGGTTTTAGCTGAGGTTTTAAAATTTCATCTTTTTTCCACACTCCAGATTTTTTGATGTGATGAATTTTAAAAACATTTAACCTATCACTTATTTCTTTGAACAGCAAAAACGCGTTTCAAATTCGTCTAGAATGTTTAACGCGGTAGGCGAAAAATCTGGCTAACATTTGTTTAACTAATCTTCGAGTGACTTAAAATAAGCAATTTTTAAGCAAAAGTGACGTGCCACACTTTATATAAGAAAGACAGAGATACGTCCAAAGAAAGAAAATCATTTAGAAATTATAGTCTTCATCGTCGGCGCTTGGTAGAAGTGTATTGTGGAAAAGTACAAGTGCTATGTAGGCACTTGTGACGCGTCTACATGATACTAAAATCTACCACCCGGTCAGAACGCGGTTACACACTGAGAAGATCCGGCGCAAGAAACTCAGCGGGCTTGTCTACACTAGTTATACCTGTACAAAGATTGCACTAAGTTGTACTGTACTTGTACCTAACAAGTAGATAATTAAAATAAATAAATAATTTTCATATACAGTTTTACCAAATAACTACAGTAAAAATTATCAGGCTGAAATTATTTTAATATCATATATATTATTTCTTAGATCTTTTTCCCCCCGCGACTACCTGTTGAAATACAGGGATAAATCTTTCTTCAAGGTAAAATCTGTTTTTAAACTAGAAAGCATTAAAAGAGGTTACGACGTGAAAATAAAAAACCAACAAAAAATCTATACATTTTTATATTTAATATTAATCACTTATTTAAATTACTAATTTTATTACAATTTTATTATTATTATAAATAATTTGTTTTCTTACTAAAAATATATAATAATCTACCCCATTCATTTTTTAATAAACGTTCAGAAATTTTGATTTATATCATTACTTGCAAAAGAAACTGATATAAAAAAGCTTGCGTTAGAATATGATTTTTATTAAATTTTCTGGCTCTCGTCCAAGACACTCGTGTGTCAGGCTAATTTGAAGCGGAATGTGTCATAACATGTATCATAGATGTTGATGTTCAGATATCACGGACACACACACGCGCTGACTGATATTTACATATATGTTACACTATCGCATCTTAATTGTATTCGCGCAGAATTATATCACGATGCTTTTCCTCCAAACTTTGGTCGAGAACCTACGCCAAATTCCACCAACCAACCGCGAGGCTCGAGTTCGATTCCCGACGGGGCACTCATTTGTTTGATAAACATTTAGATGTCTGCATTTCTGGGTGTTTATTAAAATTTGTTCTGGAATCTATTTAAGTATTTCCATGTATTAATATCGTTGACTAATACCCATAACACAAACATATTTATATGGAATCAAAATCAAATCTTAAATATTTTTATTTTACGTTAATCTACAAGTTCCTCTTCACTAGTGACGCGTATATATAATACTAAATCTACCACCGGATCGGAACGCGACCATACACTGAGAAGATCCGGCAAGTAACTCAGCGGGCTTGCTTTTTTCCTTATTTTAAAATATGTATACAATAATTAAAGTGATTATACATTAATTTGAGGTTAGGTGCCATTTGTGTAACTTGTCCAGGGATAATTTCCACAAGACCGTTATGAGTTATATCTCATTCTTTTGCAATGTACGAGTAAACGTGCATACATTAATCTACTGGGGAGATGTCATATTCTTTTTCTACTCTATAAAGAAAAGTTATAATTCACCAATGTGTTTTTGGCATAAAGCTATATTACTACTAGAGTTCTTTTCTTTTTTTCTTTAGGTTTTGGCAATCTCGTTAGTATTTTGCCATTAGTCAAGTCGAAATTTGCATCAAATTTTATATCAATTATAATTAGTCATCAGTCATAAGTCGGCAGTAAGTCATGTCAGGCTCTTGGGTAAAGCGGTGGCCTTTTTACACAAGCTCATGTAATGAGATTTGGCGGCAACGAGGAAATATACGATACGCTCATTTCTTTATGATTATTTTATTTGTGCACTTTCTTCACTGAACAAAATTGTACAAAATGCCACCAAAATTGACTAATTTCACTCAAAATTAACACGAAATACAATAATTATGAAAAAACTTCGACCATCTTCTCTCTCGATGGCGCCAAAACTGTACTACTAGAGTTTACAATCGTAATAAAAATCTAATGTCAATTTCCTAATATTGCTGACTCACTCTAGTGTATTGGCCTCTCTTTCGGTTTGATTTCGTTAATTAAACACCACATGACTTTCAGGAAGGGTGGCCGGTACACTAGA
>NJDC01001503.1:37575-75814 GCA_002245475.1 Calephelis virginiensis
GGCCATCTTCTCTCTCGATGGCGCCAAAACTGTACTACTAAAGTTTACAATCGTAATAAAAATCTAAAGTCAATTTCCTAATATTGCTGACTCACTCTAGTGTATTGGCCTCTCTTTCGGTTTGATTTCGTTAATTAAACACCACATGACTTTCAGGAAGGGTGGCCGGTACACTAGAGTGTGTCAGCAGTATTTGTAAATGGACATCAGATTTTTAGGAGTGTAACCTCCAATGATAATACTTCTTTTTCTTCTTCTATAAATATGGCTTTCGATCATTTTTCACGACTAGTTTGCCAATGTCAAGTTAGTTAATTCTTATACAGTCAGTAGTCACTATGTACAAAGTCGTGTCAGGTCAGGGTCTTGAGTAAAGCGGTAGCTTCGTTACTCAAGCTCATCTAGTGAGATTTGACGGCAGCGAGGAAATAGACGATACACTAATTTCTTCATGATTATTTCATTTGTGCACTTTCATTGAACAAAATGAATCTAATTCCCACCTAAATTAACCAATTTCACTCAATATAAACACGAAATTTGATAATAATGAAAAAATTACGACCACCTTCATTCACGATGGCGCCAAAACTCCATGATAATACTTACAGCTTTATGGTTTTTACACTATACACAGTACACACGATATCTCAAATGTTTTGACATATGACGCTTTTGTTTTTCACAAGCATACATCACAAAATCACAAATCTACATTGTAGTTATACAGATTACCATTTTTTTCAGTTTTTTCATTAATTTTAACATAATTTACTTCCAATAACGTAAATTTCTTATTTATTTATAATAAAAAATGTCCATGGACAAGTTGCAAGAATTGAATATAACCCCAAAGTAAGCAAATTATATGCTTGTATTATGGGTGTTAGCCAACGATTCTAATACATAGAAATACTTAAATAGATATCATAATAAATTTAATAAACACCCAGACCCGGTAACGCAGATGTCCAATCGGGAATCGAACCCGAGCCTCGCGGTCAGTCGATGTAGCTAGGCGTATACGCTAGCTACTCGACCAACGAGGCGGTCAATTTATTATAATGCACAGCTGACTACCACGGAGACCAACACAAAGCATAGCATTTAAAATAATATGAATATTGCGTCCGTCGGTATGGACAGGTCCGCGTCCTTTTACGACACTCACCGAGAAAAACTAATATATTATTAGGCTTAATGTTAGTTCCTCTACATCTACAGGGATAATAAACATGAATGCATTTTTTATCGCTATGCACTCTAAATATACAATGTGCCCTTTGATATGGCATTAAGAAAAAAAAAATAACTTGTTGTAAGTAATTTGTTTCGCTTAACATTGCATACATGACGCTATGCGTTTTATCGCAAGTATTTCTTAATATATCTAGTATAAACTCAAGATGTATATTCGTTCTCATAGAAGGGTAAAACTATGTTTAAAATAATACAAAAACGCCTTTGTGGTCTAGCGGTTCAGTTGTCGGACTTGACTACATGAGGTCCCGGGTTCGATTCCCGGGTCAAGCAACAAAAAAAAGTTGAGTTTTTCCAATTTTTTATTTAAAAAAAAGTTGCACAGGATTGGATATGTGCCCGACTGGCGATAGCCTTGCCACCTATCACATTGTGGAACTTAGTGTATTTGTTTTGTCGTGGGTGCTTTCCTTGTGCCTCTGCCTACCTCTTAGGGGATATGAGCGTGAAGATACATACTTACTTACAAAAACAAAAATGTTTAAATTTTAATGATAGCGTATGTTTGAACTCAGAGATTTTTTTTTCAATAAAACTTACACAAGATTATTTTATGGCAAGTATTCATTAGAATTACTTCACTAACGTTTAGGTAATATATAAACAATTAGCTGTATTATATTCCGCTGAAGTTAGCGAGGACCCAAGGAGGAAAAGAGGAAGGAGGTCATAGCATACCCTTAATTTGTCTAAACGCTAATGCAGTAGTTGTGTAGTTAAACTACTTTACTACTGAAGGTTACACTCTTAACAAAAACTGATGTCAATTACAAATAATGCTGGCTCTCTAATAATGTACCGGTCTCTATCTAATTTGAGCTTTGTTAATAGACTTCACAAGACTCGCTGAAAGAGAGGCCGGTACATTAGAGAGTGTCAGCAATATTTGGAAATGACATCAGTTCCTTGTTAGAAGTGTTACCTCCAATAATATTCTATAGCTTCGTGAATTAAACTTTGGGAAATACGAACATACTACAAACAAGTGCACGTATGTCAATAAGTAAAGTATACATGCCAATGATGTTAATGTTAATCGTACATATGAAACTCAAGAGTTTTTGTGCCTCTTGTGTATTTTTATTATCTACGTTACCATCTTTATTGAAAAAGCACAACAGAAAGTACTACAAAGTAAAGTAAAGTAAAAAGTACTGGAAAGTAGATAGGTAAGACGTTGCGCATATAGAGATCATTCATTGGAGAACTCTACCACCGAATAAATTTAAATACCACACTCAATTCCACAGGCAGTATTCAGGTATCTACTCAGTTGATGTCCGTATTTGAACAGGTATTCTAGCTTTCTAAGAGACTCTAGGTGAAGAGTTATTTGCCTGTTTGGTATCTACTCTTATAAACCAATTAAGCGATTTTATGTGATGGATTATACACGGTGTAAAACTGTTCTCTTTTTCCTTCTGTCATTTCTTTAAGGTAAAGAATACTTTTATCACGTGATACGAAGATCAGCATTTTGCTTATTACCCAACTGCAAATAAACAAAGACAGTAATACCATTTCATTTGACAGCCGTAATATTAGCAGTCAAAAACGTTATATTGACGACACCTCACAATTGCTTTTTTTTAGGAAAAATGTGGCTTTCGACATGAATTCAACAATTTCGCAAACAATCGGCTCAGCAGATTAAAAAAAAGTAATACAATAAAGGATTTTAAATCCATTAAAATTTATGCGCGAAATCCATAATACTTGCTTACGGCTAAGTAAACTTAATATAATAATATCATCATTTTGTTATCACTATATCATTATATTCACAGGTCAGAAAAAAGTGGTTTGGCCACCAACTCCTGAGACAAACGGATATCATCAACCCCAACAAGTACGTATTTGTTTATCCTATTTTACAATAAACTGTACATAGATTATTTAGATATAAAAGCTGCATAAATAAGCTTTGCAGTAGATAGAAACTAACTTATTAGCACGCTTCAGATTATTACATTATATTAAAATATATTACATCCGTATAGGCCAGTAAAATGAGAAACTTTTATGACATGCAATTGTTAGCCAAACTTTTTAAAGCTGAGGCTGTATGTGCATG
The DNA here is from genome assembly GCA_002245475.1 of Calephelis virginiensis. NCBI lineage: Eukaryota > Metazoa > Arthropoda > Insecta > Lepidoptera > Riodinidae > Calephelis > Calephelis virginiensis. The sequence continues at coordinate 40,910 of NJDC01001503.1, forward strand.
TAATTTGACGTTTTTAATAGAGACAATAAAAAAGTAAATTGTTATAAAAACTAGATATTTGATAACAATTATAAAATCATGTCATTAAATATTTTCTCTATAAATCAAATAGTTTGAGAAAAAGTAATAAAAAAAGCTCTGAAGTACATTGTTCTATAATTTATTTTTATTTAAAAAAAGCGTAAATATCAGTTTGTGGGACGGAGATGCTACTCTTTTTAATTTAGTTAACATTTTCTCTCGCTTAGATGGTAAAAATAAAAAAGGATATTAAAGTTACTTTTTTGTTTTAACAGATTCTTCCGAATCTATTAAAGTAATAATCATTACGCTGCTTACAACAAATGATTTAAATGTTATTAAAAAGTAATGTAAACATTTATAAGATCTAGCAAGTTAATCTCCGGCTGAAGATATTTCCTATTGTCAGCTATAGAGCTTGTTTGATTACTTTAAGTTAAATATATAACTTTCTAGGTTCAAGTTTTCTACAAGGATTTCGAAGCTGTAAAATTATCTTAATACATGTATTAGTTTTGATTACTCATATTTGTAAAAAAATATTAGGAGCTATCTTTGCCGTATCAAATGTAGAGTTGGTAATTTAAAAATTATATCAAATACCTGAACAAAATTAACTCATGTTGGTACCTCAGAAGACAATATTCTATAGTAATTAGATGATGAATTATTTGCATATAGGTATTATCTACCTAAATTCCACATGCACATACTTACCACATATTTCATATTTATTTTATCGCGCAATAAGCACTTTCATAACCCGGTAATTGGTATTTTCAACTTGCATGTAAAAACTACGTACATGTAACTTTTATACCTACCCTACAGCAGAGCCCAGGGTACCAGAACAACGCCCAACACTCTCCCTCTCAGCAACAGTATTCTCCGCAACCACAACAGCAATACCAACCCTACGTGCCTCAGAACCAGCAACCTCAGTATTATCAAGCGCCACAACAGCCGCCCACACACTCTGAAGGCAAACGACAGGAAGCAACCGGTTTGAGTAAGCTGATCCCAGTGGGACCAGGTGTCACCGCTTCCCCAGTTGCCCCTACCTACCGCCAGGGCCCGCTGTCTCCGTCTGCCCAACCTTACCGTCAGCAGCAAAGTCGCTGGGCACCAGTTCCCGCCCCGACATCTCCACAGGTTATACTCGTAATCGTCTACTAACCTTGTCATGAATAACTAACTTGATGTCATTTTTTGTAAATTAAATATTAAACTAAACCTGCTTAAATGCTTTAATTTTAATATCATACTTCACAACTTGTATTCATTTATATGTATTGGTGGGGAAAGCTTTATTTTTATTTTTGTAGTGTTTTTAGATGTAAGACAATGGTGGTGATTCTGCTGTTCACAAACTAAACTTATTTTAGATGCATGCTATCTTTCTCAAATGAAACAAAAACAAAAGAGATGGAACAGTTTAGACGTGTCAGATTGGTGCGGACATGTCTAATCGTGATGTTTTTAATCAACATTTCCGAGTGATAGATTAAACGTCTGTAGAAATGACGCGTACGGTCTAATTTGACAGCACTAAAATTGTTTTGTTTCCTTCTGTTACTTTCGTTGAAAGAAGACAGGGATAACTTAAAATTAGTTTAGTGAGTGCACAACAAAATTACCACCAATATATTATTATTGCAGTAATGCTTAGTAAATATCTGTTGTAACAAGTGTTTGCAAAAGTCGTAGCGTGTAGAACAACATATAGATATAGAATAATAGATATACATATAGAACAAACAATGTAAAAATGTTATATAACTAAATTGCATTACACTTGCAATCTCAAACGTATCATTTGGCCTAATTATATTATGTATAAAAAGACCAAAAATTCAAACAAACACGTAGCTACTTCTGTAAGCGCAAGAACGATATGTTGCCAGAAAAAAGGTGCTGGAATCGCGTAGACTGTACAAAACACAAGCCACAAGAAGCCTGTACAAGCCACTGTCAGAACTAAGTATACAATTACATGCTGGTTTAAAAGGTGATAAGGACTAATGCTTTCAAATTTAATACACACAAAAATTGCAAAATTATAAAAAAAAGTAATCAAAAATTGTCGACTATTCGCCATCGCGTTTGATACATGTAACTAGCACATGCTTAGGTAAGCTAGGTAGAGTAGGCAGAGACAGATTTTAACTATTTCCAACGCACTTTGACCGGAGTGAAATATGTCAAATTAATTTTCTACTTATTGACACGCACGTACTGACGCTCTTATACGCACGAGACGTGGTCACGTACTACGTACACAACTACAGCTACGACCCCAATGCAGCCTAGTATTATTTTTGTTATTCACTTTATAAACGACTTAAAAACATTTATTTGGACATGTAGAGATTAATACAAGAAGTGTAATTATTATATTTTAACCTGGAGTTTATATGTTTATACGATGTATGTGTTTATGTATGTATTCTCAATGGCTTGGTGTGATAAAACTAAAAAATTTTTACTTGACGCAGGTTAGTCTTATCCTAAACAAAGATAAGGAAGAATGCAAGAACTCTACGTATATGTAGAAAATATTTATATCCTTACTATAATATAAATGCGAAAGTCTGTCCGTCTATTACTTATAGATAATTAATAATTTAAACGCAGCAAAACTACAAAAACCCTATTTCGATTTTAGTAAGTAAATAGCTTACGTAAAAATTAACTTTTTCTCGATTTCCCTGAGATTCCAACATTATATCCTAACTTGGTAGCAATGAAACCATTTTCATAGTAATCTCTTTCAAATAAAACAAAAATACCTTTAAGATCGGTTCAGAAATTCATAGAAGATAAAAAATGGATAATACAACCTCCTCCTTTTCCTAAAGTCGGTTATAACGCCAATTAAAAAAAAAGGTTTATTTCAAAAGTCAAACCCCAAACGTACATAAGTACATCAAAGTTGCTACCACAAAATCCCCAAAAATACCTCAAAATAGATCCTTCTTTAATAGACTTGAATTTGTTAGTGAAATGATTTATCTGCTTTGAATGAATCTTCATAAAGTAACAGTAAATTGTCAACAAAAAGTTTAAAGAACTAGCTACACGTACATCGTTATTAAATACCTATTAAAACCTAGAATACCGAGCGACCAAATCGCTCGGTGTCTTTTACCAAATTAAAAATATAGTCTTGTTGGAATTTGTTAGCGGATAAATGGCGATCAAACATTTGTTAAAAAGCTCACAGAGTTGAACTTTGGTATAAATACGAGTATCATCTAAAATTTTTTTTTACTATTTATAGCCATCTTCGCAGAAGCCACAGTATCCTCAAGCACAGTACTCTCAGCCCCAGTACTCGCCGCAACCTCAATACTCGCCGCAGCCACAATACTCGCCGCAGCCACAATACGAGCCACAGTACCAGCCGCCACAGAAACACTTCGAGCCACCACCAACGACTATCACACTTCGCCCTCAGCCACCAATTCATCAACAACCACCACCTGTGTTTCCTAGTCAACCCGCCGCCGCTTCGTACAAAGGTAAGCATATTTGTATGAAATCTTGGAAGACAAACCAGTAGACGAATTTTCTGATAGAGATACACACTGCCTAAAGAAACTCTTAATACTAATAGTCACCAAACTGAGTTTTGAAAGTAAGCTTAACCATATCCTCAGTATCATTATTTAGGATAAGGCAGTAGATCCCAATTTGCGAAACGTGTTTACAGAGAAGCAAAGAGAATATAATCACTTTAGAAATACGAGGAGTTGTCACGCATGCCAACGTATGGGTGCGCTAATTCATACCTACTGCAATCGGTTTGGCTTGAAAATATTGCCAATAGACAAAATTGTCTTAAAATTCGGTATATTTGAACTTGCGACATATGTATCAATCATTATTATGAGTTGGCTGGAAAGTATTTCTTTTAATAAATAAGTTCGCCCTTCGTACTTTTGTTTTATATTAAGTTCATGTGGCAATATCTGTCGCGTACAATAAAGAGTTTATATAAATATGATTTTTTATGGGAAACGTGAGGGAAAATTCTAATATTGAATGTTTTTCCTGAAATTGTTTCAAAAAATTGCGATTTGGAAACCATTGTACAAAAAGATAATCAAAGAAATGTTAACATATCCTATCCTATTAATCCTATCCTATTAATATTATAAATGCGAAAGTTTGTAAGTATGGATGTATGGATGTTTGTTACTCTTTCACGCTCGAATGGCTGAACGGATTTGTCTGAAATTTGGAAGACAGATAGATTGTGACCTGGATTAATCCCGATCGCACACCGGGTTTCCGTGAAAACGCGGGCGAAGCCGCAGGTAGCAGCTAGTAGTAAATAAGTTCGCCCTTCGTACTTTTGTTTTATATTAAGTTCATGTGGCAATATCTGTCGCGTACAATAAAGAGTTAATAAAAATATGATTTTTTATTTTATTGAATCAGGCGTTACTTTGCGGAAATCCATTATAAAAGATGTAAAATAACCTTTATTTTGCTAATTCCGCGTAAGCAGTGTAACCGTTGTGGCAAATAATCCTCCAAACGACACAGAATGTGACAAGCCTAACTGACGTTCCCACCACCCACCTCCACGACTCGTGTGTCGTCGTTTGTACGGTACGGTCGAATTCCTGAGGATGCCTCGGTGTAGGGGCGAAACGTACGTCGAGTGCGATTTGGTGTTCTCTGTGGTGAGTGCTTCGACAAAGTTGGCGAAGGACGTGACAAGTGGTTTTGTTTCCCGTGTTCGGACTCTATTTGTGATCTGGTCGCGGAGGTGGGAGGTGGGAACTTTAGGTAGGGTTGTCACATGTAAAGAACGTGACAATTTATATTGTTTCCCGAGCTCTTCCTATAGTCGTGTGCTGGTCGCGGAGGTGGGTGGTGGGAACGTCAGTTAGGCTTGTCACATTCTGTGTCGTTTGGAGGATTATTTGCCACAACGGTTACACTGCTTACGCGGAATTAGCAAAATAAAGGTTATTTTACATCTTTTAAATATGATTTTTATGGGAAACGTGAGGGAAAATTCTAATATTGAATGTTTTTCCTGAAATTATTTCAAAAAATTGCACAAAAATTGTACAAAAAGATCAAAGAAACGTTAACATATATTATATATTTTTAAGATTTTTGTTCTAATACAGATAGTAATTAGGATATAGTAATGAAGAGTAAGCATTTTTAATTACTGATGCAATTAACCTAAACCTGTGCCAACTCGCCCATATTGGTATCATTTGCCTTGTCCTGCTGCCATTTGGTGTAAGCTCCCGGGTTACAGCAAAACTAAGTGTAACAGTTTCACCCCGTTTTGATCCGGACGAAGGACGATCCTTAATTGACGAAGGTTTGTATAGCTTACAAGCTTACTTTTTAAGAGGCTCTATATCAAAGTCTTAGGTTGTAAAATTAATGCAAATTTATTATTTGTTAATTTGGGGTTAGATCGTTTTGTGTAATTTGTTCATAGTTGCTTAAAATATCTAGTGTTTACAGGCGTCGCGACAAGTATCTATACTACTATAAAATTTGCTTTTTAACTAACTTAATAATAAACATACATACATACATACATACATATATTCACGCCAAGTCTCTTACGGGGTAGGCAGAGAGTATCGAGTGCCAGACCTCACGATCCTGACAAACCTGTCTTGCTTCCTTCACATTCATAACTCTTTTCATACAAACACGCCGGTTTCGGAGACTCTTGACACTACCCTCGGATAATATCCGATTGATCTGATCGTGAAATGTTAGCCTTGGTCTCCCCGGGTACCTACATCCATCCACATTCGCATTGTATATCTGCTTTGTCAATCTAATAATAAAATAATAATAAAAAATCAAATAATACCATTTTATGCAACTAGGACTTAAGTTTAATATTACTACTGAAGTATTTATTCCAGGCGTAATTTTTATTTCTAGTTGAAGCAACAAGTTCTTTATTAGCCCGCGCTTTCTCCATTACCAGCGGCTTGTGAATTTATAACTGCAATATTAAACCATATAAATCTTAAAACAACTTTATAGACAAAGTGGGGAGGACGAGGTTTTATATTGTTCTTTAAACTGCTTTTTTATTCGCTCGTCTATCGCTTTAGAAAAGTGTCTAAACGCATAAAAGTCATACTCAAGAGAGCTCGTAGAATTTTATAGCGGATATAATTTGCATAATAAATTAAATAAGCTGATATGATTATGATTTGAAATCAGATTAAACAGGCTCGTAGTGTTTCCAAAGAGCTGCGACATAGATACATATACATACTCCGAACGATTAACTTTTCGAAGCTAGCATCTTATTGGCATTTGATTCTTTGTGTTGAGGATGTTCGTAGGTTGTTCAATTTGCCATCAGGAAGACTACTAGCTCGTGTGTCTTTTTCACGAAAAGACAGTTATGACATAATGTATGACATTTCGAAAGTTATTGTGTTGCAAATAGGTGGATAGCAACTCAAACTGACACTAAGCACTTTGCATCCTAGCCTTAGGCTGGCGACACACCAAATTTTGATTATCTATAGGTTTCTTGTGTTTCTTAACATCAATAAATATGTCTACTTGTTTTCATATTAATGTTATTAAATATTTTCTTTAGATTCCGCTACAAGGTAAAATTAACACCTTTGATACCTATATTTCATATTTTCCATCGTCGGCGCTTGGTAAAACTTCCAAGTATTCATATTTTTAAATGAAGAACACTTGTACTGTTTTATGTAGATCACTTATAATTTATTATTTTATAAATAGCCTACCGGTTTCGCGTATGACAGCATCATCAGGGCTAGAACTTAAACCTTTAATTAAACATCAACATTAATACTGTCGAATATATTACACAACAAAATGCATCCATTACTAACTCGCCAACCTAGGAAAATACTGGGTCAGTGTTTCCACTGTTAAGCAGTTTTTTTTCCTTTGATGAAAGGTTTTTTTTTTATTTACAGGAGGAGTCAACATGAGGGGAGACCAGAAGTGGCCACCTCAATCCGTCAAGGAAGCCGTAGCAGCCGAAAACGAAGCGCGAAGACAACTCGCCAAAGGGCCCGCTTGCAGACCCCGCAAGGTACTTTTACTTTTAAACTAATATTTACTAAGAAAATAGTGGTGATCTCTTAACTCCGTCAGTAACCGTATCCGAAAGATATAAAGTGTAAGTAAGGCTTTATGATCGCATTCCATTTGACAATAAGTTGTTTAAAGTAAAGGTTGAAGTTGTTTAAAGTTACTAACATTTTCAAGAATATAATAATTTAAAAAAATGCATAATAACCCTAAACATACCTACTTAAAGCAAGTGCATGATCTCATTTTTGTAAATAAAAAATGACAACTTATGTTTGACTTTGTTCCTCAGTATTATCATCGTAATAAACCATTTTTTACTGTAATAAAATATAAGCTTATGAAAACAAAACTAATTTTATCAGAACTTTTCTTGATTAAGCATTTGATATTTTATTATTAGTTATAACAATTAGTATCGAAAAAGTGGTAAATATACGAATGGTGTGATCCGTTATTACACTAATAAATTTGGTACGCAGTGCGCGGCCCAGCTTAAGGGAAGCAGCTTAAGTTTAATATCATTAAAATTTTATTATGTTACGATAAAGATTATTTCATAAAAGATATTTTGAAATTAAATAAAATGTCCTAATTTTTTTCACTAAGAGTGGTTAACCTTTTCTATGTTCCTATTTATTTTTAATAAATACAATTTTCTAATTTACCGCCTCATTATACATGACTAATACTTCACGCATTACAACACAAATTGATAAATCTCTGGTTCCTGATGTACAAGCTAACAAGGACAAGTTTTAGGGTAACTGTCTGATGATTGATTTAAGTAGGTTTAAAGAAATTTATTTTCTCATACAAAACAAAAAGGTTTACTTAAAATGAGAAACTTAACAAACATTTCATATAAAAAGTGAAATTAGTGTCTCTGGAGCATTCATTAAAAAATAATCACAAATCATAAAGTAGGTCTACTCAATAGGTATTTTTTAACTCATTTTTATAGCCATTTATCGAAACATATTTTGTTTATATAATTTTAAGTTATTATAGGTATAGTTGCACTCCCTGAAACAATTTTTTTTCTCATAGCTCGTCCGCACTTTAGGTAGCTGTATTTTATATTTATTTCTCAGATAAAGGTTCGAGTTTTTTATTTTCAAAGTCAAATTAGATTGAATGTTGTTATTACTATTTTTTTATAAGTACACATGTATGATAAACATGTAATTGACTAATTTTGAATAGTTTAGTTTTTGAGTATAATTTTGTAGTAGGTTTTGTAGAGATAATTATACAAAACTTTGATAATTTTGTTTTGCGTTCTTTGCAATTGTGTTTTTTTTTAAAGATAACATGCCTAGAGCATAAAATTCAGTTAAACGAAGATGTGCGAACTTATGTTGAATTACCTATATCTGCAAAAACCGTGAGATTTGATACTCCAAACCTACTCTCTGCCTACCCCGTAAGTCCATTTTAAAATTCTTAACTTATTAAAAAATATGTATGTCCAATTTAAATAATATTTTGTTGAAAAATCCCGTAAACGTAATTTTTATTAAAGATATTGAACAAAATTCCTGCGAGATGTATAAAAAGATCAGGTATGTTACGCCACACAATTTTGTTTGGATTTAGACCAATAATTTCTCCCGATATCTCACTAGAAAGGAGGGACCTTCGTACTTCGTAGTGAGATATCGTGAGATTTACCCAACCCCGATTACGATTCTGAGACTACACTTTACGCTACTATATTAAATGAGACAGTTGGCTTTTGGTAGTTATTAAGAGGTAGGTAGAGATATGGTGTACAAATAATTGTAGTAAATAAATAAACCACGCTTCCGGAATGAATAAAAAAGTTTTCGTTGTTTTAATAACATGCTCCAGTTAACTCAAATTCATAAACTTAATCATATAAACATTATATATGTGATTGCTAGGTAATTATTTCCCTACATTAAATAGATAACTTTTAAATGAGTACAATAAAATACTAATATTCTTAATATTAAATAATGGCTTTGAAGACCGCCAAGCCTATATATAAGAATTCACGACTTGAATAAGGTTTAATAAAGATTTCATAAAAAACATTCTTAATGTAACATGTAGTTTAGCGTCTTCTCTAATTGTTTTAAGTGAAATCATGATAGCCAACATTATTTGTTTTAGCTGCGGCAATATTCACTTGCTGAACTAATTGCCATGAACGAGGTGTAAGCATCGTTCCCACACGGTACATGCCAGGCTTTAATGTTTAGTAAGTGACGCTTCGGATAGTGTGATTCAAGCATTTTCTATTAACTCGTCACTTCGAAAAAATTTTCAGTAGACGTTACCACTTTAATGTAAACTTCATTATATCAAAATAACAACAATTGACTAAGAGCCTCCGCATACTAGACTTTTTATGGCCGATGCTCAGTTAGAGCCTTTAATCAATCAGATTTAGATATGCAAATATCTACCCCAATTACGATTCGGTATCAGCCGGCTCCACATATCTACTAGTGAAAAACCAAACTATCGACTATAAAAAGTCTATAGTCAAAGGGGCTCTGAATAAAAAAATACATCAAAATTCATCCTTCTATCTGTCTTTATTCTAGGCTTTGAGTTGTATTTAGATAGTAGAACGTCTACAGAAATGCATGGACTTGTAACCACGTATCAAACTGTTGTTATTTCAGTAGGTTATTGTTTGAGTAATTACTGAATATTTATTTATCACTTATTTGAGTTTTTTTATATGCGAATTATATGGTAAGTCGTAGTCGTAAATATAACCCTTACATTTCAGAAGGACTTAAAGGAACTCGTTGACATAGTTAGATATTACCTATACGGCTTTACCTTCTTATATGATGCACACGAACTACCTACTACTTACCTACCTATCTGCAGATTGTTTTCCTCTTGTCAATTTATCTTCATGAAAACATTCGAAACCGAATTGACAGTGTTCGTCCTAGGTCGTTTTTTTTAATGCGAGTATGACATCAAATTAGCTGAGTTCGAATACGTGTTCTTTTAGATTTAATCACAAATATAAAGTATCCTAGACTGGATAGTCGTTAATGCGATGGGGCACCCCAAGCAATTGTGAAAGTCTCTCTAAGATTAAGAAATCGTGACTTCTGTAATTTCATTCAGCCAGCCCCAACAGATAGAATTGGAATTATTTTACACAGCTAATTAACATTGGTGGTAATTTGGTTGCGCACTCACTAACTAGGTATATCTTCTTTCAACGAAAGTAACAGAAATAGAGAAAACACTTTTAGTGCTGTCGAATTAAACCGTGCACGTCATTTCTACAGACGTTTAATCTATCACTCGGAAAACGTTGACTAAAAACATCACTATTTGACATGTTCGGACTAATCTGACATGTCTAAAAGGTTCCATCTCTTTTGTTTTTGTTTCATTTGAAAAAGATAGCATGCATCTAAAATAGGTTTAGTTTGTGATCAGCGGAATTACCACCATTGTTTTGTGTAACTAGTACATGTTTCTGTTGTTGTTCTACCCAACTGAAGGAGTAAACTAACTGCGCTTTTCAGCCTCAGTAGAGCAACGCTCCATTACAATTTCAGTAACAACAGTAAACTGGTATTTCTTATAACAGAAAATCCATCTCCTTGTGGCAAACAATAATATGAGAAAAGAAAATAAAAAAATACATTGCTTTCAGTTCAAGTTTACTAGTTGGAAATAACTACTTTGAAATAAAATTTGTTTATTCCGTTATTCATTACAATTTTTAATAAACATTGCTGTTCTTAATACATAGTAACGTTTTAAATGAAAGGATAAAACTGAAAGCTACTCGAGTTTTAAACTCGTATTTAATTTCTTTAGTATTTTTTTAGCTAATTACAGCTTATCATTTTGCAGGTAAAAAAGGACTACACTTCATTCTTCCAGCAACATGCCCTTAACCACAGCTACACCAGCTACCGTGTCCCACCTGGTACACAACATTTTGAAGATCATTCAGGCCGATCATCTTACTAAATATAAACTAGAATAAGATCAAAAAGGTCATATTTATAATGCAATACTTTGAAAAGTAAATGCTAAACACCTCATCGTCATATTATATTGTTATATTCTGTTTCATGACCTATACGGTATTAAAATGTTAAGATGTATCTTAACATTTTTTTTTGAATGGTCCTGTCGAGGACTTCAAATGTTTGTACTTGTAAAGGCTTTTGATTTTAAAGCCTTGAAGCATGTACCTATCGCTGATGCCAAGCAGTAACACATAAGTATAGGTAAAAATTTAACAAAATCGCTATTTAGGCTATAAGATAATATTACAATTTCATTTTCTATAAATAATCTTATCTTTCTTTTGCTTAAATTTTATTATTTTATATTTAATATTCAATGTGATTTATTTCGGCCTCTGAATTACGAACTTAAACGATACGCTTTACGCTTATTAACATAAATTGTATATAGATTTTTATGAATAAGCTTTTGTTACGAAATTTGTTACGGAAAATCTTTTTAACGTTATACAATTGTTATCTAGCTACATACAATTTGGCTGAGCTTACCTAGTCAAAATGGAAATACTCTTATTGTTTTGTACATAAAATATTAAACTATTTGTACTTATTAATTTATGTAATTTATATTTTAATGGAATAAAAATAGAAAATGGAAGTTTTTTTATTAATTATTCTGTAGATATAAAAATACAAACTTTTGCCCTCCTGCGAGAACCACTTAAGAAATCAGAATAGGAAAGTAGTCTATGTTATCCTAGGTCATAAAGAGCATATCAGTGTATGTATTAATGAATGTTATGTATGAATTATAACCAAATAATTTCAAGCAATTTGCTACCTACTTCTTTTTATTTACGAAACGATTAAAATGAAACTAACAAAATATTAAACGGAGTTTACTTCAACACATAAATGGAAACTGCATTCAAATCGAATCAGCCAGTCATTAGCACGAACAAATGTACAGACAAAAAAATTTTGGATACTCATTTTTCTTTCATATATTCTGCCATGTACACTCAGCGATTAGTCAGCAGTAGTCATTAAACATTTTCTTTCGTACAATAATAAAACGTCATCGGTGAACGATGAATTCGAAGCGAAAAGTAGCCGTAGCTGTGCCGTAGCCATAGATTTAGTAGGTATGTACTAGATAAACAAAGTCAGTTAAAAAGCGAAACCAAAAAAAATTACCTATGAAATGTGTATTTATTAGGATTGTAACGTTTTGTAACATCACAAGCGCTTACAGAACACGACATCGTAATTGCCTTTATATTTTATTCCAGTTAAATAGTAAGATTATGAAAATAATTCACAAAATTCACAGCGACGCATTATGATAGGAATACTATGAACTCTTACTCGCGTAAATATTGGCACATAGGTACCTGACTCTCTCTCTCTGTTCCTCTAAGGCAATTTGTACCTGATAAGGACTTGACTCTCCCACGCTTTGTTGATCTTGTACATACTAAATCTATGGCCGTAGCAGAGCTCTACGTGTCAATTAGGTAAGTATATACTGTATATAAAACACAATCATTACATTAATATTAATGTGATATGTATATCTATAATATGACGTGAACGTGACGTGCCTTTTCATGAAATATAAAATTTATTTTTTGTTGTGGGAACTAGTACCTTCAGTAAGACTGTCGTAGAAACCTGCACCAAGTCGCCTGGATTGACGCTATCAAATTATCTTTTTGTACAAGTACAAGTATCTTTACGCCCATATCCCCGAAGAAGTAGGCACAGGTACAACCAAGGCACCCACGACTAGCCGAAGACACTAAGTCCCACAATGTGATAGGTGGCAAGCCTATCGCCAACCGGGCTCATTTCCAACCCCGACCAACGTTTTTTATTGGAAAATTGGAAAAATCCAATTTTCTTTGTGTTGGCCGACCCGGGATTCAAACCCGGGACCTCATGCAGTCAAGTCCAACACCCGGACCGCTAGACCACCGAAGCGATATATCTTTTTGTAAGAGTAAGGTAACCTAGACTTTGTTCAGTATAACCTAACCTAACCTTTGACATATTTTTGCTTGTTTGCTTTCCGAATGAAAAAACAGTGCACGTAACTTAAAAATATCTATGTATAATAAATTTAACTTAGAGATAGTTTTCTGTAATTCAGATCTTTATTGTCCAACAGTGTTTGCCAGACAATAGAATCCCCGTCTGCCTAAAGGACTTGGCGAGAAGATATGTGTGTGTAGAATAGAATTTGGGGCGCCTTATATCAAAAGCTAGCTATTTTTCAGACTAGATAAATAAATAAGATTTGTGCTGTCACGTTTGTGCTCGAAGCTGCGAATTGTTCTTAGTTGGTTGGATTTTGATCGTGACCTATCCCTCTGTGGTGTGGTGTGGTCGCCTCTGTGGTCTAGCGGTTCAGGTGTTGGACTTGACTGCATGAGGTCCCGGGTTCGAATCCCGGATCGGCCAACACAACGAAAATTGGATTTTTTCCAATTTTCTAATAAAAAAATGTTGGTCGGGATTGGAAATGTGCCCGGTTGGCGATAGGCTTGCCACCTATCACATTGTGGAACTTAGTGTCTTCGGTTAGTCGTGGGTGCCTTGGTTGTACCTCTGCCTACCTCTTCGGGGATATGGGCGTGAAGAAGATACCTATCCCACACTTCTAAGACCCAAAAAACAGCATGTTAAATATGTAGTAAGCTTAAATTTGCACTTACTGGTTGTCGTGTGAAACTGACTTGACCATATAACCTCTTCTTTCTTTTAATTTATTATTTGTTGATTTGATTGATTTATTATAACTTTTCTGTACGTAAAGTAACGAAATATAACATGTACATATTATATTTCGTTACTGACTGCCGTCGAGCTTTTGTTAGCTCTAGTCTTGCAATACATACATACATACATATCTTCACGCCAAGTCCCTTACGGGGTAGGCAGAGAGTATCGAGTGCCAGACCTCACGATCCTGACAAACCTGTCTTGCTTCCTTCACATTCATAACCCTTTTCATACAAACACGCCGGTTTCGGAGACTCTTGACACCATCCTCGGATAATATCCGATTGATCTGATCGTGAAATGTCAGCCTTGGTCTCCCCGGGTACATCCATCCACATTCGCAATGTATATCTGCTTTGTCAATCTTTCATCTGTAATTCTTTCCACATGACCGAACCAGCGGAGCATGCCCTTTCGCATTTTAACACCAATTCTTAACATTTTAGTCTTGCAATTGTCGACAAATATGTCATCATTAGAGAGAAATCCAGTTTGGAAATGTTAGCCCTAAACTTTCGTAAAAAGTTAAATCAAAGAATGCAAGTGTACCATGCATATGCAGTGAAAGCTGTCCTTTCGTCAAGGTTACCGTAGAAATCTTGCTTAAAGTTTTTGTCTCTGAAGTAGGAATACTACGTACATACATACGTACGTGCATACATACGTACGTACATACATACGTACGTACATACATACGTACGTACATACATACGTACGTACATATTACGTCCTACATACTGTTTCTTGTTCGTAGTTACCGTTGACTGGAAGTCACTCAGCTTCTAAGGCAACATGCTTTATTATCTAGTGTTTGTAAAATCGTATTCAAAATAAAGAAATTCTAAACACTTTTTTGAAGTAAACACTTGTACTTATCCACTATACACTTTATTTAATACTTTTTGTTACTCTATAGCCAACCGGTTTCACTTGTTAAAGCATCATCAGGGTTTTAAAACTAAAGATAAAAAGACTGTTTTAATTTAACGTTCAGTACTTATTTGGTTGGAAGTAACTTGGATAAGTACAAGTGTTTACTTCAAAAAAGTGTGTATAGAATTGAATTCCACCAAGTGCCGACGATAACAAGTATACATTTTAAGAAATTCGAAAATGAATTCGACAACGAATCCATACGAACCAGATCGAATCCAACGAATAGAATTATGAATTAGTAGCACATGACTTTGACTTTTGAACGAGTTTAGCGTGATTTTTTCGGTTTCGGTTCAGTTGGAGGCCGCCACTCCGAATCTAGTTGACTAGTTTGCATTTCAAACTCGTAAACCGACGTCCATCGCCAGTGCGTTTCATGAATGGTGGGTCGGAATTGACTCTTCTACGTCCTCAGCGACTTATGCGATTGAGTTTTTGAAGAAAATTCGGGTCTCGAGGATGGCATTTATACATACAGTTTCTTTATCTGATAAGAAATTCGAAAATGAATTCGACAACGACTCCTACATGTCGCCAAACTAAACAGCTGTATGTATTTATTTAGTAGTAGGCATGTATCACAATCACAATACACATAGGTAGGTACCTAAAATAATAATCTAAATACAGAATAAGTAGATATGTCTATTTTTTACATTCTATTCCTTTATAAAACTTAATGGCACTTTAGGTTAATAATTAAGGATGGTTCTGACTGTGATTCTAACTACAAAAACTAATCAAGATTATCACCCTTTTGCTTATCAGTAGTTCCTATCAACATGTTTTACATAATTCATATGGTTAAGGACTAAGGGTATTGAAGCTATTAAGTCCTTTCAGACAACGTGATAATAATCAATAGCCCACCTATTGATACAGTCTATCGTATTATGTATGGATACCTACCTAATATCCCAATTTTTGGTTAGATCATAAGACTTCTTCCCTTAAGCTTGGATTTCCAGCCTGTAAGAAATTCACGTCGCCTATAGACGCTAAGGATAATGTTAGGTTGTCAATCTAAAGCTAGGGCTTAAAGCCCCTTGCGTATTAAGTTTACAGGATGCCATACACCGAAATCCAGAACCCGACAGTGATGATCGCTAAAGCTATGGCTACAGGAATAGGCTAGAAAGTAGAACCGATCACGATGAGTCGTCACAAAATCCTACCACCTTCATTGCCAAACGAATAGACGCTCACATCTTACGAAATTCTTAGTGGGACAGAAATTTACCTATTTTCATTCAAGGAGACCGAGAATAAAAGTCGATTTTCTTGTGGTACGTATGTATATTCATGCCAATATCCCTAAAAAGATAGACAGAGGTACAACAAGGACACCCACGATTAGCCGAAGGCAGGTACTACTTAAGGCCACAATGTGACAGGTGGCAAGCCTATCGCTAACCGGGCACGTACTATCCAATCCCGGGCAACGTCGTTTATTCGAAATTGATGAACTAGATTTTGAATTGCCCGAACTGGAAATCGAACCCAAGATCTAATGTACCTAGTCAATGCCAATACCGGACAATTTGACCAAAGAAGCGATCGTACTTAGTACATTGATAAAATTGCTGTCATCTACTTTCTGAGAGAGATGTTTCACTTATTTCTTTAAATTACCTATGCAGTAAATATGGTGCCTACATGTCAGGGTTATCATAGAAATAGAAGATATGAAAAGCTAGATGAAATACAGAATAATAACGCTTTGTTGTATACCAATTACATAATTTATAAGCTTCTAGCTTAAGTAGGGGAGACCGAGGTGAGTTGTGACGGAGGAGAGTTGTTACATCGTCGACTTTTGGGGATCTATAAATGTTTGTGAATTCGCAATAATGTACTTTTGCTAGTTCGAGACTTGAACTGATAAGCGTTCACTATTGCGAGCTCAATATCCGTTAATAGGTTCCAGAAAATCAACGATGTCACAACTCTCCTCTGTCACATCTCACCTCGGTCTCCCCTATTGAGTAGGTAGATTTTTTTTATGTTATAGGAAGGCAAACAATCAGACGGATTTCCTGATGGTAAGAAATTCACGCCGCCTAAACACCAAAGGTGGTAATGCTACATTGCCAATCTGAGGTCGGGATGTTAGGCCTCGAGCAAAAGTAAGTTTAACGTCTACCTTACCCTCCGAACCGGAACACGGCAGAACTATTTAAGGCGCTGTTACTAATCCGGGCGAGTCGCTGCGAAATTCTACCACCTAGTCAGATGTCACGGTGTTAGTGATGGTAAGCCTATGCTCGCCTTTTACGAGCTGCCTGGCAGGAAGGCAGATGGTCTATTCTGCAAAGGAGCCCGGACCAACACGGGGAAAATGGTATAAGTATGGCTGTTTCATATAATAAAACAACATTTATTATCAAAATATTATATTATTAAACATACATATTATGCAACATAAAAATCGGACTGCAATATACCTATAATGATGTGAGGATGTTTCTACACGAAACTAGCCAAGCTAAATCAGTCAAAAATATGTACATTATGTACAATAACAAACATTATATAAAATATATAATCAAGACGTTCAAGCTGACACTTCGCTATCGTATAACTTCCAAACTTCAATAAAAATACCCTTTTTGCCAATTTTAATATGAGGCAAAATTCGTGAAACTGTGAGTGTATTATTTTAAAATTACAAAGGAAATTTTATCAAACGTCGATGAAGAAATACAAATGTGTTACCTAACCCTACAATCAGTCGCCTAGAAGTGTGTGCAGTGATAAGTTGTTTGACACGGCCAATTGTCGCGCAAAAAAAAACTGCAAAACAACATATTGTATATATAGTTAAATGCTTAAAATACCCAACTACGACACAAAAAGTCAAACCATTATTGTTTTTTTTTTTATTTTGGTGTATTATTGAAATAGAAATGATTCTTTTCGAAAGAACGTCTTGGCGACTCAGGTTACACGTACCTACTAACACAGGTACGCGCATGTGCGGCGTATGATTTGTCGTATTACCTACAATTACACATCCAATTAGTAATGACCTGAGAGCCGAACACTTATTAAATTTCTATTGCCTCTTGTGTATTTTGTTGGTTTCGAAATTATAGTAGAATAAATAATATTTTTAATGCACATATGTTCAGTAAAGGCGTCCTGCCCTAGAAATCGAAACAAGTCTATCGATTTTAGGGCAGGAGTTCAATATGAGGACGGATTCACCCTAACACAATCAAGCCCTTGATCCTACTACACTGTACAACGAATGCTCAGGGGGCTAATTATGTATCTCAGTGGCCAGTGACCAACAGAAATACAATAGAGAGAGCAAACACAAATGACGTCATTTGACAACTATTTGATGTACACTTTTCCATTTTGAGTTGGCGACTGAGATACATAATCAGCCTCCTGGCTAGATTTTTCAATTTGATATAGCAATCTTCAAAAAGCAGTAACAATAATTCTGCAAGACCTAGCTTTACTGAAGTGGAACTTTAAATGCGCAATTATTGTATTGACTTAATTACAAACTATCTTTGAATGTTGTCAATAATATATGAACAAACGGTTTGGAGGTTGGACGACATGTAGTGCCAGCATTACGTCTGAAACAAATATGATTTCCTATTATCACAGAGGTAACCACTTTTATGTACAGTTTTACACCTGGCCAATATTTTATTTTAAATTAGACCGATCAACCATTTCATAAAATGCACTATAAAAATATGTAGGGTATGTGAACAGTAATTAATTACCTACAACAATGAACTTGCGACAAAATAAAAATGCATCAAGAATTAAAAACACTACTTTATTTTTAAAGTAATTGCTTTCTATTATATGTTCGTCCATATTAATTATAAGAAAATATTATTGTCTTGTCTTGTCTTGAAATCTTCTGTAGCGGCGTTGTACACTTTTTTTGATGGGTAAGTAATGTGCAATTCGCTTCAGGCCACGACACCAGGTCTAAAATTTGTAAGACAGAGGAAGACTAGACCGCCGGCGCGGCGTAGGAGAGAAGTATCTTTCTACCACGCGGCGAAAATGTATGCCTGCCTGTTTCGTTTAGCCGGCGCAAGGCGCTTGCGCGAAAATTCGTATGTTTGTGTTACAACGTTACTACTGATGGCTCGACCGTCCGTGTACACTTGAACTTAGTGTATATGGTGTTTAAAATGTAGAAATGAATGAATATTGTATTTTACTACATCAATTATAATAGGTCCTCTGAAACGAATAATTAAAGCAAGACGTGCAAAATTATTCCCTAGCCATTTCAAAATATAAAAAGTGCACAACGTCAATATTAAATTTATGACTTTCACTATTTATTTATTTACTATAAATTAATATAAGTAACAATTTAAACAAAACCAACAACAAAATTTATTTTTTATATTCTGAAAAATTTTTGACGCCTTACATTTCTAAAAATATTCCTCTAAGTAACCATTTACATTGTCATGTTTACTTTTACTGCATAAATAATTTTGTGAATCCTACGACACTTGGTACGTTCGATAACTTTCGATGTTTATAAAACGTTTATACGTTGCCGCGAATCGACCGACAATGGATCAGCATGCGCCAGCGGCATTATTATTCAGTTACATTACATGTGCTCCAATTTGGTAAATGTCTAATAACTATATCAACTGTCGACAAGAATAATAGTAACCTACTTTTAATACAGTAAAATCACATTGCTCTTCTCTGACTGACTGACTGACTGCTCATCGGAAACAAATATGTGGCTGATACTTTTAACTAACGAGTGACGATGTTTCGTAAATTGTCACAAAAAAGTTTTTTTCATTTAGTAGTTAATATTTCAATCCTGATAATGAGGTGAGGATATCAAAATACTACCCCAGTTTTTATATGTCGGTGTGAAACGTCCTGTACGTTTCCTTTCAAACAAATTTTAATTTTTTACATATTTTCGTTTGCGAAGTAGTTTTATAACTACAGAACATAATAATGCGTCTCAATAGTTCTCAATGAAGAAAATATGAAGAATTGTGTTAATACTTAACCGGAACGTGTATCGATATTCAGCAAGTCAGCAAAGTACAATAAGAGATGTCGAAAATAAAACATTCATAGGTTTAGAAACCTTATTAATGTATAAAACAACATGGCGCGATTAAAACGTTTCATTGTTAATGTTTTAAGTACCGTCGTGACCCCTAACTTCGCCTGTGAACACTAACTTCGCCTATTTTAAGGAAACTTACAATTTACTTAGAATTTATAAGACTAACTATGCGTAAAATTACCAAGTGCAAACCAACATTTATTCCTGGCAACATTTTAATGTTCAAACGTTGCTAACTTCACTTCACTGTTGACACAACGCATTTTTTCGGTGAACGGAACGCAACTTACAACACGGAAGAAACTTTGATTTGTGTGGATTATAGACAGCAGGTAAAGCTGAACTTTTTAGTGTTTGATAAT
This sequence comes from Calephelis virginiensis, assembly GCA_002245475.1. Taxonomy (NCBI): domain Eukaryota; kingdom Metazoa; phylum Arthropoda; class Insecta; order Lepidoptera; family Riodinidae; genus Calephelis; species Calephelis virginiensis. The sequence continues at coordinate 61,174 of NJDC01001503.1, forward strand.
TATTTTTTATCCCTCTTTCCGACAAAGCTTTTGTTTTTCTGATAAGTTATGTATTTAAAGAATAATAGAAAGAAATAGCTCATATGGAACCGCGGCGGCCATGTTGTCACCAATCTTCGCCTACCTCTAGAGTTGTCGCTTTATTCAAACGCTATTTATGTGCCTATTGTTAGTTTTATATGAAGCCGAGTAATGTAAATTAGTAATTGCAACTTTTTTATTGGCGTTAGCACATTTTCTGTAGATTGGTTTAGGTATATGGTATTTTTTAAACATCATTTAAATATTGTAGGTAGGTATACCTAAACCGAAAACCAATTTCAACGATGTTCTTTTTAAATTCGAAAATTTATACATATTTCTTTTTTAACCTTTTTTTTAGCACAAGTAAGCTATGTTAAATTATTACAAAACGTGGTCGTGGGTTAGATTCCCACCTGTGACAGTTTATTTTTCTACTTTCTTATTAAGTTAAATACCCGGAGAGAGTTTTGAACTATACTAAAGGAGCGATTTCTATCATGTTTGCAATTACAGCGGGGGGTGAATGCCTACCGCCGTATGTAGTATACGAGGCCGAACATCTATATCAGCAATGGAGCAATGGACCGAAAGGAGCTCGGTATAATCGCTCAAGATCAGGTTGGTTCGACAGCACAACCTTTGAAGATTGGTTCGAGATGATTGTTTTACCTTGGGCTAAGGGCAAAGTCGGAACAAAAATATTAATAGACGATAACTTAGCATCGCATATCAACCACCGGATCGTTACAATGTGTGAAGCAAATGATAAATGGTGCCCCAGATCCCATGAAGAAAGTTAGAAACAAGAAACTTAGTGTTCCTCCCGGTAAGTCTGTAACAAGTGTTGAATTCGAAGCTGCATTGATAGAAAATGTTCTGCAAAAGAAACCACTAAAAGCCTTTGTTGATCAAGCTGGAACCTTAGGTGTCTTGAAAATTCAAACCAATAAGATAAAGAAAGCAAATAGAAGTCGCTGTTTCCGTCAAAATTCTTCATCTTCGACAGTGTGCAGTGACGATAAAATGAGCCTTGCTTCCTCAACTGAAGACCTGATTCTAGCGTGTGAACAAGTTGAAAATTCTGACAATGAAAATTCAGAAAATGACTTACCATTGGCAAGTCTCTATAAGTCTGATCGCCAAAAATGCTGCAATGGAAACCAACCTGTCAATGAACAACTAATATTGTCGAAGCTTCCAGACTCTATTCGTCAGAGTTGCGGTGGTGGAAACAAACCTGTCGATGACCAGTTGTCATCCAAGCTGCCCGAGCCCATTTCTCAGAGTTGCGGGGATGGAGGAAAACCTTTTTACCAAAAGTTACCAATTAAAATTTGCACAGCTAGAGCCAGAGTCCAGTTTTCACAGTTGTGAAGATAAAAAGGCGCTGTCCAAAATAGTTTATATTATCGGGGATCACGTTTCGCTTAGTCCCTTAATAAGCACCCCCGGAAATGCAGACATCTGAATGTTCATCACACAAATTCCTGCCCCCGTCGGGAATCGAACCCGAGCCTCGCGGTTTGTCGCTGTAGTTAGGCGTGTACGCTAGCCACTCGACCAACGAGGCGGTTATTGTGAGGTGGAGTACCTCTAGTTATCCAGGCCAGATCACTTCACAGCATGCTGAAGGAGTGATGGTAAACTGCATGAAAAGAGAAAAGAGTTTTTTGAGATGGCCAGTTATCAAATACGAGCAACTATATTCGTGGGAGTATATAGTACAGAAGATTGATATTCCTCAATTTGTTAAGAAAGGTTACTTCGTCATTCCTGAATTGGATAATTAAGGGTCGCGGCCGTCGCACATAGTTTGTAAGCTACTTATCCAAAATGACAAATAATAGATTTAAGTGAGAAGATAAGCTAAGCTTTTTTGTTTAAGAAAGTTTCCTAATAAACACATTATTAACTACTTCCTTTTTTTACTTACTTACTTACTTCTTTTTTTGAGTTGGGAAAATTGACAACCCTAGGCAAAACTCAACAAATGTATGGAAACAACTTCACACTGGTACCAAACTTCGCCTGTATCGTTTTCTTTCAAAAATCGACTCTATAACGGTGAATTTTAAGTTAAATTTCATTTAACATGCTGTTCAACATTTTTGACAATGATACGTATAAACCTATAAAATTGAGAAACACAATGCAGGCGAAGATAGGATACAATGCCTGAACTTCGCCTACTACATTTGCATCATTTTTTAATTCGTTTGTATTAACTATTATTAAGTGTCGATGTTCTTTAGCTGTAGCCTTAGATAATTTGAAACGGTTTTTACTGAGTGTAATTTCAGTCCACAATTTGAGAGCATGTCAATAAAATGTGTCATAAACCAGGCAAAGTTAGGGGTCACGACGGTAATTCCGCTTTTTTACGTACTTCAGCATGTTTTTTTCGTATTCACTTTTTTTAATAGGGTTTAATACAAATATATATTGTTAAATTAATTAAACCATGCTACATTTTTAGGTACTATTGTTTTTAACAAGGGTATCCATATCACGACAAAGCGATTGTTTTAAAAGTGCTTAGTAGGGTAGATAAGTGATATTTGGTATATTAAAAATAGCATGCCTAGATAACATTTCAACAAGAATAACGTCATAAAACAAACTTATTTTTAAACAGCAGCGAAAAAACAGGCGAAACCTGTTTCATGATCATTCAAAGTTGGGTGGGTAAACCTGTTTTAAAACTATTAAATTATTAGAAAAATAGTATAATCAATGAATAAACCACGCAATTTAATCTAAAATAAAACTTTGTCCAGAAATCACTGCCATAAAAAAAAAAAACTTTTAACATAGCTATCGAACAAAATTGTTTTGTGAAAATACCCTCAAACGTGATGTCACATTAGAGTACACTTTTAATATAGAGCATTGTAGAAGATTTCGGCAAGTCTAAAATGTGATTTTGAAGTTGCGATAGGTGTCAAGAAGTTCAAGGTTATTTCTATCACTGTGGAATCATTCGATTACACACGAAAACGATTCATATACCCTCGTTGCTTGCAGTTAAAACTTTCAACGGTTAGTATCTATAATTGAAAAACTACCTCTATGACATTGCTGCTATTCAATATGGTTACTGTAGTTGTCAAAGTAGCTGTCGTTTAAAAGAATTCATAGGTATTTGTGTCTTTGCTGCACTACGATAATTTTAATATAAGATGTCGCTACTTTGTTATTTTTACGCATCTATCCGTGGGTGAATTGTTCTTGTATTGGTGTAATGAATAAATACTGTTTACGAGTTTCTTATGATGTTTACAGCTACAGTTTACAGATAAGTTTACAGCTAGTTGAGTGAGTTAGAAGGTATATTTTAATAGTATGAGAAGGCAAACAATCCGTTTTCTTGTGGCAAGGATATTTTTCGCTAACAGCCACAAGATTTTAATAGGACGTTGCCTCTTAGGGCTATAATCTTAATCGTTTGCATGCCGGAACGTGGATCCGCGCAATTCAGTTAACTGCCAAGTTAAAGCCGCAGCATATCAGAGGTTAAGTCTCTTGCATACATTTACTAGCTTTTTCCTTTATATTATGGGTAAATATTTTAAGTAATATGTTTCGAATTTTAAATTATAACCATTGAGGATTACTGTTGAATTTATATATACCTGGAAATTAGCTTAGAATAAAATATATTATTTTTCTGCAATTCATTCTTTTGATTTTGCTCTCTGATAAAAAAGTATATTTAAAATTCGGAAAGGTTCCATTATATCACATGTAATAAACGACTTTTGTAAACTTTCTAAGGCACAATTAAGTTCCATTCCAAATTATTGAGTAATAAATGCAACAACGTCAACCAGATTTCGATAACCATCAACTACTATAACACAAATTAAAATTTTTTCAATTAATAAATCGGAACCTCACTTGATAGGTCAAAAATTACCTGTCCTACAAAAAAATTAACATGTGTGAAAATAACTAAACGTTTTAATTTAAAATAAAAATTTTATTATAAACGTGAGGTAGATGATATGCTATTAAGTTAAAATAAAGAAACGACAAAATTCAATAGCCATAATTAATTAAAATCGAACATAACACCAACAGAAAGTAAAAGTTTTATTTAGAAACAAAATATTGGGTTGTATGTGTACCTAATTTTAAGATTTTTTAATTTAGAAATGTCCTAATGCGTATTAACAACAAACGCATTATAAAAAGTGTTTCGTTAACTATATCACTGTTCAGTAACAGTATAACAGTATAGTATAGTATGTATAGTAACAGTAGTTCAGTTCAGTGTGTAATAAATTCCAAATGTGATTTATTTAAAAGCAGGCGATGACCACAAAACAATATTACTCAATTATAAATAATTTAAAACACTTTAAAACAAGTTGAAACATTCCCATCGATCCGAATTTAATCATAACCATAATAAATAACAAAAACAATCGATAATTATCACGATTGTATGATAATTGCAGCAATTCGATGTATCTACTTATTTGTTATTTACTATTTCATTATTACAGCAACAGTGTAAGTGGGATCGTTGTTACTTAAAATGTAGATTTAGCAAAAGCAGTCGATATAACTATTAATGATGAAAACAATTTTTCGATCGGCATGAACAAATATTTTCTAAAAAAATGTTTACACTTCCGCATAATAACAAACATAACCACATGTGGATTATATTGCAATTATATGGTCAAAATAAATATTGTAAAATTGCTGTGAAATTAAAAAAAACGCAACATTTTACAAAATAATCAAGAAATTTCACAAAAATTAGTTTATATGTATATAGTTAAACAAGTGAAAATCCCTGTGTTTGTTGAATGGCTAAGAGAAGGTGATACTTAAGACGTTCTTTGGTCTTGTACCTCGGTAAATCCAAAAGATTGAAACATGTATGCGCGACGGGGAAAAACCTGTCATCAGCTACCGGTTGTATCCTTATCTGAAATTATATCATAGCAAATAAATATCTCTTCACAAATTTCAACACAAATAAAAGCTAAGTAAAAGCAACAACATGTAAATTTTCTTTAATATTAAGCACTAGCCGACCCGACGAACTTGACACTTGACACTCTCTGCCTATCGTGCAGGGGATTTGACGTGGGGGTATGTATGTATATGTGAAATAATATATACGTTCAAATGCTAAAATGTATTTACATTCCGGATTTTAAGCTAATTGATCACTTTATACTGAGTATTGTTTTGTCATTTCTTAACTACAAACTTATTACTTGCAAAAAAAAATCGTCAATCTTTAAAGCACATTTTACAAATTCAATAGCGAATAAATGAAATGGGACTACGTGTTAATAAATTATAGCTAAATCTCCATTTTGAGCTTTGCCTCTGTCCAACGTGAACCCCATTAGTGGGTGGGATAAAAGTATTCTTCCTTCCTCGGAATATCAAGTACCTATCTACCAAAATTTGTTGCGATCGGTTCAGGAGATTCGGCGTGAATCGGTCGGGATACAGAAAGAAATTCTAAAAATACTAAAAATGCAATTTTAGACGCATGCACCTATTTTTTTTAATATCTCCAATGCACAGAATTTACTCTTTTAGAGATTTAATATAATAAGTCTTGTGATAAATGTGTAAAAGGAGTGGCAGAACAATATAAACATTGCTTAAAACTCAAAATTAACAATTCAAATGAACTGAACTGAGTTTGGACTGAGTTATTGACATTTCAAAAAAAAACCTTAGATAGCATTTTGTTTTATGTCAAAGAAGTATTCAAGGGTCAAATTAGGATTTTCTTTGGGACCTTTAAAAAAAAGTACATTTTTGCCATCAAAATCGGCAAGGTAGCCACGAGATCTCTGAGGTTGCAACCATTGGCCTTGGGCGGCGGCAATCACTCATCATCAGGTTAACTGCTTTATCGTTTTCCTTTCATTCATTAAAAAACACCTTCAATAACAATAAATGACAAAATATTTGACAAACAAAGTTGTAAAAATAAAATATATAAGTGGAATTACGTACCTTAATGTCTCTCATACCCTGAATAGGAACACGATCACTGCCGGTCAAAAACAAAAGGAACTTCTTTTTATCTTCTAATGACAGTTCATGGAAAACTTCCCAAAACCATCTGCAAATGTAAAGGAACGAATTACTAAAACACAAAACAACCGAATGCAAAACGAAAATTAAGTGTATTTCGACCACGTTTTGCGAAATCCCATTTGTGCTAAAGGCTAAAAAGACCGATATTCTCGAAACATTACAAATGTGAAGGAAAATACATATGGGCCCAAATGTACAGATGTACACGAGACAGTTTGCGTCATAGTCCCGGGACGTTCTGGTACTTTTCAGAATAAAATTAGGGTCGAGATAATTTGTAGCGAAATGCATTAATAACATTGTATGCATTTTAATAAAAAATATCATTTTTATTAACGTTAATTTCAGATTAAAGAATTGATATTTTTAGTTCTTATAACCACGGATTATTTTTTCACTACAAAACCTTATTTATAAAACCATCTTAGTTACATTCACATCAGTTTTTAATAAATATTAACTAATACACATACATACGTATTATTTTTACCACATTACCATAAAAGTCAGACAAACTAGGATGCTCGGTGTCAATTTCAAACGAGGCGGCAGACAATTGTATGATGAACATCTAAATAAATCTCTGTATTTCCAGGTCTTAGTGTTTATCAAATTTATTACAGTATCTATTTCAGTTTTCCTATGTATTATAATCGTTGCCTTACACCCATGACACAAGCATATAATATGCTTACTTTAGGTTTAGATTAATTAGTGTAATTTGTTCAGGGATATTTATTTATCTATATATTAATACGTGTATATAATGACAAAACATTGGACCCCTTTTTACGAAAATTGCGCGGACGCAGAAGCATAAAATTTGGCACACTTGTATTTTATGTGTAGAAGTGCAGAACGCTAATATTTTTCAATAATAATGCTTATAAAGTACATTAAATCTGTAAATAAAACATTACCCACACTCCCGTGCATTTGACACACACAAACAAATATATTGATGATAACGATAAAAGATCACAGATGGCGCACCATACAGTTTGTAAACAAAGTAGTTGGTCTTGAGAAATGGAGATGGCGTTCTTATCAACAAGATATTAAAATTTATTATGGCCGAATTTTGACCAACGAGCGACCACTTGTACATATAAATCAGCCTTATTAAACATTATTATGTATAATGTAAGTCATTATAGATCTTCTAGTTTGAAAACAAAATAGCCATTAAAAATGGGAACGTTGTTAGCTTTACCTAACAACTAAGCTTTTAGTACTACAAACTGTTTTAGATTTTTGTAACATCGCCGAACAAGGTCCAACCTCACTTCAATTAATGATTGATTTGTTCCAAATTTAAATTTAATTTTAATAACTCAAAACGTAATGCGCATTGCATAATATGATTATTATGAATACTATTACGATTATTTTTAATTAAGAATTTACAGGAGACTGTGAAAAACTACTTACTTGACTTGTTGATCAGACGCCGAGTATCCATTTTTGTATTCGCAATTACCTTCAAAAACATCCCAATCATATTCCTCGTTACCGATTACAACTGACATCAGTTCGTGCGATCGAAATAGCTTAATTATGCGACCACCACATACCTACGATTAACAGTTAATTAAAATTTAAGGTATATTAATTATATGAGCATAAATTAGGAGCAGAAGGAGTTCAGAAAAATCCAACCTCATTTAAAAATAGGGCGGTGCATAATAATAGAAATATACGGATAATATTTTGAAACTCTGGATGATTGAAATATATAATTATAAAACATATTGATAAATAAGTCCTTATAGAGAAAAAAAAAGATATAGGCTACTTTTTATCACGATTTTTCTCAACGGGTTCCGCGGGAGGGTTATATATTTGCAATGCAAAGGAAGCCCTATACAACCCCCATTAAATAAAGAAATCTTTTGTTATCCCAAAACTGTGCAACCATAGAATTTATGACATCATGATTCTTACAGAAAAATTCAAATTACTTTTTATTATCATAAACGTAAAATAGTGTTTGTCTGTCTAAGTTTCATATCTCACAGTCGGGACTGACACTGTGAACCAGAAGAGGGGAAAAGAGCCCGACAGTTTCAGTTTATCTGGTTGGTCTCGAGTGAAGCGCACACAAAACGCTACGGCGCGAACAAGGACTTCTTACGTATAAATCGTGACAGGTTAGATGATATATAAAACTTTGATTTCATTCATTTCAGTTGGATTTTTTTTATAAATATCTCATTATTTCCAAGTCACAATGGAAACCCGCATCTTTATAATTACGGTTTTCTGAAATTTGTTACTACTCAATGGAAACGAACATATGGGTACGTATGTGAGGGGTATTTTTGCAAAATTTGCGAGGTAGTTCTGTGACGGATCGTTTTTTGTACCACAGTGGTAGTCACTAACGAGTTCAGATTTGAAGGAAAAAGCCGCCCGCAAACTTCCGCAAAAATTTGATGCCTTCGCCGCAGATTTAAAAGAGATCATTACCACCGTCAATATCTTTAACCTTAGCATCAGGATAGCTGCCTGTTTGTTTGTTCAATCTCATTAAAAAAATTATATAAAGTTTAAATTTAGTAATATAGTAAAAATGTTGACAAAATTAGAATGAACATCTATGCTTGAGGTTCTTTTAATTTTTGGTACCTAATACAAAAGACTCCCTAGTCTATCCCTTTTCTAATAATTCTTTTTTGTGCACCAATTACACAAAAACTAAAAACTCGTTGAAAATCATTTTTACCACCTACCTTTTGAAATCCTTGATTAAATGATTTGTATTGGTTTTCTACGGATTTATTTAGAAGAAAATCAACGTACAAGTCGACATATTCCGATTTGTTTTCATGTGTGACTGGAAGGTTCTCGCCATTTTCTTTTAACGTGTGAACTTCAATTTGACCAAAAACCTCTGTATTAACAGCGAAACATAAACTAAAAACCTGAAATTAAAATTGAAGGAAACTAAAAAGAGCGCAAGATTTGGTTTACTAAAAGTCGATTTTTATTATTTTAGCATGATAAGAGTAAGAATTATTAACATTACAGTAACAGGAATATGTAAGGCAGTGTTATCGATTTGAGCGGTATTCCGCTAATTGTATATAAAAATGATAATAATTATATATTGCTGTACTGCAAGTACTGTACTACCTCCTCTACGTCATCATCAGGATACTCTAGTAGACTTCGCAAACTATTCGCTAACGTCGGGTAGAGATCGGATAGGTCGTCCAGCATCACAGGTTCGCCGAGTATCTTCTTATATAGCACCAGAGGAAACGGAACGTAAATGATAATCGAGTTGTATATAGCTAGACCGTAGATTGCTCCTGAAATAAGATTAATTCGATACTTAATATTAAAAATACAATAAAAATCTGTCTGCCAGACTGCCTGTATATTACGCTTTCACATCTCTCTTGCTTAACCTATTTCGATTGTATATAATTAAGGACCCGAGTTCAAACACTGACACCTTTTGTTTCAAACATCAACCTCCCAATGGACTATGATGGGGGATAAATGTTTGTACTAAAATAGTAACTATTTTACTCTGAAGAAGTCGCGATTAAATAAATAGTCTGTTATTGAAATTGCTTTCAAGCTAATAGCGCTACATCCTTAATTACTTTATGTTTGGGGGTCATTGGCCAGAAGCGTGCACGTCGCGATCCCTGCCAGTCCATTGGACTGCAATTCTGGCCCGAAAAAGTACCGCAGAGCGGATTAGGGCGTTCCCTGGAGGCGATGCGTACCGATCCGCCCTCGTCGGTACGAAAAGAGGCAGATGCGGCGATGGAGGCAGCCACCCATCACGCCAGGCCCGTACAGGCGAACCGAGGAGTGGAGAGTGTCAAATAGGCACGTGGAATCTGAGAGGGGGAATGGAAGCGAAGATGAATGAATTGATTGATGTAATGGATGAGAGATGCCTGGATTTACTGTGTGTAACGGAGACTAAGCGAAAAGGTAGTGATACTTTTGATCTCCCCGGTGGCAGGTTGGCTCTTTGGTCTGGTGTACCACAGAGCGATCACGCCAGCGCTGGGGTAGCTATCATTTTATCGTCTCGCTTAGCCTCAGGCCTGAAAGAGTAAGATTTGATTGGTCCGAGAATGCTCTGGGTCCGTATTAAACTAGGAGTCACGTGAGTTTTTGTTGTAGCAACCTATGCTCCGGTCAACTCGTCGGCGACTCATGACCTGGAAAAGTTTTGAGATTCTGTAAGGGATGTTCTGGATATGGTTGAAGGAAATGAAAAAGTGATTATGTGTGGTGACTTGAATGGTTGGGTGGGGACGCGACGGGACGGTTACCAGGCTGTTCTTGGACCCTATGGTGATAAGAAAGTGAATGATGCTGGTAAGCATATTGTAGATTTATGTGTGGAAAGAAATCTTCTTGTGTCTGACACAATGTTTCAGCATAAGGACATACATACAAATACACGGAGAAGGAATGATCAAATGAGTATGATAGATTTGATTTTGGTTGATAGTCGCCTCCGGAAGTGTTTAATGGACACGAGAGCCTTCAGAGGCCCAACTCTTAACACGGACCACTACTTGGTTATTAGCCGGTTTAGGGGTCTGTTTAAGAAGTGGAGGCACAGGCGAGTATGTATTCCATTTGGAGGGCTTGAAAGGATTAAGACTGAAAAGTTGCAAGACCCGAGTGTAGAAAGCATGTATGAGAGTCAAGTCCAAGACGGGCTGAATAGTGTGTGTCTACCGGACTTAGACGTGTATGACTTTGAAATGACGTTGGAATGTTTTGAAAGATAGTATGGTTGATGTTTCGAAAGAGGTATGTGGGAGTGCAAAAATGCACAAGTCTATGAATGGTGACGCATGGTGGGATAAGGAAGTAAGAGCCTCAGTTAATAGAAAGAAGAAAGCTTGGCTAAACTATGTAGCACGTTTGCAGTCGAATGACAGTATGAAAGATTTGAAGAAAGAAATGTACCGTTGTTGCAAGAATATCACCAAACACTTAGTGAAAGAGAAGCGTGAAAGGGAAAGTATGAAACTAGAAGAGAGGTTGGCTAACAACTTCGAGATGAACACCAAACTTTTTTGGAGGGAGGTGAAGAAGTCTCGGAGTTGTTCGTCTACCTCCAGAATGAATAGAATTAAGTCTAAGAGTGGCGATATTCTTACAAGCACGCATGACGTGTTAAAACGGTGGAGTGAATTTTATGGAGGTATGTGCCGCTGGGTCCGAGTACTCATATGACTCGGAAATAGCGGAGGCATCTGACGGCATTATGATGGAAGAAGTTGAACGGGCGATAAGAAGTATAAAATATGGTAAGGCTGCGGGAGTAGATAGGGTTACAGCTGAGATGATCAAACTTGGTGGTCCTGCCATCCGGGACTCTTTCTGGATTCTTTGTAACAAATGTTGGAAGAGCGGCAGAGTACCCGAAGACTGGCGACGTGCGGTCATCGTGCCCTTGTATAAAGGTAAGGGTTCACGCATGGACTGTGCAAGTTACAGGGCCATTAGTTTGATCAGCTGAGCATCAAAAGTGTATGGAAAAATAGTTGAAAGGAGGATGCAAGGGATGTCCGATGGAACATTGTGGGAGGCTCAAGGCGGTTTCAGGTCTGGAAGAGGATGTACGGATCAAGTGTTTTCGCTCCGCAGCATTGTAGAGAAGCATCTGGCTGTTGGTCAGAAGGTTTTCTGCGGTTTTGTGGATCTCGAAAAAGCGTTTGATAGGGTTGTACGTAAGAACTTTGGGACATTTTGCCAGATTATGGGATAGTCGGGTCCCTGCTGCGTGCGGTGCAGTCAATGTATTTAGACTGTAAAGCATGCGTGCGGGTGGATGGCAACATATCGCCTTGGTTTGATGTTAATATTGGCGTCAAGCAGGGTTGTGTGTTGTCAGCGCGCTTGTTTATCTTATATTTAGACAAATGTCTTCAAAGGTTAAGATCATTGAATGTGGGAATGCGTATGGGTGACCAAGTGGTGAACTGCCTGCTTTATGCAGACGATGCTGTACTTTTGGGCTCTACACCATCTGAGCTGCAAACACTGGTCACAGTTATGGAAGGAGATTGTAAAGAAAGGGGCTTACATTTGAATGCGATGAAAACCAAAATAATGGTGTTTGAAAGAGACGTAGCCAGAACGGAAGTAAGAGTTTTGGTTGATGATGTAGTGCTGGAACAACTGAATGAAATTGTATATCTTGGTTCTTCTTTTAGCAGGGATGGAAGTTACACCGCGGATGTAGAGAGGAGAGTGAGTGCAGGGAATAATGTGAATGGAGCGTTGGGTAAGCTATTTCAAAGCGAGGTTTTGAGTCAAAAGGCTAGACTCGCTTTGCATAATTCTGTATTACAACGTTATTGTATGGAAGCGAGAGTTGGGTGTGTCAGAAAGAGCATGAAAGTAGGATAAATGCGGTCGAAATGAGAGCACTACGGAAAATCTGTGGTGTAACGCTCGCTGACCGCATTCGTAACAGTGAGATCCGAGAAAGAGTGAAATTGAAAGTGTTGGTGTTAAAATGCGAAAGGGCATGCTCCGCTGGTTCGGTCATGTGGAAAGAATGACAGATGAAAGATTGACAAAGCAGATATACAATGCGAATGTGGATGGATGTAGGTACCCGGGGAGACCAAGGCTGACATTTCACGATCAGATCAATCGGATATTATCCGAGGGTGGTGTCAAGAGTCTCCGAAACCGGCGTGTTTGTATGAAAAGGGTTGTATTTTTTTACACAGCTTCGCTGTCATGACTCTGTGCCTTTTTACTATCCTAACAGTCAAAGACATCTTCACTTTGCAGTTTTGATGATAAATTTAAGGTTGATGCGATACCAGTTTGTAGGCAAAATCTTATCAAAACAGGTCCAGTAGCTGTCCTGTAATGAGTCAAGAAATATACTGGTCGAACGACCGATATGTAGATTGTACTCATTCATAAAAACTAAATGCTTAATAATAATTTCCGACTGTTCGAAATTACAATAAAACCACGTAATTAAATATCGAATGTGGGTTCCTGTCAGAAATCAAACTAAAGCCTCGTCAATATTTGACATTATTAGGCCTATCATCGACAGTATGTACAGTCGTGGTCAACTAATTAGGAACACTCTTTCGTTAAACCGAATTGTGAATTTATTTTTTATTTTCCAACGAGTCTAAACCATATTCCATATCTCTTACATGTAAGTATAATTAGTCATTTATGTGCCCGATTATACAAACAATAACAACTTCTTAAACATTAAACCTCTTTACAGTATAGCTGATAGATTATCGTAGTGCTATTTGTTCAAATATTGCTGGCTGGCCATTTAATTAGGGACACTGAGATATTGCGTTCTATTTTCAAAATTTGAATCTCTATACTTTTTTACTTCTTCTCTTATTGTTTCGTGGTAGTTTTGATGGCAATTCCGATATTTATTTTAAGTTTTGTAAAATATTTTGAAGAAAAACGTGTAAAAATAAAAGTTGCGATCCAACACTACGAAAAATTATCATGAAGCTTGTTGTCGAGCATGGTTGGCCATAACGAAGGATATCAGAACATTTAAATTGTTCAAAAACTATGGTATACAATGCAGTGCAACATGTCAGACGCAATAACGCATATTTAAATGTACCCAAAACAAAAATATCGAGAAAAACAACTCCACAAGAAGATAGAATAATAACCAGGTTAGCTAAGAAAGATCCGTTTCTAGACTCTATTTTAATTAAACACGAAGTGTTTGGGACAAACGAAAGAGCTGGTGGTTCAGCGAGTTCGACGACGTCTGGTAGAAGCAAGGTTGTTCAGAAGAGTGGCTCGCAAAGTACCGTTGTTGAAGAAAGAACATAGAAACGCTCGTTTGGCGTTTGCACGTAAATATGGACATTGGACCTATGCCCAATGGCAACATGTATTAATCTGAAGAAATCAAATTAACCAAGGTTAATTTAATGTCTTCAGATGGAAGGCAAAACGTACGGCGTCCAGTAAAAGCGGAAATGAATCCAAGATTCACAAAAAAGCAGGTGTAACATGGCGGTGGAAACATTAAAATGTGGGGTTCATTTTCTGGACGTGAAGTGGGACCTGTGATGAAAGTTCAGGGTAACTTAGACTAACATCAATACAAGGCAATATTGGAGGAAACGATGCTTCCCTATGCTGAGGAGCATCTCCCTATTATATGGACGTTTCAGCATGATAACGACCCGAAACATACCGCCCGTTCAGTCAAGTCGTTTCTTACCAGTCAGTCAGTATCGGTGCTAGATTGGCCAGCAAATAGCCCGCACCTTAACCCAATCGAGCACCTTTGGCACGAAATCAAGAAAAAAGTAGCCACTTATTGTACCACAACTTTAGATGAACTTAATGAAGCTTTTTGTGAGGCACGGGCAAACATTCCTGTCGAAACATGCCAGAAACTGATAATGTCTATGCGTCATTGGTGTCAAGCGGTAATTACTAACAAAGGTTTTGCTACTGGGTACTGATTTTACACGTAATAAAATGGAGCTGTTAAAGATATTATAATACTGCAGATTATTAGTTT
>NJDC01001503.1:76631-86898 GCA_002245475.1 Calephelis virginiensis
GTGGTAGCTTACCCAACGCTCCATTCACATTATTCCCTGCACTCACTCTCCTCTCTACATCCGCGGTGTACCTTCCATCACTGCTAAAAGAACAACCAAGATATACAATTTCATACGAGTAACATAAACAAAAAATATAAAATTGATCAATAAAATGTGCATTGTATGTGAGTTAATCGTTTTTATTTTGTTTTTGATTGACAGTAGAGCCTTCCACTTCACCTCTGTGGTCTAGTGGTCCGGTGACGGACTTGAATTCTTGAGGTCCGGGGTTCGATCCCCGAGCCTGACAAAAAAAATAGAAAAAAATAGAAAATTGTGTATTTTCAATTTTCTAATAGATAACGTTGCCCAGGATTGGATATGAGCCCGGTTAGCGATAGGTTTACCACATTGTGGGACTTAATGTCTTCGGCTAGCCGTGAGTACACTGATTGTGCCTCTGCCTACCTCTTCGGAGATATGAACGTGAAGATACTTTTTTTTAGATTGACACTTCAAGAAAAAAGTCACCTTTTCGCTTGTAATGTTATCTAAGTATCACCGAACGCAGTCAATAAATCCAAATTTCTGAGCTGCGTTTTTTTATGTAAATTCAACAACTAACAACCAAATACTGAACTTTAAAATTAAACAGATATTTTTCTGGACAAATTACACAAAATTAATACAACCACATAGTCAGGAAACTACATTATTATGCCCCATGATGCTGTAAAAAGTGAAACCGGTGGTTCAAGTGTAACATAAGTGTATTATGGAAAAGTTTACACTATAGTAGAACAGTGTGAACGCGGACTTACTTTGAGTGGTTTTTTCAGCTGGGAGCTATCGTGATTACTGATTTGAAGCATTGTGTCTCTCACTATGTGATTTCTTGAAACGGTTAAATTTAAAAACTGATCTCTCTGGTACTCGTACGTCGGGTCCATAAAGAGCCTCGTGAAAATTTGCGTGGCGGCCCGAGTGACAGCCATTTGCATTTGTAGCTGCTGATCGATCTTTAGCAATAATGACTTACTTTGGACATCAAATAGAAATGCGTAAGTACATAGATGTGGTTGAGTTTGCTGAAAAGAAAACGAACATATAGAAAAATGTCGGAGTAAGCGCATCTTTTTGTCTGTCACTTATGTTAGCAATTACACCTTTCTTTTTAAATAATATTTTTATCTTATTATTATTAATTTCTTAATAGTAATTGTATTATTGTAATTATTGTTTTTACGTTTAGGTATAAAAAAGTGTTCGGTATGAAACAGTCTAAAATAGCAATAATATATATATAAAAAGTATTAAAACATACTTTTGTTACAAAAATTATCAAATGTTTCTTCAGTGTAATTTATAGATGACCTCTCCCCGTGTTGGTCCGGGCTCCTTTGCAGAAGAGACCATCTGCCTTCCTGCCAGGCACCACGAGCGAGCATAGGCTTACCGTCACTAACACCGTGACACCTGACTAGGTGGTCGAGTTTCGCAGCGACTCATCCGGATTGGTACCACCGCCTTACCTACTCCTGCCGCCATAACGTCATGACGTGTTCCGGTTTGGAGGGTAAGATAGCCGGTAAACTTAATTTTGCTCGAGGCCTAACATCCCGGCCTCAGGTTGCCAATGCACCATTTACCACCTTTGGTGTTTAGGCGGCGAGAATTTCTTACCGTCAGGAAATCAGTCTGCTTGTTTGCCTTCCAATATCATAAAAAAAACTTACATCGTGATCGGAGAGCCAAGAAATGTAGTCCGTAGCAATATCTACATGGTTACAAAGATCCTCTATGTAGAAACATTCCGCCGGTATCTTTGGAGTCTTTGGATTTACGAAGTTTATTTTGTTCAGTTCTGTCAAACAGTTTAAAATCTGAACGATACTCCGAGTAAAATATATTTTCTGGGAAAATAAAAAACATGTTAACTAATACCAAAATTAACGTAAAGAACTTTATAAACAATAAACTAATTCAACTGCTGTCCAACTTAAATATGTTAAATATTTTATTCTTTTGTATTAAACATACATAAGAATATAAGACAATTTTTTTTGTGAAAAATATAACCTCATTCAATTAAACCTAGACTGTATAAAATAAATTAATAAGATTTTTAGCATGGTATTAATGAAATCTTTGTGATTTGTGCGAGTCTTTTTAACATACAATACGGAATGATTAAACAAATTAAAATATCAATTGAGAAATGTAGATTAAAACATAACAATTACCTTATTTGCCCTACAAGTAGGTTGCATTAATTCATACACAATAACACTTTTAAATATATCAACAAGCATCTCGAAGTAATCTGTGGACTGCGCTTCCCACCAAAGTCCGACGATTTTCTTTGGGTATGTAGATAAATTGTTAAATGCCTCTGCGAAAGGACCCTAATAAAATAGAAAATAAATTTAAAATTGTTCTATTTTTAGAGATATCAATTATTTAAATCAGATTTGCTGACGTCATCAGACCATGCAGATATAGAATTCCTAAAATAGTTACGAATATTTTGTGCAAACCAATTAGGACATTTTTTTTCTTTTTGCTTTAAAACTTGTGAAAAGAGAAAATTTCAACAGTGTATCCAACTTTCTTTATTATATCTACAATTAAAAGTACACTAAGACATGAGCACAAATTAGGGCACGAAAAAAAAGATAAGAAATAAAGGCGACTACTAATGTTTTTTCATGAAATTGGGCAAAAAATCAATTTTATTCTAAAATAACAATACCACACCCACTACTTTTTATCTCCAAAATATGCACGCTTTCTATTGGGACAGATTTCTAAAAAAAAAAACAAAAAAAGGCGGGCTGTTTTGCAGTTTTACATACTTTCGATATCTATGTCGATGTGAACAAGTGTAACTAAGAAAATTCTTCCTTTTTTTTCTTTCAAACGAAAAACTCTCAAGAAATTGAACAAATGTTACCTGTAATTCAGGATGCCGCCTTGGGTTTCTCATTTCATGGTACAACGGTAGAATCAGAAACATCCTTAAAGCTTCGGCATCCGGTGGAGAAACTTTTACTTTCTTTATTATATTTTCTGTTAAATGACTAAATATCTAAAAAAGTTAACACTGTAAGTGATAAACTCAAATCAATAGCATATCTTTCGGAACATGTATTTAGAACTAGAAAATTTGAAGTTGACGTTTAGCCTGAAAATCGTGTTCTTTTTAAGGTCACACACACAAATAAAGAAAATGGCCCAATAACATAATGTGGCAGTCACTTCAGATAGTAGCATCAAACACCAGTGAACAAAAAAATATCGAAACATAATATTCTTCAAATATATTCAGAATAAAATGTATACCTACATATTTTTAAACTCTGCCAAATGAGCTACGATGTACCTATTTTCATCCCTTGAGAAGTAGATGCATGTGTAACAAGAAGATTAAAGATTCTAATATTGTTTGAAATTTAAATTTATATTCATATATTGTGGTCGATAAATGTAACGAAAATTCAAGCACAAATAAACTGACATTAGTTAGAGGAAAGCTGGAAACAGGGCTTATCTCAGTCTTTTGATCAGCTACAAAAAATTTGAAATTTTAACTCACCAATTCTTGAAGCGAACTATTTTCACATCGACTTATTATAGAAAACGCCTCTTCTGCTCTCTTCAAATCGACTCCCGGTACTTTTGTATTACATCCATAATGACCGTTTTGGCCAACTAAAAACGAACCGTTTACGCACGCTAGTGAACCGAATACAGTTTCTAAATAAGCCATTAAATCCTGAAAACAAACATGAATATAACTTTTCTACACCTTATTAAAAGAAAGGTAAGCTTTTGAAAGCAAAATACTTTTTTGGATTCTTATACGTTTGTTTGATTGCTATCCCATCACAGGTAAACTTCTTCTGTATATGTTTTAAATATATACTGGTGCGTATCGAAATGTAACCTATTATTTTAAGAAAATCGCACAAATATAAGCGATCTTCAATCAAATAAAATCATAGGCTCTGATTGCTAGTAATAAATATTAGTTACCTGATTAACGACATCATTGTCCTTGAACATTTCACAAGCAGCAAGTTTTGCCAAATTCAGCGTCTGTATTTGTTTTTTGCTTTCTGGCAATCTGAAGTCTGCAACTATGATCTTATCGTAATTGATGACTAGAAAACTGTGATCACCTCCCGCAAAAACTCTTAACGGGCCATTAGATTCTGATGACAACTGCAAACACAAAATCCAATGTTTAGAAAACATAGTTTAATTATTTATCTATAATTAAACTATGTTGAACTAGTGTCCTTCTTCATTTACACTATCGAAGTTTTATCAGCTAATTCGATAACAATCCAAATCTAGACTTTTATATTTTACTAGCCGACCCCGCGAATTTCGTATCGCTTGACATTATTAACAATTTGAGTATTAGAAAAATTCAAGTATTGTTTTTAGTGTCCAATTCATTCATAGCGAACTATTTTGCCAGTTTTGTCACGGAAAAACAATAATGAAATTAAAAAAAAATGTATACGTAATATGTTTTTCCTATTTTGCCCACATTTTTTTGTGGATTTCTCACCATATGATCCTTCTTTTGACAATAACAAACACAACAAAATAAGAATGAGCAAAATTAATCCATCCGTTCAGGCATGATGCGATTACCACGCGAAATGGGTATTCATTTACATTTATTATACCTAAAGATTAAAAAAAAATTGGAAATTCATTATAAAACATGAGAAAATAGCTTCCATTAAGATATTATGTTACTTAACAAACAAAATTTTTATGAATAATGAATACCATAAGCCGTCCGTACCCTTGGTACGCCCACGATTAAACATATTATTTTCTCCAAAAAATGTTAAGTTTCGAAAAAGTAAACCTCCAAAGTGTGATTTCTAAGAAACCGACTTAGCAGATACATTTCATGAATGTGATAATATCTTATTAAAAAAAGATACTAAACACTCAACATTTCGTTTGGAAGGGCCAGCACCTTGTTTACGTATTGTAGTTGGACTCTGCGTCTTTATTTTTTTCTTGGGCTAAGGAGATAAGTAAAGTGAATTTAAGGTAAAAAGCTAGGACTAAAATAAATGTATGCTAAAATATTATTAAACGACATTTAAATAATGAATAGCATGCGATACAGGAAATTAACACCGACGCACACACGGCTAGGAGACGGTTAGGAGGTCAAAAAGCTAATAATCTACATAAAGAGGAAGAATTAGCTTGCATTTTTTGAGTTAAATAGTCGTCCATCACAAAACGTATGTCGCCTTTGTTAAGCTCAAAAGAAAGAAGTGCAAGGGTCCTGAAGATAAGCGAAGTGTTATATAGCCCTGTGGGCTGATTATGTATCTCAGTTGCCAAGTAAAATGGAAAAGTGTACATCAAATAGCTGCTAATTGGCGTGTTTTATATTTGCTATCTCCAGTGACCAACAGAAATACAAAAGAGACAGCAAACACAAATGACGTCATATGGAATCTACAGGTATGTGCTTTATATTATTACTGTAAAATGAAAAAAAAATGTAGTCATAGGTATTGAAATAACATGTTGCGGTTCTAGACTAATTTCTCCTTAATATTGATGATTACTTAGACTTACAAAGAAGTTCTAATCAGTACCGCTTTCTGTCTTTGATATTAACATTTAATAAAATAGCTAGTTGGCCGTAACTATTGTGAATTTTGAGAACTAAAATCAACTCAGTGGGACATTATCATTTTTATTTACAGATAGTAGGAGTGACCCAAGTCACTAGAAAGTAGTATTAGCCATTATTGACAAGATATTGGTCAGGAACCCTAGAAAGAACAATTGAAAACATTTTTTCATATCCATAATTTTTACCTCCTAAAGTAGTGTCTTTGCCATCTGTGCGACGATATAACAGTTGTCAGGAAAAAATGACAAGTCTTGTACGTAAACACTGTTTATGGATACACCAATCTGCGGTGTTACGTTCGCTGACCGCATTCGCAATATGAAGATTCGAGAAAGAATGGGATTGAAAGAAGGTGTTGGTGTAAAATGAAAAAGGGTACGCTCAGTTGGTTTGATCACGGGGAAAGCATGACATATATATTTTACTATATACAATGTGAATGAATGTAGGTAGAGGTAAATTATTTTGATTTTCACTAAAAATCGATACGATACTAATAAGTATCGATACCTCAGTGGTATCGTTTCATCCCTAGGTAGACCTAGGTTGACATTTCATGATAAAATCGCTTGGTTATTTTCCGAAGGTGGTGCCAATATACTCCGACCTGCGTTATTTATTTGAAAAATAGACTAGGTAGGTCTGAATGGACATTTGGCAAGTCAAGGTGACATTTAGCACTCGATACTCTCTGCCTATGCCGGCACTAGGAGTGAGGATATTGTATGAATACAACATGTGTCATTCGTATTTTACTTTTTACAAATTTTTAGACAAATGAAACAGACAGCAATTAATCAAAAGGCCAATTAATATACCTTCGGACAAACTCTACGGACACCATTTCAAAACGAATCGTGGCCGTGATCTGTTTTGTAATTAATCACCACTGATCTTTAAAATTACTATGCCTTTTACACTCGAATATGATATGGTTTCTTTGGAATAAATATGTCCGAAGGGGTGACTAGAACTATACAAAGATCCTGTCTGGGGCGAAATTTTTTATTTCTTTAAAATTTATAGAAATTTATCCCAAGCACAGGGCAAGTGCTAAAATAAAAATACGTTGCGAGAAACGAAAGTTATGGCCATTCTAAAATGTGAATTTCATCTGTAATGATGAACTCATTTGGTGGGTACTCAGAATTGTGTATCTATAGGACATAACACCCGCGTTAACGGGTTAGAAAGGAATTAAAAATTTCGCCACGGGACTTGAATCCTCAGTAGCTCAATTGGTTAGAGCATTCGTCGGCTTGAGACGAAAGGTTACAGGTTCAAATCCTGTCTGGGGCGAAATTTTTTCTTTCTTTAAACTTTGTAGTTATATACAAAGATAACTGGCATAGACATAAATAAAGTAAAATAAACCGTAAAACTATTTCATATACGATAATAACATTTTTTACGTACTTATACAAAACGAGTAAGCAAAAGAATTAATGAAACAAATGATAGAAAGAATATATTCACGTCCATATCCCAGAAGTGATAGTAAGAGACACAACCAGGGCACCCACGACTGGCCGAAGACATTAAGTCCCACAATGTCATAGGTGGCAAGCCTGTCGCCAACCGGGACAAATACAATCGCGAGCAACATTTTAAAAGATAGAAAGAGATGTAAAAAATGATATACCCGAAAAAAACAGATTTTCCAACCTTTTTTTGTCTACTTATCTATGGTTTATCTATTCATTCGTCGATAATACTAAATAATTTAATTAGCTTACTACAACTTAATTTCACATGTAAAAAATAAAATAAGCTATAGCCTGTTTTTCAATCACAGAGACTAAATTAACATTACCAATGTTGTAAGTTTTTTTATCGCAGGTTAATAAATGTGATTATTTGTATTTTTTCAAAACAAAAATTATAAAAAATAACACTTGCATTTTTAAATATTAATTTTATTTTTTATTTAGACAATGACTCGATACTTCAATTATCAAAATTATCTAATTCGTCATCCATATTTACAACTAGTCGACCCGGCGAACTTCGTATCGCTTGAAATTAACAGCTACTTATAGTTTGTATAAAAATAAATTAAGTGTTGTTTTTCCCTCTTTCTCTGTAACCTTCTCGGTTTTTTTTCATTAACAGAACCGTCTCCTGTCCTGACAATAACCAATACAACAAAAAAGAATTGACAAAATTGGTTCGTTCGTCTTTTATATGTACTTTTGGTTTTGAACACATGGGCTAGATAGTCCTTCCATTGCTGTGGAGTTACTTGAAGAAGCCCTTCTCCAAAAAGCTTCTAATTCATTTAATTTTAAAGTCTAATTTTTGCGCTAAAAACAACAGATTCTTTTACGGCAAAAGACAGCGAACAATTATTACGAGGCTCCCCAGATAATAAAGAGACAATCGAAACGTATAGACATTATATAGTTGTAGCCTGTAGGAGCATCACTATATGGCCAATTGTGCCAGTCTATCGGCAGTCCTACCCTCCGGACTGAAACACGACTATCTCTATAGCGGCAGGATCAGGGTGCTGATTATGTATCTCAGTTGCGAACTCAAAATGAAAAAGTGTACACCAAATAGCTGTCAAATGACGTCATTTGTGTTTGCTATCTCTATTGTATTACTATTGCTCACTGGAGATTGCAAATATAAAACACGTTATTTGACAGCTATTTGATGTACACTTTTCCATTTCGAGTTGGCAACTGAGATACATAATCAGCACCCAGGTAAGGCGAGGGATCCCTAGCCAGACAAGTTGCTGCACAGCACTCTACCAACGATGGTATTGTTGGAAACGACCCGCTTCGCCTTTGCTCACCTCTTACGAGCTGTCAATCATGTGGGAATATACACATATCTGCTAACTCAATTATAACTATACAATTAATATTTCTGTGTATTAGTATCCTCACTATTTCGCGTATTTTCCTCGATTTCCATTCGATTTCATCAGCAGATCTAGACTTGGTGGCAACGGGACCACCTCGAAAGGATGATATCTTAAATAAAAAAAGAATCTTTTAAATAACGTTACCTTTTTCGATATTATTAACAGTGGCTAATAAATTTAGAGTTGAAGTATCAAAGAACTTTTTGTTTTTTATTCATCGAAAATCGACATTAATTTACGTCTTGAAAAAAATCGGTATCTTGACAGCAATACAATAAAAATACAGGTATCATTATTTGTAAAATTGACATTTGCGTCTGTCAATTTAGTCTTTGAGATTAAAAAAACAGGCTATAAAAAAGACTTACACAATTTCCAAAATTTTTTTGTCTACTTATCTATATTCTATATCATATCACATCTATTCATTTATCGTAATTACTAATTATTTACTTAATTTAATAATTATCTCAAACAAGTTCAAAGTTACCTTATTTTGTTCTGCAATGTCAGTCTGGATAGAAAACCAAAAAATGATGTTATGCATGATATATAAAAAAAAAACATGTCTATCAAACACATTTTTCGTGTAGGTCCATTAGTTTCATATGCAGTACCTAATTCAAATGAGTCAATTTAACTCACAAACAGAGCGGGCACAGAAATTTTAACTGAAAAACTTTAAAATTTTTAGGAATTCAGCTTAGTTTTTGATCTTACTTTTATTAAAAAATGTGATTGGCTATTTAAAACGTAAAGCACTATTAATATTTAACTCACAAACCTATCGAAATTTTTCGTGTGTGCATACATTCACTTACTCATCAATCACATTTTTCGTGTAAATGACTTGTAAAATTTCACCCATACACAGAAAAGTGTAAGCAGTGCCAGTTCGTGCTTCTGGCCACGGTTAGACAAATACGCTGCCACTTTTACGACTTGTTAACTGGCAGACAAAGAACCTGGTTTCTTTAATAGTTTATGTAATTAAAGTAAGTTTAATTAAAGTTTTATCCCGTGTTATTTTATTTTAGTTTATTTATACGCCTTTATGAAGCGAACGACGGGGACCACAGATTTGATGATTTGTAAAATACAGCAACAGTAACAGTGTTTTTTTAGCCTGTAACAGTACAATCTCATCTTCTTTTTATTAAATGCATGTATGTTATTAATAGTGATGTTAACGGATCACAGTTTTTATGTCAAGTTCGAAGTCGAATATAACATAGTGTCTTTGTATTAGGGTTGGAAATGATCATATTAAATTTTCGGATTTTTGTCGGTATTTATTTGTAACATAACCTTTTTAACTTTTGATCAACTTGTGCTAAATCCATACTATTGCAAACGATTATTGTTATTATTTGATTATTGCACTTCGAAAGCTGGCGCGGTAGGTGTTTAGCACTCACGACATTGTCAGCATCGGCGCTGGAGTTGAGCGGCACGGGCGTGGGCACGAGGGCGAAGGGCAAGTGCGGGCAGCCGAGCTGTCCCCGGGCGCCGTACCCGCAGGCGAGCACGCGCGCGCCCACCCGCACCAGTGCGTGCCGCCGCCCGCACGCCACCTGCGTGGCCGCGCTGCCCATCAACTCCATCACCTAAGCACACAGCACACTGTATTTTTGCAAATCAAGAAGAGGAAATCCCTTCTTAGACAAGAATTAGCTAAGCTCTGTCGTTTGGCCTATTTTACTAAATCAGGTGTTAACTTGAAGCAA
>NJDC01001503.1:87223-106789 GCA_002245475.1 Calephelis virginiensis
AGATTTTACTAATGACCCCCAAGCTTCTCTCGGATAATAGAACTATACTATAATAAGGAGGAAAGATTTGTTCGTTTGTATTCATAACCCCTATAATACTTTTTACCGCGTGACAGAGAGTGGTAAAAATGGTCCTACTTTTATCTATTTAACATAACTTCTAAACAGCTGAATCGATTGGTTTGAAATTCTATGTGAGTATCTCCTGGATGATTTAGGCGATTAACACACGGCACTGCGCACTGCCGCGGTAGGCGGTGAAGCAGATCTTAAGTTGCGCTGGCCTCTTATAAATCCGTTGATACCTAATACACGAACTCCGCCCGACAGCGCGGTCGGACGGTGCTCTCGCCGCAACCGCACCTCCGCGCTCGGGGCTCATTACAACCGGATCATCGTAGGTGCATGTATTTTATATGATACCATGAATGTCTCATTTCGAGTTCTGCTTTGTAGAAATAAAGGAACACAACATCTTTTTATGCTTTTCTTTCTGCTCCATAAAAACCAGACGCGGCGGTGCGCGGTGCCCTGTGTTAATAACCTTTAAAATCCAATTGGACTTGATAGGTGGTCCAATTGCTTAGCTTATGTCATTTACTCAATCTATAATAATATACAAAGAGTAAAGAATTGATTGTTTGTATTGAATAGGTTCCGAAACTACTGGACTGATTTGAAACAATATTTTACCGTTAGAAGCCGGCATTATCTCTGGTGTCCTAATCCGTCATAATTATACCAACCATTCGACAAGTCGACAGCATTTTTAAACAAAGGCGTAGCACCATCTTAGTATCATATCCAAACTTATATACTTGTGTCCCCTAGCTTATGGTACACGTTCGATAAAACAACCATCTTTAAATTACGGAGTAAGGCAGGGGGGGGGGGTTTCTAGTTACAGTTTTTTTATTGTTAGTGTACTGGTAGGGTATTTCAGCTTTCTAAGATTTGAAGAAGTACGCTATGAATTTCGAAGTATTCAGTAAATAAGTTAGTAATAAGATATTAATTAAAAAAAATCATTAAATATTTATCGCCTCGGTGGTATAAACCGGCGGTATTCAAATATCAATAACATTTTAGCTATATGATTACATAATTGAAATTTTATATCGCCTCTGTGGTCTAGCGGTCCGGGTGTTGGACTTGACTGCATGAGGTCCCGGGTTCGAATCCCGGGTCGGCCAACAAAAAGAAAATGGGATTTTTTTAATTTTCTAATTAAAAAAATGTTGGTCGGGATTGGAAATGTGCCCAGTTGGCGATAGGCTTGCCACCTATCACATTGTGGGACTTAGTGTCTTCGGCTAGTCGTGGGTGCCTTGATTGTACCTCTGTCTACCTCTTCGGGGATATGGGCGTGAAGATACTTATATTTTATCAGGTTACTACAGATATCATACATATAATACAAACAGAAGTTACGAGGATTCAAAATTACAACAAGCTTTGTGGAAAGCAGTTAGGTAGTGAAAAATGTAATGGACGTCAGTAATTTTTTTTACACTTAACTTCGTAACCTAAAAACATCTACATCTCGTACAACCAAACCTCGCTAGCTTGCTCCAAGTTCATGTTTCGTGGTACGTAGGTTCTTATTCACTTAACTCTTATTCACTATTCCTTGATATTTAGGTAAGCAAATTATTGTTAATGTCGTCTTCACTTTTAGG
This sequence comes from Calephelis virginiensis, assembly GCA_002245475.1. Taxonomy (NCBI): domain Eukaryota; kingdom Metazoa; phylum Arthropoda; class Insecta; order Lepidoptera; family Riodinidae; genus Calephelis; species Calephelis virginiensis. Next base: position 88,903 of record NJDC01001503.1, read on the forward strand.
ACATCCAACTTGAAAAAATGTAAATTTAAAAATATAATCAGGAATATTCTATGAGAAAACCACTATACTTTTTTAGGTTTCACAAAACCTTTATCGTTTTTAGCTTGTACCTTAAATTCGTTAATAGATTATAAGATGGCCAATAGCGTTTTCTGCGTTTATTTGAGGAAAATACAAACTACTAAAAATGGACTTGCAAAAAATAACATCCGTCATTATTCCCCTGTACCCTTTGCCAAGTGTGAGTCGCACTCGTCGGTGAAGGGTTCCACTGTCCACAGCAGGGTAAGACAAGACAGACAGAATTGAAGAAGGAAGGGTTCCGTTTTTACTTTTTAGCATTTCTCTAAAATCCCTTAAAATTAAAATTGTTGAATTTTCTAATTAAAAAAGTTTTCCTTAAAAAAATAGAAGTGAAGTGTGAACAAATTCAAAGAAAAATTAGACTCTACCCCACTGTACTCCATACATACCAATTTGTATAAGCCTGTAGAAAATAAGATAAAGAAGAATAAAAATCTCATGAAAAAATTAAGATAGAATTAGTAATTACTTTAACTGTACGCAGGGTTTTCAATTGTGTTGGATAACATCTATTGTCTCTATCTTGTAATCCCAATTGTCCATGGCTATTTTTCCCAAATCCAAATACAGCTCCTGACCTGCAATTTAAAGTTTCATTTATCTATTTACTTATTTCTGCAAGCATTATGTTTGTGTTAGTTATTGTCATGTTTTGGGTTTGAGGATTGGGTGGCGAGAAAATTTGCTCATTTTTGGGACATTAAAATACATAACCAAATAAGTCTGAATGTTTTACCTTTTCTTGGTTTATATACAGGGTAACTTCAAAAGGACCGGCCAAATCTTAAAATAAGGGGGCATGGGCTTAAATGGCAATCCATGTAATATATTATTGCCAAATTGTAATATTTATTTTATAAACATTTACTTAAAACTCATGACGTCACCAGCCTACGAATGGGACTGCCGTCAGTAGGAATCAGTCTTATGTTTTGTTCATGTTATAACCAAGCATCTTGTTTTTTGTGTAAGTTTAGTCTTTTCACCGAAAATCGAAATCGATCGAATCGATCGAAAGTGTTATTGATTCTAAACTGTAGGTACTTCAAAATTTGGATGGTATGGTGCTTTAGATTAACCCTGTATAATAGTTTTGATAGGGTAACCTATTAAGTTAGGCCAATGTTAATAATGTATTTCAATCTAATGGATTTGAAGCAATCTAGATAGCTGCGTATCCGCCGGCCTATCTTATACCTAATTGCCATATTTATCCTGTCCACAGATATGTTACTGGCAAGCGATAACATAAAAATGGATAAAAATATCAATTATTAACATTGGCCGTTAGACATCTTATTGAAAAGACAGATGTAAGCAGCGAATACAAACCACTTGATTAAGCATTTACAAATAAAATACTATTTCAGTATGTGGTATACAAAATGAATGTAAAACCAAAACTATACTAACTTTGATAAAACAAATGTGTGATTACTTCCGCTTGCTATCAAAGCTATAGGTACACCAAGTAGACTTGTTATCTGTTGTGGTGTGGTTTCCTTAGTTGTCATTGTTCCTAAACCACACTGACCATAACTGTTAGCACCCCACGCATATAGGTCACCATCTAAAAATCAATGCTTTACTAATTACAGAGATAGACCTAACTTACTACAAAGTTTATTATTACTAAAATCAAGAAAGTCAAATTTAAATACATTTAAATTTAGAATTATTAGGTCAAATAAATGTTTAATAAATCTTGTTAATTTATGATTAACCAATCAAATTATTTTTTATATATATTATTTTATAGTATATTGTAAGATTCACTTCAGAAAAAAATTTTTGAATATGACGAAATACAGAACAAATTTCTTTATTTATCTCAACTTAACCGTCAATACCAGTAATTGGCATAAAATTTGATGAACATATTTTTATGACATCTATCAATAATACTTAAAGATGTTAAAAAAATTATCAATAATTTAACTAATACGTAAAGAGACACAAATTAAAAGTATCAAAGTTGAATAAGTGTAACATAAACACAAAAATTTTACACCATACAGCACCTTAATAAATTTCCAAAAATCTAAATATGTTAACTTTATCTGTAACTAGCTGCCCGCCCTTGCTTTGCTTCGGTTATTCAAGAATAAAAATCCTACTAATATTATAAATGCGAAAGTTTGTGAGTATGTCCATGGGAAGGGGGGAATGCAGTAAGCGCGCATGTTTTTGCTACGCTTCAACGATATTTCATTTTGCGTCCGGAGTTTTTAACTTTTTCATAACTCATTAGTTGTTAATTTTTTTCTGACAATGTAAAAGGCAATTTTGATTTAAATTACACGCATAACGTATCTAACAGATTTATTTGATTAAGGGTTAATACTGTATAATTAAAAATATGTTCTAAAATAACTCTTCATTTTACTGTTTTAAGTTAACGCAAAAAACGGTTATTGTGGGTTATTCTTTAAAGATAGACATATACCACCGCTTACTTTTTTTGAGATCTATCAAAGAGGGAAAATCCCACCACACATTGTTTTGTTAAAACTCAAAATGTTTTGGCAGCGTTTTCGAGGAAAGCTCCCAATCGGCTTATTTTTTGCCGACATAAAACTAGTTGCCGACATAGAACTAATATCGTTGGTTTGTACAAAACATAAACATACTATACACTAAAACCTTCCTCAAGAATTGTTCTATCTATTGTTGAAAACCAAATAAAAATCCGTTCAGTACTTTTCGAGTAAAACGCGAACAGACAGACAGACAGACGCGGCGGAGGACTTTGTTTTATAATATGTATTGATGCTAAGCCTTAAGGTAATTGCTAGACCAAATGTTCAATATATTGTCAGCTTGTTTTCATTTAGATATTATTACCTTATTGCCATTTCATATTTTGCAAGTATCAAAATATGCAAGTACTTCTGTTAAAATATGTTTCAAAAAATGCCATCAACAAAAAGCATGCGACAAAAATATGAAGGTTTCAAAGTTATACATGCATTTGTATCGTTATATGAACTTTTCAACAATATTTACTTTTTAGACAATATTCAGGCATACACAAATTTGCAATGCAAAATTTTCAACTACAACTCTATTTCATTACTGCAACCCATCCCATCACATGTATAATATTCATACCGGCATCCCTTTTAATATTACGAATGAGAAATTCTGTTGCACTGATTTTAATTCAGTTTAAAAAATAAAATCTCTTTACAACTGTGTCCCATAAGAGGTAGACACAGTTCTTATGAAGCAGCAATTCTAATAAAATCAATGTTGCCCAGGATTGTATATGTGCTGGGTAAGAAATAGGAGCAACAATAGTGTCACACTGTGGGACTTACACCCGTATTCATAAACAATGCAATGAGGTCTCATAGTGCCCACAAACACATAGGGACAGTCAAACCTATTTGTAAGCAATATTTGAGTGAATTAAAGCACTATGGGTTTGTCAAAATCTATGCATAGCTACCAAGCTACTCTAATGAATGCATATGCATATAAAATGTTAATGTTTTTTATTTGTAACAATTGTAAATTAATAATTAATAGTTACCAAAAAATAATTAATTAGAATGGAACACAGCAGTGTTTCTCACTTATAGTTTGATAATTATATTACTAAAAGAATTAAGAAATGAACAGACTAATATACTACACATAAAATATTGTGATTACCAAAATTGTAGACTACAGGTATGAAATATACATACAAACAAAAATTCGTTGCGATATTTTAAATATTTAAGCATACAAAGGTACAGAGGAAGGGACTTTGTTTTTTACTATGTAGTGTTTGCAAAACAAATTTTCATTTTACAACCTGACTTGGGGATCAAACCCGGGACTTCACAAGTTTAGAAATACATTTCACATATTATGCTTTAATTTTAATATCTTAAATAAAGCTTTATAGCTTTAATATGCACCCAAAAGGTAATTTATTATACTTACTGTTAGTTAATGCTATGGAGTGATATGCTCCACAAGCTACTTGAATAACATTTTTGGTAGCTAAAAACTTTATAATTTTTGGTTTGTCTTGAGCATGTGCACCAAGATTACTACCAAGCTGACCCATACTGTCTGAGCCCCAACTAAATGGTTGACCCCATTCATCTAAGGCCATTGAATGTTGCAAGCCACATGATATGGCTGACAATGTACAGCCTTTGAAAGTTTCCACTAGCGCTGGAACATGAAAAATAATACTAAACAGATTACACTAACTGTTTGAAGCAAGCAAATTATTTGCTTGGATTATGAGTCAACAATGAAATACATATCTATCAAAATCAACTTAATAAGCATTGATACAAGATATAATAAATTTGTTTCATTTTTATTAATTTATCTAAGTTGTTCATATACTTCTCCGTGTTGGTCTGGGCACCTTTGCAGAATAGACCATCGGCCTTCTTGGCAGGCAGCTCATATAAGACAAACATGGGCTTATAGTCCCACAGCAACTTTTAACTAGGTGGTAAAGTTTCGCAGGGACTTGTCCGGATTGGTAAAACTGCCTTACCTATTCCCGCCTCCATAATGTCAGCGCTTTCTGTTGATGTGCTCCAGTTCAGAGGATAAGGTAGCTGGCAGTTACTTTTACTCAGGGCCTAACATCCCGGCCTCAGGTTGGTAACGCATTATTACTACCTTTGGTGTCTCTAGGCAGTGTGAATTAAAGAAAAGAAGAAAGAAAATAATTCCAATATCATAAAAAAGGGACATTGTTATCGATAATTCATAAAGTGGTTAATATTTTATTTTTTTAAACAAGTATAAAACATTTTAATTCATTAAAACAGATATTGTATCTAGATGTATGTACATATCATGTATGTGTTTTCATAAAAACATATATTTTTGACTTTTTATTTAACATTGTTTTAATGGAATAAAAATAATTTATTACCCGATTAAATATTTTTCGAATTTGTTACAAGTCACTTTGTACTAACATATTTTACCACACTGAATATGTAAATGTTCTATTTGTATTCTGGTTTGGAAGATTCAGAAGCCAATAAACACATTGTTTTATCTAAGATAAACCTATCAGTAACATTGTTGGTTAATAGTAGTATAAGTGGGTTACAGTGAACTATCATCATGAGTGGGTCGTATCTATAATCTCATTTTCGTATTTTTAACATATGAAGAACCAAACTGTAAGTATTACAGACCAGGAGATTTTCCATCTGTGCTTTCAGTGCGTCTCCCAAGCTGTCCTACTTCATTGCTACCACAGGAATACAGGTGTCCCACATTTGTTAAATAAAGTGTGTGAAACTCCCCAGCAGCTACGGACTGTATTTGACTGCTTTCCTTCCATTTTGAAAGAGTAGGTTTTATTACCTACAACATTAATATTACATCTACATAACCTCATTAATATCCAGTACTATTTAAAACATTATTTTTACTAACAATGCAAGGAGTGATTGAGATTTTACCTTTTTTTATTTATTAGGTATAGGTGTTTTCTTACCACATTTAAACACCATCACATCAATTTAGTGACAAAATTTTATTTTATTTTATTTTTTTATAGAAGAGAAGGCAAACGAGCAAGTGGGTCACCTGATGGAAAGTGATCACCTCTGCCCACGGACATCCGCAATACCAGGAGTATCACAGATGTATCGCTGACCTTTAAGGAATGAGTACGCTCTTTTCTTTTAATTATTCTATAAAAGTTGTACAAAATTGTATAAATGATGTGAGTGGCTATAAATCAAGAATAGTAACACAAAAACACTATAATTTTTAATCAAATATAAATCAAATATTAAGTTAATCAGGGCTTTTTTAAAGTATGAGCACAGAATGAGCAATAATCACAAGGTGCAGAGTACTCCACTTTCAAAATGATACTTTGCAAACCATTGCTATATTGCAAAGATGAGATATCTTTGTTACTTAATAAGATACTTCGTAAAAATTCTATCGTTACTAGTAAAATATTTAGGTAATTAAACAATAATTTCATGTTGTGTTTAAATAAAATCCAAGCGTGTAACGATAACATGAAATCAGGAAAATACCCTACGAATTTTAAAACAAAATGAAGTCTATAATAGCTATTAGCCTGAGATATGTAAGCAAACTTTTATGCTTTCCGTACCTATTTAAATCTTATGCACACTTTCACGCAATGTACAAATATGCGTTGCGTTTACTCCAAAGAAAGCCTTCATGAGTTGCAAGAAATGTACAACTAGTTTAAAGTATTACAAAATCGAGCCCTCATGAACACAAGCACCTCAGCAAAATAGTAAATAGATTTAAACAAATAAGTTTTAAAATGTGTAAAAAACTTACCAAATCTGGGGTTTCAGAACCTTCAATGCAAAGTTCATGATGAGTTGCATTACCCCAGCAAAACATTTTTTGTTGCTAATATAACCTATAAGATAACCCGATAATTGTTTTTACGAGAGAAGAGGAGAAAGTATCAGTAATTTATTTTAATTAATTTCCATTCTAATGAAACAGATTTTAATATGGAAAATATTTCAAATTTATGTCCATTTGTGTATCTTTTCAATTTATCGAGAACAATTTCGAACAATCGTCAATCTGAAAAACGTCAAAACTTGACATTTACAATTAATGTTGCCATCAAACAAATAATTTATAATGCTATGAACAGCGTTGCCACGGTAGTGATTTTTTCCCCATATTAACTGAGTTTGTGCTGAATGACACCAAAACTCTAAAAAAACACTAAAAATATTTAGTGATTTTCGGCAATAAATACCGAATCTAGAGAAAACTAGAAAATTCATATATATGAACTCCTAAGTTTATGTCAAACTTACACTAGATCATTCTCTTACAAAAGTAAACAAGCAGTAATTATCACAATTATCCTCGATTTCGGAGAATCATCAACGTGTTTTTTTATATGTATTTATTACTTATTTAATATGAATACCAACCACCATTATATATAATTTAAAGATTTTTGAAAACAGTGAAAATAAACTTTTATTTATTTGAAACTTTGGATCATGTCTGATTGTGACTTAAATAAACCATGTTACAAATCTTTTTTTCACAACAAATACTTATCTAATCCTTGTTATAAACCATGTTGTCGAAAAAGCTTGCACCACGTTAATTATAAGACTTTTCCGATCTGAAGGTAGCTTTTAGAACTACGTGTAAATTAAATAAACGATTTTAATTCAATTCAATTCATAGTACCTAATGCAAGTTTTTAAAGGTGTAATTATCGTTTACTTAAATGAGGTAAAAACGATGAAAACGATGAAAATTAAACCTTAAATAAAGTTGTGCTTATGTAGCCAGAAGAGACAGAAATAGAAATTGACGCGTAGTGGGATCTCACAATTCTTATGTAGGTAGTAATACAAGTTCACGTAAAACTTAAATTAGTCTCCGAATTAGATAAAATGTGATTGAACAATGTGTTGAACAGGAGTTTTGCACGGATTTACTTTACTAGTGCGTTTGATGATCCAAATGTATGGAATAATTTAGTTGTTTGAAATATCCGCTAGAGGTGCTGACAATAACTCCAAACATTTAGGTCATTAAACGTAAACGCGATAGTAAAGTAAATCTTTTCAAAAACTCATACCTTGCACACTGAACTCAATTCAATGTGTAAGTGGGGATATATTCGGGGAATTGAGGGAGAGTACAAAAGAGAATTGTATACAACTCATACAAATTAACTGTGCACTCTGCTAGAACCTGCCTCTCTTCCAATGCTTCGGGTGGCACCTCGCTTTCTCCGCAAGTGCTCAGTGGCGATAGCGTTTTCGTTACCGTTATTAAATCGATCTTTTATCAATATATTTGTATCTTCACAAAGACACTCAGTCCCACAACGTAATAGGTGTGACCACGTGCGGGGGTACACATCCAATCCCGATAAAATATATCTATTTTTTAAATAGCAAATTGGAAAAAAGTTACATTTTGTTTTTGTAGCCCGATCCGGGAATCAAACCCGGGACCTCATGAAGTCCAGTCCAACATTATCTTTTATCAACACAAAAAAATATAAATTAATCCTACTAATATTATAAATGCAAAAGTTTGTGAGTATGTATGTATGAACGTTTGTTACTCTTTTACGTTCGAATGGCTGAACGGATTGCTAGATTAGGAATTTGGAACACCGTTAGACTGGGACCTGGATTAACATATAGGATACTTTCAATCTCGATTGATTTTAGTCGATTAGCATATTTTTTCACTGTCTAGCCTGAAACATATTTATAGGCATACAATTTGAATTGTGAAAACAACTAAAGGTATGTTTAGCTAATTTTATCGATATCGAATAACTTGGTAAATATAATTCTTGAATTTACTGTTGCAGATAAGCAAGTTGAAAATCAACGATATCGCCCAGGGCGGCCAAGTCCCTAGGGCCGTGTCTGTATAAAGTTCACACAATTGACCTGTTTTGGAAATATCTTAAGTGGTATCAAATAAAATGGTGCGGTTACTATTACATTTACCAGAGCTTTTTCAACTTTTTGGCCCAGGATAGCAATGAGCTTATTTTGTATTTAATCTAGCTTCTAGGTTTTCTTTGCCACTCTTGTAAAATAAAATGTTATTTGGCTAATAACTGTATAATACTCAATCAAAATCTATAAGTTCTAAGCCCGGGTTACAACCCTTTCTTTCACAAAAGCTTTGAATTTTTGATATTATTTTTTGTTTGTGTATGAAACTGAGTACATAACAAAAATGAATCAAAGGTAAAACTTTTATTTACTAAACATGTATGATAAATAATAAACGTTGGGAGTTGGGTTTCTCCTCTGACCGGGGGTGTTCGTTACCTCAGCAAGAAAGTAGCACCTAGAATGATATGAGTGGGACACATAATTGGTGCTCGATCTGCTGTAAATGTGAGCCGAATTAAAAATCACACTTCCTACTGGGTTGACGTTGCTCCGGCAAGAAAAATCTAAACTAATTATCGGAGAGTTAAACATTGGGCATAAGCAGAAAGCTTAAAAAAAATCATAGCGCCTAAATAAGAAAATATATAAGGTCACTGAAAACTATATCCGGTCCTTCTTAGCGTGAATATTTACTATAAAAAAAATCAAAAGCATACATACATGCGTTTTTGAATGATAATAATAATAATCTTCATTTCGCGTAAACCTAGAAGAGGCATCTGTGACGCGTCTATATAATAATAAATCTACCACCGGATCGGAACGCGGCCTCACACTGAGAAGATCCAACAAGAAACTCAGCGGGCTTGTCTTTTTTTCTTATTTAGAAATATGTTTACAATAATTATAAATGATACATTATATTTATAAGAGATTGGCCTGAAGAGCAATTAATCCCAAGTCTTACAACTAAATATTCAGCAATGGTGTATAATAACCCTTTTGACGTGACAACGTCTTAAATTACGTTGTGGCTCGGAGTCACTCTTGAAAAAGAGTAACGTCCGCTCACGTCTGTTACGATGAGTCACCAAACGAGAGAGAGGCCTGCCGGACCGGTACAATGCTTTAGTAAACAAAATATATTTCTATAGTTAAAATTTGTGCATTTCTTAATTTCATTCAATTCCTTGTTCCTATTGTGCAATTTAATAATATTCATATCAATAAATATTCTACCGAGAAAAAGACGTTGTTACGTAAAATCATCGCCCGTAAAAGCGACTTTACAGGCAACCGTTTTTTTATTTTCATTCAAGAAAAAATGATTTACATTGAACCAGTGTACCACTTTTGAAATCGCATTATTCGTTTCGTCATACTTAGCCAGTTGTCGTTTCACTTTAAATATAAGTGAAATATTATCCTCTACTCTAACTCTAATGTAGTAAGGTAAGTCATCAATATATACAAGGAAAAAAATGGGCCAAGAATACCTGGCCTAGGGGACACCCATCATTACATCGTCGTAATATGAATTAAAGTCAAAAACGGCGTCCTAACTTTGACATTACTGCACAAATTACTGGCTCAACCTAAGATGTTTAGGTGTTAACCAAAAATTAGTGTGTTTAGTCAAATAATATGTAAGATAAATATCCAGTGTGAAATATTTCGCATTAAGTAAATATAAACAAAAATTAAAACAGCAACTCTAATGCTGGCTGTCCGTCCAAATTCGAATGACTACAAAAAAGCGGCGTTTTCATACATACAAATGACCTTCTTAACTTAACTCATATTTGATTGAAACTTACCTGCTGCCATAACGTCAGTTCTTGTCATTGTCGTGTTCCAGTTTGGAGGGTAAAGTTGTCGGTAAGCTTACTTTTACTCCTGGCCTAACATCCCGGCTTCATGTTGGCAACACACCATTACCACCTTTAGTGTCTCTAGGCGACGTGAATTTCTTACCACCAGAAAATCTGTCTGCCTATTTGCCTTCCAATATCAAAAAAATATATAAATCGATTTGTTAAATCGGATAACTTAATGGAAATTTGAATTTGAATAATGGTAAATGTTGTCTGCCCATTACTAAATAAAACAAACTTGACAGAAGCAAATTGTGTAGGCCATAGATTACAAAAAAGGCCAGGGGCCAGGGACCACTGTGCTGATGGTGTGGGGGTCAGGGGGGCGGGGGCAACTGATTGTCGAATGTCGGAACGGGACGTTGAACGGCCATATTTGTTATTGTGCTCGATAGAAACTTATTTAGATCATATAATTTCTGACTAGGAAGTGTTACGGATTTCTACATTTGTGATGTATTTTACTTCTTTGCATCTTTATTTTAAAGATTTTGCATTGTTATATAAAACATTACTAGTATAGAGGTCCTAGAAGAGTATGCTTATTTAGTCATTGTGGATACCCCCAGTAACAATTCGCTGATCTCGCCCAGCGAATTTATACTTAATATTTGAAGTAAATATCGCAAAGTGGCGGGGACATCGAATAATAATGGAAAAGGGGGACGATCAGCCGCCCCAGTTGATGTGGGATCCCCTTTACTCGACTGGGAGGAAGGTGACCACTTTAGTTTTGAGGATTCAGAACGTTTCGAAGAAGATTCTATGTGTAGCTGGAGTTCGGAGCCTGAAAGTCTGTGTAACAACTGGCGGGGATGGAGAAGGCCTAATCTCCAAAACGTATTTGGATCGCGTTCTTCAAAAAAAACCATTCAAGGTAACACAGCTGATCCTTTGTTTCGAAGCGTTAAATATTTTGAATCATTACAAACGATTTTTAATAGAATGAAACTGTATTATGCCTTTTTTGTATTTCAATGTTATTATTATAATTTAATTTATGTTGAAAGTTGCATGTGATCATAAACACATTGTGTATGTACCTATGTGTTGATATTAAAAACAGGTGTTATGAAGTCATTTACCTTTGTGGTTTCAGTACAATGGTTCAAATCCCTTCTTTGAGTCATTTTCTTTGTCCCTTAGATTTTTTTGGATTGTTTACTAAGTTATGTTTATAAACTTCAAACTTTCACTTTTTTTACTTTCAAAACTTTTTTGTTTTAATTTTATATTAACAGTTATTTAATTTTGAGTTTGTTATTGGTATACATTGTAATTGACACATTATAGTTACGTTTGGAGTTTGGACCTAGGCCAACAGGTGAATGATTTTTTGACCAACTTCCAAATAAGAGGTTATATGTAATACATACATAGATTATGTAATATATTAATTTATATATTAAGTATGTTTATAAGAGTTTGTATATTAATGCTTAAAATAGAAAAGCAATATATAAATAAATATCTAATAAGAATTTTATAGATATGGTTTAGTCTAAATTTAATTTTAATAGACTTAGAATAACTACTTTGTAGATACCTGTTAATGTTAAGAGAGGTATTTAGTTAGTAAAAAAAGATGAAGAAATAATTTGGACATTACATTTTAATACCTTTTAATGTTATATCAGCGGTATAAAATGGCTCATGGAGAAAAGTAATTATGTTACAATATATCTTATTGTGTTCCATTGTTTTTATAAATAAACTTGTTACTGTTTTAAAGAGTAATTGAGCTAAGTCATATTTTTTGAATTTGAGTTATGTTTGAAATTGAAATTTGAAATTAAATTGAGCTTTCACATTGTATTAAAAAAGTTTTTGTATCCTATGTCACATATTTTGACAACCTGTATCAAAAAATTAACTCTGTTTTTTGTGTTTTGAATTTTCCTAAGATACAAGCAATGGCCGACTAAAATTAAGTTTTATTGTTGCATAATGTATAATTTATTTGATTTTTAAGTTTAAATTTATTTGTAGAGAGATTTATATTACAGAAGGTGCAATGTTTCAAAAATGATAAATGAAAGCTATTTTTATTTCGAAACTAATACTGATAATTTGTATAATAGATACTGTTAAATATCCTAACTAAAACGGGTAATCCTATGTAACAGCACCATTACTATTGTTCTAGATGAATACTGATGACCATCCTAATTTTGTTACAATATTTATAATATTTTCTTGTTTTAGATAAAGCAGTGTCTACTTTGAGTGAACTTGCAGCCAAATGTGTAGCATCTCATATACCGTTTGAACTTGTTGAACATGTGTACCCTCCTGTGCCTGAACAACTACAACTACAAATTGCCTTCTGGAGTTTTCCTGATAGTGAAGATGATATCCGATTGTACTCTTGTTTGGCAAATGGTTCTGCTGATGAGTTTCAGAGAGGAGAACATTTATTTAGAGATAGAGCTGTTAAAGATGTGTTACAAATTGGTAAGAAATTACATTTGCTTTTTTATGTAACAGATAACTTACTGTAATGTGCTGCAATCTACTTGCAAGAATGTAAGGACAGGACCAAAGATTTTACCTATTCATAGAAAAGAGTATACTACTGAAAAATATTACTTGTCCTGGACTATCCTTTTTTCACTTAACTAGATGTTTTTTATAAAATTTCGTATATATTATTTGTGTACTAGTGGTTCAGTGTTGCACTTGAGTTGATGAGACCCTGGGTTTGATCCCCGCATTGTGCAACCAATGAAAAATGTGTTTTATTAAAAATAATGACACTTGTGATTGGATAAGTGCCCACTTTGGCAATGGGTTTGCCACCTGCCACATTGTGGAACTTAATGTCTTGCTGGTTGTGGTTGCTAGGTGTACCTCTGCCTACCAGTTTTGGGCTACATGTGTTAGGATATATTATATTATTACAGATTTATTCTTACATGTTCTATGTTGTATAAGTTAAAATCCTTGAAAATTGGGTGACTTATCCTTGGTTTGAAATTCAACCCTGCCTTGTTCCCATATAGTCAATGTTTATTATAATATTCTTTGGGGTTGCTAACTTTTGTTATGGTATAACTTATTACTTAAACTTCAAGTGATGCTATCATGACATTTGGACTTGCTTATTTGGAATCTTGTTATGTTTTTAGGTTTTCACTTATCTGCAACAGTTACATTCAGTATGACAAGAGCTCAATTTAATGTCGCAGTTACATTTGATAGACAAAAAATATCATCATGCAATTGTACATGCTCATCACCTGCTCATTGGTGTTCACATATTGTAGCAGTCTGTCTCTATCGGATTCACCTGGTGAGAAAATTATCATTTATAAGTCATTTAAAAACTAAACTGTGACTTGCAGTATCAAAAGAAGCAACAAAATTGAACAAAATTGAAAAAAAGAACAAAATTGCTAAACACACAATTCTTACATAACTAAATGTTTAGATTACCTAAATACTATATATTTTTATTCTAGGGTGTATCTGTTATAGTGTTTGTGATTTTAATACCCTGAAAGTGTTTGTACCTACATAAATGTCTGATTTCGATAACCTATCTATGGGCTACATTTGATCAATTACCAGGCAACTACTGTAATTTTTTACTGACTAATAGTAGGCCAATATCTATCTGTAGATTAGTAATTGACTTTGGTCAAAAGAGAAAAAATATGAAATGATAATGATGTTTTAGTCAAGTATTTATTTTAAATGGATATGTTGTTATTACTAAAATTCAACCCATTACTTAGCTATTTATTTTTTAAGATAATATATTAGGCCCCTATCTATTAATTAGTAATCATTACTAATACTGTTTAACTAATAGTACAGTACTACCTGTAGGTTCAATGTACTAATTGAAGTTTAAAACAGATAGAAAATAATTGATGTTTTTTAGCCTACACAAGTATGTCTCCGAGCACCAGTTTCGGAATCATTACAAAGGTTAAGAAGAGATCAACTTCAGAAATTCGCACAATATTTAATATCAGAATTACCTAGACAAGTTTTGCCCACGGCTCAAAGAATTTTGGATGAATTATTATCGGCCCAGCCTAATCAAATTAATGCTACATGTGGTGCGCCCGACCCTACTGCAGGTGCCTCCGCATATGAATACACATCATGGTTCCTGGATGAAAAGACCTTACATAATAATATTAATAAAATTTTAGTCAAATTCTGTGTTCCAGCTCCTATAGTCTTTAGGTAAGTTTAAAATATGAATAATAACACCACAGATCTTTTGATCATAATGTGAATCCATACTAATTTGTTTAAAATATTGTAATATTAAGTTTATTTTCGTATCTTAAATTAATTTAAGTATTTCTATGTATTAGTATCATTGACTAACACTCATAACACAAGTATGTAATTTGCTTACTTCGGGGCTAGGTTCAATTTGTGTAATTTGTCTACATATATTTATTTATTTTATGTAAATGCGAGTTTCTTTATATCTTCCTGTTTGCTGATATTGATGACATTAGATAATATGCATAAAAAAATTAAAATCGGGGTTGAATTTTGATAAAGGACTTTGTAATGAAAGTTTGTATGAAAATCGAAAAAATCTATATTTGATGAAGTTGTGGGCAAATAGCTAGTTATTATAAATTTAAATTAAATCAGAGTGAAAAATCTACATTACTATTTTTCAAAAATCAATAAGCGTTTTTAACCGACTTCACAAAAATAGAGAAGGTTAAGCATATGTTTGACTCCTATTTTTTTATGTATGTTAATGAATTTCTTTGTCATTTGTAAACTGATTTTAAAATATTTTTTTTTATCTGAAAGATCTTACGTCCGAGCCTTGCTATCAAATCTGGATCTGATGATGGAATTTCAACAAAGTCAAGGAAAATACAAAATTTTTATAAACAAATATAATAATGAAATTGAACTCAGGTCTTTGCAGTTACACTGTACTTAAATTATTAAAATAATGAAATTATTTGTCAATTAGTAGGTTTTTAAATAAGAACATTTATGGCAAAAAAGGTATGATAACATAAAACATTATGTACCTGGTTATCTGTAGTAGTATTATATTTTATAAGACCAGGAGGATTTTTTATTAGTGCGGGCACATATTATGCTTCTCATTAAAAATGCCGATGTTTGCTTCAGTGGTCTTAGTGAGATTCTTTTAGATGCATTGGAATGTATGGTTAACTACTACACTAGGTTCGCTTAGGGCTTACGAAATTACGGTCATGTCCAAACATATTCTACCGAAACTAAAATTTCTTCGTATATGCCAACGCCGAAAATTGAGAATGATATGTAACCTTTTCAATACTTTTTTATAACCCTCATACCCATAGATTTAGGATGTACTAGATAAACAAAGTCAGTTAAAAAGCGAAACCAAAAAAAATATGCGTGAGTGTGAGTAAATTGTTTATGTATGAGTTAAAGAAAGGGTTGTTAAAAAGGTCACGTACGTTATCGATATCGATAAATTAACAAACTATAAGTAAATTAGCATCTTTTCCTTACCCTCATCTAATATGATATAAACAATATCAAATTTTATGTTGTATGACTATCAAGACATTATATTCGTGAAATATTGGCTTTATGTATCACTAGCATAGTGACTAATAGATGGTAGATTTGTTCGCGAAGCCTGTCTTTTAGGGTCACCATCTTTGTCTTTGTCGGCCGAAACAGCAATGTTATTCATTATCATGTTCCGGTTAGAGCGTAAGGTTAAAATGATATAAGTGGCATTATTATCCCGCCAAACAGATAGGAAAGTACAACTTTTTATATGACTTGAGACCAGGGCTTGAAATTCCGGTATTTTAGGAACCGGTATACCTGTACTGTTTGTACCGGTACCAGACTTAATACCGGTACTATTGATTTAAGGGTTCTGGTACCGGTACTGTTTAAATAATACCGGTACTAGAAAACATATTACTTATCATTTTTTCTTCAATCGAAGATATGTCTGTTCATCAATGGGAATTTAAAATAATATTGATACCTAAAAAGGAAAATTGGCAACGTCGCACTTGTATTTAAAGGGTACCTTAATTTGATACCTGTTTTTATCGGTAATAGTACCGGTACTTGTTAGATACCGGTATCGGGTCGGTACCGGTATACGAAGTAACGGTACTCACTTTCGAACCGCTATCAATGTATCGAAATGGTAGGAACCGCTAAATACCGGTACAGAACCTGTACTTTTCGTACCGGTTTCAAGCCTTGCTTGAGACAGCAATCAAGCATACGACTCTCCTTGTGGTTATGGACAACCGTAGATAATTGACATTATACATCCTATAGGTGCATCGCTGTCCTGTGACTTGAATATTCAGCGCAATGTGCAAGTCTAGCTTCCCAAGCTTTCCCACCGGAACGAATGTTTTTATAATCATATTTCAACTATTAAGTTACTGCGGGTAATCTTCTCGTCAGCATTATGGTTTTCAAATAAAAATAAATTAATAGGATCACGCAGTAAAAAGTTATGAGGTAATACACATAAAAAATAGCTTCGATTTGAAATCCTCTTCTTTTTTAATTCGGTTAAAAATGACCAAATGTGAGTGATCCAGGGAATAATTTATTAGACATAAATAGAATATTGCAAAATTAATAGAACTCGTAACGCACATAGGCACTGGACACAGCTCGCTAAATAAATGAACTCACAGACGCGTCCAAAGCACTGGACGCAAGTAACGAAAACACGTAAGTATATGCGTTGGTGGCAGTGAATGCGTTAATGATTAAACTTAAATGAATGCGTTAATGATTAAATCAAGTATTCATAAAAAGATTACGTATAAGCGCATCTCAGTCTTAAGTAGAGATGTATTTTTCGAAACGCAAGTTGGTTAAACAACCAATGTTGAAATCTCTTGCTAAAGAGTATTTATACTCTGGTTGACATTCATCGATATTTAGGACGTCACCGCGTTGTCAAGCCCTAGCGTAAACAAACAATTTATTATTTTACATAATATCTTTGCTTATGCCATTTAAGGGTACAAAATACTCTTATAAATAAAACAATGCAAATAAATATATTGTAAAAATCCTCTTCTGAGCAGATAAGTACCAAAAATCTAACAAAACGCAGTTCTAAATATTCTTATTACAAAGTTGTATTTACCTATGAAATGTGTATTTATTAGGATTGTAACGTTTTGTAACATCACAAGCGCTTACAGAACACGACATCGTAATTGCCTTTATATTTTATTTCAGTTAAATAGTAAGATTATGAAAATAATTCACAAAATTCACAGCGACGTACTATGATAGGAATACTATGAACTCTTACTCGCGTAAATATTGGCACATAGGTACCTGACTGTCTCTCTCTGTTCCTCTAAGGCAATTTGTACCTGATAAGGACTTCTCTCTCCCACGCTTTGTTGATCTTGTACATTCTAAATCTATGCTCATACCCCAATAAATTTAAAATTTAAGTTTTAATTTCTGCATTCATTCTAAAAAACTCCGTTCCAATAACAGTCGTATTTTTCAGGTATCCTTTCTGTCGCACCAAAATTTTTCTTTCAAAATTGTTCTTTTCTC
>NJDC01001504.1:0-10422 GCA_002245475.1 Calephelis virginiensis
CCTATCCCGAGCAACATTTTTTTTATTAGAAAATTGGAAAAACCCAATTTTCTTTTGTTGCCCGACCCGGGATTCGAACCCGGGACTTCATGCAATCAAGTCCAACAACTGAACCTAAGATAATTAAAACAACACATTTTGATTTGCGTGATCCGAGATTCGCACCAAGACCTCACATAGTCTAATAAAAACAACATTGCCGGGATTGGATATGTACCTGACTTGACTTCTTGAGGTCTCGGATTTGATTCTCGGATCGGGCAACAGAAAAAATGGAATATTGTGTATTTTCGATTTTCTAATAAGGATAACGTTGCCCGGGATTGGATATGTGCCCGGTTGGCAATAGGCTTGCCACCTATTGGGGACTTAGCGCCTTCGGCTATTCGTGGGTGCCCTGGTTGTTCCTTTGCCTATCTTCTTGGGGACATTGGCGTAAAGATAATTTGTTTAGTGTTATTCGTAGAACATATTTCTGCACACCCCTAAATCTTCTCGTCTTTGCTTGCTGGCTGACTTGTAGGTAATACTGTATGGCAATAACTCATCCATTGAATCCACTGTGTTTTTAGGTAAAACAGCTATTGATAGTAAATTACAATGAGTTCCTTATATTAGCGAAGTTCCTAGTTGGTTTTGGCATTTGGCAAGACATTAGTTGAGCAGCTTCGCAGAAAAAAGTATAAGAAAATTAACCGTTGTCGAAACGGCCAGAATAGTATATTAAAGTTCGGCCGTTCAGAAAATGCGTTCCTGACACCTGTTAGTTAGTCACGACTAGTGAAGGGCACAACATAACACTAAGTTCGTTACCGTTCCTCCAAAATGAACCGCCGCGTTATTTTTAAGATTATTTTCGTTTTAAATTGGCAGAATCATTTAAAATTTATATTTTAGTTATTTGAGTGGAATACAAAAAAGGCTTCATCATCATCTTCGCCTACATGTATAATTATATCATTATCAATAACAGAATCAATCCTGATATCTCGGTCAAAATGTTTCACAGTCAGATTTTTAGTCTTCTCAACAACCTTTGCCCAGTCATCTCTTGTGACTTTCCCGCAGGCTTCTGTTAATAGGGTCATCATCTTTTTCGTGCTGAATGGCGGGGAAGTATTGTGGCGGGCGGCGCAACCTTTTATTTGAGCCCAGAGTAGCTCAATCGCGTTATATTGGCAATAATACGATGGAATTCTTTGAACGCGATGACCGTACTCCAGAGCTAGTTCATCGATTTCATATCGCACATTTGCCGCTTTATTTTCTTTAATTAATTTAATTAGCTCTGCTTTTAGCATCTGCATATTCGCGCCAATGCCTTTTGCTTGTAACCAAGCCACCATTTCTTCTTTTTTATTAGTTTGGGTAGGTGGTTTCTGTATCTGAACCGAGTGATAGGAGGCATTATCCATGAATATTACACAAAGCTCAGGTAAGCTGTGCAAAAGCAATGCCTGCAACCACTCTTTAAATGTAGTGGCATTCATTTCCTCGTGGTAGTCATTTGTGGTTTTTGATTGAAATGCCAGTAACGCGTTCTCTACAAAGCCGTATTTTGCAGAACCTGAGTGGCATATTATCAGACGGGCCCCCTTACCCATTGGTACTTTCGACGCCGACGCTTGTGTATCATCCGTCCAAGAACGGGAAACCGTGTGATGGCGTTTAGCCATGTCTAGTCAATGAACACATTATCCCAGTTATCATTTTTTTTTGCTTCTCTCAAAAAACTTATCCGTTTTAAAATTATGTCGTATCGTTCTAATAAAATTTTTCTTTTGTCTGTTTTTTTATACGAAAAACCAATATCTTTTAAGATTTTGGTTAAAGCAGTTTTACCCCCACTAAACAGTCCAGCTTCTCTTAACGATGCCAAAATCTTCTTCCTGTTGAGATATTCATTTCTGGAATAGTAACCATATATACGATTTCTTATTGCATCGACGTCAAAGGTGTCAATATCTGCCACGGGTTTAGTTCTACGTTTCTTCTTCGGATTACGTAAAATATTATCTTCCATGCCAGTAGAGCCGAACTTTTCTTTATTAATATTTGTTATCGTTCATTTGATAACTCCAAGCGCCCGAAAGACGCATTCTTGTACTTGTTCGACAGGTACCAGGGGTCCGCCATTTTGCCGCTCCCGCTCAAAGTAATCTTGCAGCTTGGTGATTAACTCACGGGCTCCACTTTTCAATGTTTGTCCACGTTTAGGCATTATTATGCACCAAAAGTCACAAAAATACAATCGAAGTCCGATTTAGCGCCAATGTCAGTTTGAAAAGCAGAGACAGTCCATTAAACGAAAATTAAATAAAAAAAACAGATCGAAAACACTTGAAGAACGTGGTCTATGCGCACGAAACGACAACAGACGACTGTTTTAGCGTCACAAAACGGCGGCCCATAACGCCATTTGGGGTTACCGTTTTTAATCTAAGTATAAAAACCCCAAATGGCGTTACTATTTTCAACCTAAATATAAAAATGCTACTTTCTTTCGCGCGTTCGGTTTGGTCGTAGAGTTATTTTTATATTTAATAAAAGTTATCCCATAGTCCATTATTTTCAAATTCTTAAAAAGAAAAACAAAACGTATTATTTTATAAAGTATAACTGTATAAGAACAGATTACGATACTATTATTGCCTGTTATTATTAGCACAGCACCACAAATATAAAGCGGTGACATAACCTTGTAATAGGGCAGTTAAGATTTAGAAAAATATTGTTTACCAAGTTGTTTGGCACAATATTATAACATTAATTGATTGTTGATATAATAATGTTGTTTTAATGCTCATCAATTGTTAAAACGGTAAACAACCAACAATAACATTTTATTGTAACTGCAACGTCATTACAAAGTTGCGTCGTCAGTTCAATCGCGACGTGTCAGGAACGCATTCTCTGAACGGCCGTAGTATAGCTATTTTCATAGCTATACTACGGCCTAATACTAGGAATACTTTTTTAGTGAAATTCTGTAAATATAAGTACTATATTTGTATTACAAAAAACATTTCAACCTTGAGTTCTCAATACATTTATGATATTCAAAAGTATGTTAAATATTGTGTATATTTTAAAAAATATAACGTTTACGATATCAATACGAGAAATGCAATAATCTAGCAGTATACAAAACTCGTCTCCATAAAATTAGTAAATCTGTTTTGGGTCAATGTACACGTTTCTACAATAACTGCCTGAACATGTAGTTTGTTCTACTTTTTATTTTAGTATTACCTATGCAAAATAAAATTGCAATTTTCATTTTTTTTTCTAGTTTATTGTGGTACGATTAGTTTTGAAAAAAGACAAGCTCGCCGAGTTTCTTTCGCCGGATCTCCTCAGTGTGTGGATGCAATTCGGATCCGGTAGTTTAAAAAATGTCCACTTACACAGTAGGTACCACTTGTATGGTACAAGAACTAAGCTTTTTCTTGAGAAAAAGTATAGTTTTTATGTACAAGTAAATTAATAAGTCCATCCATACCCAAGTTATCATCTCCCCTCCACAACATCTCCATACTCTTGGTCCTTCGCCTATTTATTTTGTCCTGGTAGTCTATTCTGCCCAGGAATAGTCCGTCATATCCCATCCCGGCCAATAAGGAAGCGAATTCTCGAGAATGTCCAAAGGGGTCGATCTGCCAACCCACATGTGGAGTACCGCATCTCCCGAAGGTGTCATTTAGTTTTCTAAAATAAATAGCATGTGTTACATACATAACTACAGAGAACTTTGCTGATGCCTACAAATTGCTCTTGGTGCGTGTAACGTCGATTTCAAGATAATAGAAACAGCGGTAGATGCGTGTAACTTTTATTTTGACATCATAAAGTAAAGTGATGACATAGGACAACGTGGATATGAGCCTGCATCACCAGGAAGCCCCGAGAGCGGAGGAACCGCCACTTAGACTCCTCACTTCGGATAGGTCATTGGGTTTAGAAATTGATTATAGATTATTTAAATGTAATTATTTGGGGGCACAGTATCTGATGACTATTTCATTAGTTACTTCAGAAATTAAAAATTCGCGTCACCTTTACGAGGGTAGTGAAAAGGAGAAGAAATACATTTTTGCTGATATATAGAATTTGTGAAGTTAGGGTCGGTAGAGATAGCCCACCCACGACTAGCCGAAGACACTAAGTCCCAAAAAGTGATAGGTGGCAAACCTATCGCCAACCGGGCACATATCCAATCCCGAGCAACGTTATCTATATTAGAAAATTGAAATTACACAATTTTCTATCTTTTTTGTTGCCCGACCCGGGAATTGAACACGGGACCTTAAGAAGTCAAGTCCAATGCTGGATAATAGTAACGTTTTTAAATTGCCTAATAATAATTATCCAAAACCGATAAGCAGTGTTAGTCATTACGTTTCGAAGTCTTTGCTACCACAGGGTTGGGACTGGAAAAAACCCGCCATCTTCAAATTATTTTAATAATAAAGATGTACATATTACTGATTGTCATAACGAAAACGACAGTATTACCCCGACTATGACTGTAGTTGTCCTGACGATAACCAAACCGAACCTACATACTGCGATATCGATTACTCTTATCTTTATATTAATACGTGATGCCAAAACTTTGGACACATTTTTACGAAAATTGCGCGGACGCAGGGGCATAAAATTTGGCACACTTATAGTTTATGTGTAGGAGAAGTACAGAACGCTAATATTTTTCAATAATAATGCCTATACAATACATTAAATCAATAATAAAAACATTACCCCACACTACCATGCATTTGACACACACAAACAAATATATTGATGTTGACGATAAAAGATCACATTTATAGCGCACTAAAAATTTTGGAAATAAAGTAGTTGGTCTTGAGAAATGAAGATGGCGTTCTTATCAAGAAGATATTAAAATTTATTATGGTCGAATTTCGACCAACGGGCGACCACTAGATATCCATATTACGTGCCAAACTCTCCAATACATTACGACTATATAAGGTTCTATGAAGACGTAGCAAACAGCCTCATTTCAGCATGTAATATCTACCAAAAAAACCTTCTACTTGCAAGGAGAACGATGTTTGGATAATAGCTTCAAACTCAACGCCAACTACCATACATACGTATTTCTAATCGACCTCAAAATGTGTTAATAGACACTGGTGCTAATCAGTCATTCATTTATTAGCCCGGACGCCCGTGCCAAAATATTTTTCCCATATTAGTTTAAATTATGATCCACTAGCTGCTACCTGCGGCTTCGCCCACGTTTTCACAGAAACCCGGTGTGCGATCGGGATTAAAAATAGCCTATATGTTAATCCAGGTCACAATCTATCTGTCTTCCAAATTTCAGACAAATCCGTTCAGCCATTCGAGCGTGAAAGAGTAACAAACATCCATACATCCATACTTACAAACTTTCGCATTTATAATATTAATAGGATTCGAAGTAACTTATGTACATGATACCACTAGAAAAAGTCACTTTATAACTTTACCATGCTTTCAGGTATTTAAGAATGTAATATCACTACATAGTATAAAACAAAGCCGCTTCCTCTGTCCCTACGTTCCTTTGTATGCTTAAATCTTTAAAACTATACAATGGATTTTGATGCGGGTCTTTTAATGTATAAAGTGATTGAAGAGGAAGGTTCATATTAAACCCATGCGAAGCCGGGGCGGGCCGCTAGTTATCTTATAAACTAACATGTCCTGACTGACCATAGATTTAAAGTGTACGTGTGTAGTGTAAGTGTGTAGTGTTAATCTATGTGACTGACCGATAATTCATCGCCGAGCAAACACTGTTAAAGTTACAGTTCAGTAGGGTCTACTAAGGAAGACTACTACTACTACTACACTAAGGAAGAAAGTTTATATTGAAGTCCCTATTAATGGCTATAATCAGTTAACATATTAACAGCGACACTAGCACAGCCGCGTGTAACAGCTGGTGAAAATATAAAAATATTCGTTTATAAGTTCCACTATTATTTTGTTGGATTAGATTTATTTACTAAATGAGATGCAAAAATTGATTGAAAGAGTTGTACAAATTTTAAAGAAAGTAAAAATTTCGCCCCAGACAGGATTTGAACCTGTAACCTTTCGTCTCAACCTAACGAATGCTCTAACCATTTGAGCTACTGAGGATTCAAGTCCGTTTTAATCCCTTTCTTACCCGGTAACGCAGTTTCTTTCTTTAAAATGTATAGTGCCAAGCACAGGGCAAGAGCCAAAATAATAAAAATACCTACGTTAAAAAACCGACTTCAAAATTAAAATATAAAAATAATAAAGATTTAAAATTAATTATGTACTAAGTACCTATTATTTATATACGTGCCATTTACTAATAGGTTTGAAGTCGGTGCCAAGCAAATTTAATACTTACTTATAATATTTATTAGTTTAGGACACATAATTAATCAATATTAATATTAAGATTCAATAATCTTTACTACTTTTTACTTTTGAAGTCGGTTTTTTTAACGTAGTTATTTTTATTTAATACTTTTTAGTTTATTGCTCATTGATTTAATTCAATAAAAATAGACATCGGGACAGGTGAAAGTAGATAAAAAATGCTCATAAAATAAAAACGAATGGGCCTACCGGAATCAATGTTTATGGGACCAATGCGAAACTATTCCACATCAAACCAAAAAACAATTACGTAAATCGGTTCAGAAACCTCGGCGAAATCAGTGTACATAAAAAAATATATACATAAAAAAATACCGGCCGAATTGAGAACCTCCTCGGTTTTTGAACTAGGTTATAAATACCTTCAAAGAATTGTAAGTTATTAACACATTCCACTATAAAGCCTGTACATACGTATAACTATTGTAATGTTAATTTATATGAGAATACAATATTGTCGAAAAGTCCTAAGTGAATGCGTATTAACAAACCGGACGGCGATGTATTCTTACCAGAACAGATTTTATGCAATTGAATTTTACATGCGTGTATAATGACCGTGAAAAAATACTCGTTTATTGTAAAAACAGAAAATCCATCTGATAATGACGTCATACTTTCCTTAGATTGCTATCCACTAGTTAGCCTAATAATACAGAGTGCACGCGCACTCAATAGCCAACTTCTCGTTCTAAATCTCGACGTACTTAATTGTGACGTGGTATGTTATCAATTTGCATTCGTTTTTTGCAGTCTTATTGTGCTTAAATTGCTTTTTATCCTGGTCTAAGATCCGAACCTAAGTCGACTTTCAACGAACTTATAAGGTAAAACATATTTTTTGATAAATTTAGTAACTATATTAGACAATACATTAAAAATGGGTAGTCTAAAATCATAAAGTTGCGCCATCTTCATTTCTCAAGACCAACTACTTTGTTTCCAAGCTTTTTAGTGCGCCATAAATGTGATCTTTTATCGTCAACATCAATACATTTGTTTGTGTATGTCAAATGCATGGTAGTGTGGGCTTTATTAAAAAAAAAACATTTTTCACTAAATTTTGCAATATTAAAATAATAATAAAATTTTATCCTCAGTCACGAATAAAACGTGCAGAAGTTGCCTGCCTGTTATTTATCTGGGTTGCCAGGTATAAATAGTTATGGTGATGCCAGTTACATTTGCTTGATTGGATAAAAGAAAGGAAAAAATATCAAAATATGGGCTGCTTTATTGCAAACACCTTGACATAAGGTTGTCTGCAAAAAATAGGTAATATGAAAAGCCGTTTTTTTTTAAAAAAAATTAAATATATTCGTTCCAGGATTTTTGGACAAACCGACTAACTAAAGGTTAGTGTTAGATTTTCTTTATTTAATAGGCTCGTCCTTAGACAATACCAAAGGCTTATTATCATTACGTGACTTTTTAAATATAAAAGTAAATGTAATTTTAAGTATAAAAGTAAAGTATGGAAAGTAAATGATATATCTTCTTACCTCAGTCCCCAAGTGAACTGGTCAATGATACTCTGATAATGAGTAGCGGCCTCATCGTTCATGGACCATGCTCCACCCGTGAACTGCAATCGGCCCTGGCTCACGAGGGTTTTGACTTGATCCTGCACTTCAGGAGATTGCCGAGTCCACCACATCCAGAAGAATGCCGTCTCCACATAGATAAACCTGGATATATGGAATAAGGTTAACAGAAATTTATCAGGGAATAATTTGTACCTACAAAAGAACTTCAACTAACCTGAGAGAAAATAAAAGAGAAAACCCGATATGAATATTAATTACATACATTTAGAGATATTTTGGGTATGGTGTCATTTAGGGCCATTATTAATTACCTACCTAAGATAAAAGATAGGGCTGTTTTACACCATTTATTAGGCAACAACTGTCATTTTCCAATAATTAAATATAACATTTTAGCAACAAAAGCCCTATCTCTATTATTCATTTTTATTTCACTTCTTATTAAATTACTTAAATTTAATACATTATTGACACGTTAATTATTTCCCTTGTATGGTGTAAATAAAGGATTGTGATGTGGCTAGCAGTTAGTTAACTATGTTGAGAGATATCAATTACATGAGACTGAATGTGCTTGCTAAGGGCCAATATTAATAATCAATCCTAATCCAAAACTTGATGTCCAAGATTGATATTTTGATCCATTTTTATGTTATCGCTTGCCAATAACATATCTGTGGACAGGATAAATATGACAAGTAGATATAGGATTGGCCGGCGGATACGCAGCTATCTAGATTGCTTGAAATCCATATTTAGAGATACATTATTAACATTGGCCGTAAGTAAGCTTGCCGCCAATCCACGAAATCAGTCAATAACGAAGGATAGTGTGGTTAAAATTTAGAACGGTGATACATTTGCTAATGCATAATATGGAGCTTGTGATCGTCTTAGCTAAAAATACGCGTTCCACTACTTAACTAGCTCACATGGATGTTTTAGAGTGTAAATCAATAGTGACATCTAAACGTAAGCAACATTTTTTTCGAGAATTGCAATAATATGTGTGCGGATGGGTATGCGTATAAGGGCGTATCTAGGTACGGACAGAGCTGCCTTCTCTAGAAGAGTGTTCGCATGGAACTGTAACTGTTCAAACGATCGTTTAAACGTACTGGATACCTAATTCATCTTATTAGTTAACACGGATTAAAGTCCAAGGTTCAACCTAGTATTATAGTCTGTATTACAATGTGATACAGACCATAATATCAACTTAATTTTCTTCTTGCGTTGGTCCATTTTTATTAATAACACGAAATATGTTTAGCATGGACAAGAAGTTAGTCCAAGAAAAAGGGAAGTTTTAAAAATATTTGAAGTAGAGAACCGAGCAGAATATAATTATATTATTCTGGTTTTTGTCAAAATTCAAGTTATCTCTGGCCATTATATTTCGTTTTAAATTATTATCTCACCACTACTAGATTTTTCTTTATCTGCGCCCCTTTGTACAGAATCCTGGCTATGCTCTTGTATGTGTACAGATCGGCCAACTTAACATCCGCAACGCAAATATATAAAATGCTTCCATTTTGTATCCAACAAGACGTCTGCTCTGTCTCTCATCCGGACAATTTATGAACTAGTTGACCAACAAATCCCCATAAATTAGTTGAAAGTTAAAGTTGAAACAGAAAACTTTACGTTTAATTACAGACGTGTTTTTATGAATATGCGTTAAAACTATAAATAACCCGTATGCGTAAATGCAATGGACGCGTCATTCCACCTTAGACGATCTTAACAACGATAGGGACTAAACAAAGATACCCTTGGAATAATCTCTGACATTGTAGCAGACATTAAAGTAATAAAAATCACAAGAAGCGCCAAACGATCAAGATAAGTCGTAAAATATTGGTAGCCGACACTTCGGAACCTGTTGAAGACATACCTTCTTTTTGGATCCTGCCCGAGTTCTTTAACTACTGAGTCCAGAATGTATTGAACACCAGCTTTTTGAATATAATTTTTACCTGGAAAGTTTGTTAAGATTAAAATATCAACTCTTATGAATTCCTTTTAATACAATTAATACCAGATATAAAGTCTTCTCAAATTCCCAAGAATAGCTTCGACTTATATGTTTTCTTGTTTTTTTATGTAATAAGATAGCGATTAAGCAAGCGGCTCTCTTGATGTAAGGAATATACCGTGGCCTATAGACACCATATATATTGTAACTGCTACTTGTGGCAGAGGTGATATGAATAGTTGAGTCTACCGGCTAATTTGCCTTCTGAACCGGAACACGAAACTAAAACTAAATTAAAACCCCTCAGCTCGCACTATGCTTGCTTCACACCAACCGAAGAATTTCATTGGTTGTTGAGGACGCTTGCGGGGAGCACCCGCGCGCTGTATATCGTTATAGTCCGGTGAAGTTGTAAAAACCACGAGGTTAGCAACGTATTAGCCATTTTAAAAAAGCGGTTGTTTG
>NJDC01001504.1:28094-50365 GCA_002245475.1 Calephelis virginiensis
TACCTTTTTTAGGGATCGGGTGTACTAAAGCGGTCTTCCATGAATTCGGTACAATGCCTGATGAATAGGAGAGCCGGAAAAGTCGCGTTAAAACCGGTGCCAGTTAATAAGAACGCCATCTTCATTTCTCAAGACCAGCTACTTTATTTCCAAACTTTTTAGTGCGGTATCTGTGATCTTTTATCGTTATCATCAATATATTTGTTTGTGTGTGTCAAATGCATGGTAGTGTGGGTAATGTTTTATTTATTGATTTAATGTACTTTATAAGCATTATTATTGAAAAATATTAGCGTTCTGCACTGCTCCTACACATAAACTATAAGTATTAATACCTATATCGATTTTTTTGCCCTGCCACGATCGACTGGACTGTCGCGATCAACCGGTTGGCCACCCCTGCTATATTACTACTAACTGGAGGTTACTTCTAACAAAGCAGCACGCGATATGTGCAGTTTGAAAAAGTATTAGCACAAACTACTATTGATTATGTCCTTTCAAGCAATGGCAACAATTCACCATTTTTTTGCGACACTGCGACATTTACCCCCGAACGAAAATAAAAGTCTGTCTGTCCATAACTCCTAAACAAAAGCTAATATGATCGAAATCGTTAATAGAAGATAGAATAATCGGATAGAATTCATAAGAAAAAAAAAGTATCTTCACACCCATATCCCCCAAAAGTTAGGCAGAGGTACAACCAGGGCACCCACGACTATCCGAAGACACTAAGTCCCACTGCGAGATAGGTGGAAAGCTTGTCGCCAAACCGGGCACACATCCAGTCCCGAGCTACATTTTTTTATTAGAAAATTAGAAAATCCTATGTTCTTTTTGTTGGCCGACCCAGGAATCGAACCCGGGTTCTCATGAAGTCAAGTCCAACACCTAAACCGCTAGAACATAGAGGCAATAATTTATAAGAAGTTATTGAACATTTTTAATTTTATTATTTATTGTAATGCAATGTATGTTCATTTATGTGGAACTCTGCAACTAAATTTTCAAGCCGATTGAACTGGTTTTTGGCAGATACTTAAGTTTGATGAAATAAAAATCCTATTAATATTATAAATGCGAAAGTTTGTATGTATGGATGTATGGATGTTTGTTACTCTTTCACGACCGAATGGCTGAACGGATTTGTCTGAAATTTGGAACACGAATAGATCGTGACTTGGATTAACATATAGGCTACTTTTTATCTCATTCACATAATGGGTTCCTGTGAAAACGCGGGCGAAGCCGCAGGCAACAGCTAGTATTAAATATCCTTTTTTTATGATATTGGCAGGCAAACAAGCAGACGGATTTCCTGATGGTAAGAAATTCAGGCCGCCTAAAGACACCAAAGGTGGTAATGGTGCGTTGCCAACCTGAGACCGGGATGTTAGATCTCGAGCAAAAGTAAGTTTACCGGCTACCTTAACCTCCGAACCGGAACACGTCATGACGTTATGGCGGCAGGAATAAGTAAGGCGGTGGTACCAATCCGGGCGAGTCGCTGCGAAACTCTACCACCTAGTAAAATTCTTATGTAATGGGTGTTAGCAAAATATTCTAACACACAGAAATACTCGTATTTAAATATACACCTCAGATTATGTATTGTCGATCTTTCCCCGGTACTTTCTTGACAGAGTACTATATGGAACAAGCACACAGCTCTCCTAATGGTAAGAGCCATGGTCTATAGACACCATTGATGTTGTAGGCGCGTTGGTGCTGCAATTTTAAACTTTTATATAGTACTAACCGACCCGGGAAACTTCGTATCGCTCGACATTAAAAGCTACAAAAAGTTTTTTTGTCATTTTCCCGGTTTTCCTTGTCAATAACCAACATAACAAAAAGAATTAGCAAAATTGGTCCATCGTTTCAGGCATGATGCGATGACCACTGGAAATGGAGATTAATTTATATATCTATATAAAATAATAGCTGTCACCCGCGGCTTTGCTCGCGTGGCAGTTAATATATTTACTGATTATAGCCATTAATAAGGACTTTCATACAAACTTTCAACCCCTTATTCGCCCCCTTAGGGGTAGAATTTCCAGAAACGCTTAAATACGTATCTACTTATCTAATATATAAAATTCTCGTGTCACAGTTTTCGTTGCCATACTCCCCCGAAACGGCTTGACCGATTTTCAAAATCAATTTTATCAATCTTTTTTACATCCCCCTAAGTGTTAAGGGTGGTCCATCCCTAAATTTTTGCAATTTTCAGACAAAATTTTTTGTTTTTATTTTTTTATGATACAGCATATAAAAGTAAATAACAACCCTAAATTTTCACCCTTTTATCACCAACCCCTATTTTTTAATAGTCATTTTTTATCCCGGGTCGATAACTGATCAATCGTCATTTAATTAGTTATATGGCAAATCAACGTTTGCCGGGTCAACTAGTTTTCAATAATTATCCCAAAAATAAACTTTAATTAACATAAATTTCATACAAACTTTCAACCCCTATTCCAACCTTAGGGGGTCCTAAGATGAATAATTTCCTAAATTACGTCCTTAGTGGGTGTCTACTTAATAAAACAACCCTTCTCACTTGACTTCACTCATGGCTGTAACTTTAACAGTTTTTGCTAAATGATAATGATGATAAATCAACCAGTCAGAACATGTTATTTTATACTAAAATATCTATAGTCACATAAGTTCGAAGTGGTCTATTCGTCCAGTTTCTATAAATCCGTACTTGGTGGAATTCCGTTATTTTTATGGCATTAGACAAAGAGCTCACTCGTCTCTCTTGATGGTAAGAGACGACAGTTACACACACCATACATCTTATAGGTGCGATCCCATGGCCGCGATGTTAGGCCTATTGTGCGAGTCTACCATACTGACTGATACATGACAGTTATTATAAAAGACTAGGTAACGGGATAAATCCTGGGCAAGTAGCTGCACAGCACCAGTGTAGTACCATCAGTAGCCTACTATGGACTTACCCCGTTACTAAAAAAACCTACGCGCCCGCTGATCTCGTGGGTAACTTCGCTTTTGCTAACAAAAAATGAGGTTACACGCGAGATCAAAAAGTGCGTAACTTTTCATAGTAAGGGCAACAGTTTATAAATAAGGCCTCGGAATCTCAAACCTCCAATACAATTTAAAAAACAATAAACGCGTATTATTATTATTATTATATAGATATTAGTATTATACATATATATTGCCGCCATAACGTCATAGCTTAACGTTGACGTGTTCCAGTTAGAAGGGTAAGGTAGCCGGTAAACTTCCTTTTGCTCGAGGACTAACATCCCGGCCTCAGGTTGGCAACGCACTATTACCAAATTTGGTGTCTCTAGGCGGCGTGAATTTCTTACCATCAGGAAATAGGTACATCATTGTTGACGACATCATTATTCATTAATGATGACGTCGTAACAATTGACGAAAATTAATGCAATTAATCGATATTTATTTAATTAATAACTTTAGCTCAAATAGGGGCTACATTTTTGTAAAAAGTTTCCCTCAAAGGTCTATAGGGGACAAAAGTTTTCACGAAACTTTTTCTACGTAGACGAAGCCGCTGATAAGCAACACTAATATGTCACAGATAATTTGCAAACATCTGAAGGTTTGTCCATCAATAACGCTTTCATTAACAGCTTGAATATGCTTGAAGCTCAAGATCGAAAACAGGTCAATGAATTATTTTTAAAAACGAATTACCCCTACCTTACATGTGCGAAAGTTTGTATAGGAAATCAATAATTGTAGGTATATTGAATTGGACAAACGGTATTGGAGTACGTAGAGACCCTGTGAAGTGACATGTACTTTGGATATAATATTTCATGCTAGCGACAATGAAGGTTGAAACTTAAATAGGGATGTTTCAGTCATACCAACCTCGCGTATAAAGACCGGTGAAGTTGTAAAAACCGCGAGGTTGGCAACACGTGAGTCATTTTCAAAAAAACATGTTTTTTTATAGTGATCTATTGTAACATATTTTGACGATACTTTTTACCCTCTCATGTTGCATGACTCAAAATATTATTTTTTATTTCAGAGGTCAGTGAACAAGCACACGACTATCCTGATAGTAAAGTATCTTCACGCCCATATCCCTGAAGAGGTAGGCAGACGCACAACCAGGGCACCCTTGACTAGTCGAAGACACTAAGTCCCACAATGTGATCAGTGGCAAGCCTATCGCCAACCGGTCACATATCCAATCCCGAGCAACATTGTTTTTATTGTTAGAAAATCGGAAAAACCAAGTTATATTTTTTTTGCTCGACTCGGGATTCGAACCCGGGACCTCATGCAGTCAAGTCCAGCAACTAAACGGCTAGACCTCAGAGGCGACTAATACCTGATAGTAAC
Source organism: Calephelis virginiensis (assembly GCA_002245475.1). Lineage (NCBI taxonomy): Eukaryota > Metazoa > Arthropoda > Insecta > Lepidoptera > Riodinidae > Calephelis > Calephelis virginiensis. Next base: position 32,466 of record NJDC01001504.1, read on the forward strand.
AGATGACCGTAATCTAAACACACCACAGATGTTACAGGTACGTCACTGTCCTGACACCGCGATGAAAAGGTTATTGTGCAAATCTACCGTCTACCCCACCCTCTAGGCCGGCACATGGCAAAGTCATTATGACAGGAATAGGTAAGGCATATATGGATTCCTAAACGGGCAAGTTGCTGCACAGCACTCTATCACCAGTTTTCTTATTTGTAATGGCTCATATTATAACCTGCGCTCGCCTCTTACGAGCTGCCTGGCAGAGGTAGATGGTTTATTCTACTCGGTGGACCCGGGCCAACATGGGGTTCACTGTTTTTCAGTACGAAGTAAAAAACTAATAAAACGCAGGTCAAGCTGCAAGAAACTACTAGTATGTATATAAAGCACGGTAGGTTAAATCTACCTAGTAGGTATGTATGCCGTTTTTGTAGAATACATTGGAGATATTCTACATAAAACAGGAAATACTTAGGTAATTAGGTAGGTACCTATTTGTCTGTTTTCCTGTTTGTTACCGATTAAGAGTAAATTTACTGAATCGAATCTTATCGGGTTTCCATAGATTTCAGTAAGTAAACAGGGATTAAGCAGGTATTAAATTTCTAAAAAAACAACTTGGGTCGGGATTTAATACGTGGTTGAAGGTAGGTTTGCCACCTATCTCGCTGAGTGTTGAGCAAGTCGTTGGTGCTTTGGCCGTACATCTGCCTACCCCTTGGGGGATACGCGGGTAAAGATTCTTTTATTTTAACAATTTAAACACAGAAAACCGCAAAACATTACTCCAACGACCGATTTAACCGTTAAAGACTAGTATAAATCTACAGTTTCTTTCGCGCATTAATCTATCGTTTTTCTTTCGCAAAGAATTATTTGCAGTTAATTCTTACGTTGCACTCCTATCGTTCCAACATTGAAAAGCTCAATCAATTTTGGTTCAGAGGATAAGAAGAAATAAATGTTTTGGTTTCAGAAGAGTCTCTGAAAGCTATCCCAATTATTTTCCTGTAATAACATATTATATTTTATGTAAGCACCCTGCTCTTAAAATTTACAACAAAGTAGGTAGGTACCTATTTACCCATTCAAATAAAGAAGTAAATTAATTAAAAGCTAAAAAACGATGAGTGAAAAATAAAATACTCACCCTAATGACGGTGAACTTAATGCGTACATTCACAAAATATTTTTTTGTCGTAAGTAAATTCTTCAAAACGTTGAGAAGTACGTCTGTACTGCTACTCAAAACAATTTTGAATTTAGTTTCATTGACAATTGAATTTATTTGATTGTTGCCTGAGTGAATGAATTAAATAATAAACAGCTGCTTTTGACGATTGACGAATGAAAAACCAGCACTACGTTCATTGGAGAATGTATTTTGACATTAGAGATATCACAATCTCAGATTATATAGTAACACTACGGATGACAATAAACAATTATTCTTTGACATAGGTACGTCTATGTCTTTGACATTCATATGTTGCCATGTTTGTTTGAAAAATCCCGTATTTTTACGCGTAATACCTAGTAAAAAAAATTAAGAATTCGTATAAAGTTTTTAACTTTATTATTAGTTGCAATAAAATAAGGAAGTGCAGTGTATGAACCTAAATTGTCCTCAAAACATATCACGTGATACATAGATTGCAGAAGGATATCCTAAATTCTGTCATAAAATAATAAACTTACATAGCAATACACAATGAATATAGCACACTCTTCATAATTTGAAATGAGCTTTTAGTAATGCAAAATAGCCAAGTCAATGCTCTTGCATTTCCCAAATGCCTTCAAAGATTTTATTGATTACCGTCCAAATGGATTTTTTTGGTAAAGGGATCATACCGAAAACCTATGTTATGGCAAGAGTACATAGATAACAATGATTCATGTTTGATTAAATAAATAAATTGTATTAAAAAATATATGACTTTCTGTTTCTCCCGTTTAAAACGTCAATGTAGTAACACGTGAAGTGTAAAGCAAAGAGTAAGTGTATAAACATTAAATCATAGAAAAATATCATAAGGTTCAGAATCTGTCTCACCTTATATTTATTAGTAATTTAAAAAATAAATAAGGATTTAACAAACTCTTGAATTATCATTTGTGTTGAGATTGAGTTGAGTGGGCAAAGGGTTCCAAAAGCGAAAGGCGATTGGCCTGACATGTTAAAGAAAAATAGCCACAGTATAAATTTTTTTGTTTGTTAATGGAAGACAATTAAGCAGACGGATTTCCTGGTAGTAAGAAATTCACGCCGTCTAGAGACACCAAAGGAGATACCAAAATGCATTGCCAACTTGAGGACGGGATGTTAGGCTAGGGGCAAAAGCAAGTTTACTGGCTACCTTATTCTCCGAATCAACTGAACTCTCCGAACAAAAACAGCAAGCAATGAAGTTATGGCGGTAGGAATATGTAAGGTGGCGGTACCAATCAGCACGAGTCACTGCAAAACTCTACCAGCTAGTCAGATGTCACGGTGTTAGTGACGACAAACTTATGCTTGAAATTTACGAGCTGCCTGGCAGGAAGGCAGATAACAGAATATGGTCTGTTCTACAAAGGAACCCAGATGAACACGAGGTAATTTTTAAATATTATCTTTCATTTTTGTAAAGATATTTACAGTCGACCGTTTTTTGTAATTTGATGTACCTAAGAGATGTATTTGTTACTGAATAACAGTTTTTTAGATGACAGTACAATTTTCGTGTTACTATTTTTCTTAAAATGGTTTAAGCCCCTACGGAGGCTTTCTTGCGTTTATTTAACGTTAACACTTTCGTTATCACTGTAATATTTTCGATGTATGGTCGATGTATTTTTGTCATAGAAAGTGCATAGAAATAGGATATATTTAGAGGTTATTGATTTTTGTCAAGTCACATCATAGCATGACAAAGATGAGAAAGTTTATTAAGCTGACGGAACTGACAAATATCTAAATTTGAGGGATACTATTGAACATAATTAATCCATTTTTTTAAAAAGGTATCATGTTTTTCTTAAATTGTTATTATTATTTATTACAATTTACACTCCAAATTGTATTAATTACAAGCCTATGCTAAAAAAAAACGTGTAATCTAAAGAAAATTTAATATTATTACGTCTATGGCCTAAACTATCAACTGAGCCTTACATTTTTTATCCTAGCAACTCAATATTTGTGAACTTCAAGTTTCAACAAAACAAAAGGTTTTTTTTGTGAAGCGAAAATAGAAAAAATCAATTGTTGCAGGTATTTTTATAGCAAAATGTTTTTAATAGCGTCTAAATGATATGCTAATAGATCTGTGTTCCAGTGAATTATAAGTATTAAACAAATCACAGGTATTTTAAATTATATTTTTAGTCTTTCTTTGTATTAAATATTATAGCATTGATGTAAAATAAATATTTTTGCAGTGCTATCTTCAGTACAATAACTAAGAAGCTTTGTCAAACATGGCGTTTTCATTTAGGAAAATGTTTTCAAACATGTATTTCAAAAAACCAGAAGACGAAATAAAAATAGATAAAAGTAAAAATCCACCGAACAGCCAATCTGTAATGATTAATTTTGAACGCAAAGAACCTGACTCTGCATCGATTCACAGTGCCAGTTTGAAATTACCAAATTCAGTGCAAAAGTTCGTTGAAAAAAAGGGTTCCTTGTCAGATACTGACTTGTTAACAATAAGCGTGAATGTAGGCAAAGAAAAAAGGCGAAAATGTAAAAAACTCAAATTAGACATTAAAAAAGCAAATCAGACATCTCAGCAGGCAAGTGATGAAAGTTTCAATGTTGAAAATACTCCCAGAAAACTGTTATTAAACGGGAATCATTCAGATGAATTTTCTGAACGTCTTAAAATATTCGATTTCAACAAATCCTTTGATTTATTTGATGAAATGTCAGACGAGCACCCATCAACACCATATGATGAAGATGTTAATTTGGACTCATTTTCAGAATGCTCAGAATCTGATCTTTCACCCTCAAATAAGATTAAAATGTGTCGGAAAGTAAGTGGGGATATTCATTCAAGTACAGAAGATAACCAAGTAATTTCTACAAGTCCTGAATCATTTGCTGATATAGAATTCGAAAAAAATGAAGAAGAACGACTTAAATTGATTCTCAATTATCAACTAAAGTTGGAAGAAATAGAGTCTTTAATGAAAAACCTTTTAAAAGATTATCAGTATCATGTTGAAATCTCAAAAACCTTCAGCAACAAATTATCTAATTCAGAGAAAAGTCTTGAAGATGTATACATTGGTAAAAGTGGGCCTAGTCCTGCTGAGTCATGGAGTTTGATTTCTGTGAAAGAAGAAGAAAACATGAAATATAAATTAAAAAAACAGTTATGGTCTATGAAAAGCTACATTGAGCAATTTGTTGAAGACAACTTAGAAGTATATAATTATACAAAAAAATGTATACCTTGCAAAAAGACATCAAATTTAAACTTAGGTCATAAACAGATACGTAATATAAGTAAGAAGAAAAAAGTGAAATACTTTGATTATCCTGATATTAGAGATGCCATGATTAACTTATTTTTGGAAAATGATGAACCAGATTCTATTACCCAATGTGAGTGCAAGTGTCATGAAGAACCAGACTCGGAGAGTGCAGAGTCTAGTGAGCACTCTTTCTCTATATCTTCATCAATCGGTAACTTCAGCTTAGAATCTTCAGAGTTAACAGTTTTTTCGGAGTCACTAGATCACTGTATCAGTTACAGTAGCTTTGACGACACAAGTCTTTATAATACACTATTGCAAATACCAACAGTTGAAAGAATTAAGTTCTACATTCAAGTTCACAGCATTGAAATTAAATCAAAGTCAGAGACAAATGAAACTAAAGTTATTTTTCACTGTCCTCCCTGTAAATATATGGATTCCGAAGAAGATGGTTTGTTATATCACATTCTTACTCAATCTCATTGTGAAAAACTACATTTTCTCTACAAGACAGCCTATATTAAGAAATGTATGTCAACTGGTAAGGAAATCCAACCAAGTACTGTTTTAAATCCGATGACGATGTATAGAGATGAAAACAAAATTGTATGTTTTGGTGACGCCATCTATGCTTGTTCATTGTGCTTTGAAAATAATATTGTAGGCGAATCTGTTTTAATGACACACTGTTCAGCTGTATCACATATTGACAGACGTGACAGACTTGGAGATATAATTGGCTAAGCTGTAAACTTACAAAAGGTTCTGGTGTTGTACACACTAAACATATGGTATATCATCATTAATCACTATCTTCTCTCAACTAAAGTAACAAATAAAACATTAGCCACCTTATTCATAAATATAGACTATAGTACACCATGATTTAACACACTATCAATGCCAAGCTCTATATTGCCAATACAGTGTGTATCCTGAATGATACTCAAGGCACTGAGCCTGTTAATTTGACGTTTATAGTCTTTATTGCACTGTGATACAGACTACAATGTTAAGCCTTGGAGTACTTTAGTTTATGTTTATTAGTAAGAAAGTATGCTTTTTCAATCTAACATGACATTTTAAAAAATATGTAGGTCAGTGAATATGGTCCTTTAGAGCTGTTAATTCAATACATTTATCAATTTTTCTAAGACTACATGACCTTATTTTACTTGTCACAAGGCTTTTGTAATTTTTGTCTAGTTAGAATGTGTAGATCTAAAAGTTACCTGGTGTTGTGTCAAATTCATCCAATTGGGATAGGATGTGGCATTTCCTCCCTAGTAAAGCTCATTCTTAATAGTGAACTACCATTTCATTTGTTCATATTATTTGTTTATTTTTTGTTTTGTTGGGAGAAAATAGTAATAATTTAAAACTAGTTAGATAATGCATAGCAGAGTCAGCACCAACAACTAAGTCTAAAGAGTAAAAATTTAACGATTTTATAAATTGATACATCTCAAAATTGTGTAACAATTCACATATGCATGAATGCTTACCTGCAGGCTTAATAAGAATTTTTGCATGAATAACTCAATACAAATGTGTCTTAGATTATGTACATCTATTTCTTTAATCTTTACTTGACTTCTATGCATTTCTTGAATTCTACTGATACTAAAATCAATGACTAATAATAATTCTTATTTTTCCAAACTATATGAAAATCACTTTTTTATGAAAAGTGACTTTGTATTTCGGTGCTAAAATATCCTGTTCTTTAATAGGAAATGTGTTCTGTCCGCTTTTGGATATAGACTAATCTCTAGTATATTTCACACACTGCTTCCAAAGCCTTTCTCATCGGAAGTTGAAATAGAAAATTATAGTCAAAACAGGGTGTTTATGAAAGACTTTTAGTTATAGCACGTAAGACTAACTATTTAGCCATATATGTATGTAGTGTAGCAAAAAATAGTAAAAAAACAAAAAAAAAAGTTACTTTTACTTTGTGTCATGGTTGCAAAAAAGAGACAGCAGATTTTCTTGAATACTTTTTATTCTGTACAAAGTTAAAAAGATGATAGGAAAATGTTGCTGTATCTGTATTGGAAACCATATTTATTATTAACACTTAGTAGGTACTTACATAGGTATTAATATTACATAATTACTGACATTTATGAATTTTATAACCTAAAAATAAAATAGATCTCAATTTAAATTCAAAACGGAAAGACTGATTTACTAAAAGCCATTTTAAATATAATAAAATAAGTCAACAGGTGTCCTCTATTTATTAAGTTCAATGTAATTTGTAGGCTATCAATCTGTTTTAAAAATATGTACATCAGATATTAACAAAACATGTCATCATTAACATTTGTTAAAAAGTTTTTTTTTAATTGGTTGCTGAAAATACATTTTTTGTGCTTATAAACTTGTTATAAACTATTTTTTCTTTCTTGTTCTGCTTTTATATTTTTTTTGGTTTATAATTGAATTATCCACCTGTGTTCCTATTAGTAAAATTGTATAGTATAATTATAGCACTTACATTTTTTCCCATTTCTTGGTTGAGTTATTAATATATATATTAAGTATTTTAGTTTTGTAAGGGTTAAAGTACATTAGTGTGGTACTTGACATTACTGAAATACCAAAACAGCTACCTACATGTACTGATTTTTGGTTTGCAATTAAAACTCATATAAATGGTAAGCAAACACCTTAAAGTAAACTCTACCTAAATAATAAATTTTATTCTTATTCAAAATACATGTTGTAGTTAGTGCTAAATCATTTTCAATTTAATTAAAAATATATCTTTGGCACATAAAAAACTTTTGTAGCTAATGTCTGCACATGCTCTAGGTTGTCTTTTTTTATTTTTCTGTTTATGCAGTCTGTACCCTAACATAGCTTACCAGTTTTGCATGCATTTTTTGTTCATAAAACTGATCAGGTTATTAAGAATACTGACTGCCATTTTTTAAACCCCTTTAAAGCCATTAAGGCTTTCTACTGAATTTTTATTATTTACATAAGATTAAAGATTATGCAATAACAGATTAGCCTAATTATGTGTTTTTGAAAGATGTGACCCTGTTGACTTATTTCATGCAATAGGTTGTTAAAAGCACTGCCGCCTATAAATGTATAATGTTTAGGATTTTTATGCAACTTTTATATAATCAATGTATTGTAGATTAGGGTTTTATAATCATTATATAATATAAAACATTTAAGGAGATTTTTGTCTCTGACTGGCAATAGGATTTTTCCAAATAAGTCAATTTTTTAATATAGCAAAATCGCATTTTTAAATATCGCCTTATGCATCGACTTAAGAATACAGTTTTTATTAGAAAAAATAAACTTATACAGGTTAAAAACGTAAAGTGGATAAACAAGGGTTTTATTTATGTATTGGCACTCCAAAGCTTTAAACTTAGTATAGAATAGTACTTATACCATTACTGCTTTTGATAAAAAAAATATACTTTGGATAAACCTAGCTGTGTGCCCTTTTACTCATAAAATTATAACACATACACAGGGTTTATCCACAATCTTAAATTTATTTGTATATAAAAAATAATGCAAGTGAAAAATTGAATAGCTTTTTAGAACTTTCGTATGTAGTATTGCTGCTTTTTGGCTGTCTAAATCCAGACAAAAACTTTCTTTTAAGTACGAACAGGTTTAAATTTAAATTTTATTATTACTTACTGCTATATTCGCAATTTCGAACCTGTAGTAGTTAATTTTTAATATCTTAATTTTGTTAGAGAGATATGTAGGTTATAAGACCCAATTCTGGGAGAGGTGGCAATCCTTGTTGTATTTATAGAATCTCATGAATTATACTGTATTATGCATGAACCTAAATTTAGGAAAAATATGTTAGCACACAATATTAGGTAAAGAGGACTGTTATGAAGCAAGCTTTAATTTTACATTGAGTCCAAACCATATGACCAACTAAATCTGTGATTTAAACTGTTGATAACCCAAAAATTGTTGTAAAATAGGTGATATATGTTGTAGCGACATTGAAAAATTTTGTATAGTCTTCCTTTTTAATTTTTTATAGAAAATTTTGCCATTTTATATTTTTCTACGGGTTGTCCTCGTTTTGCAATTCTTTGTTAGCAAAGAAATAAAAATAATTGTTCTTAAAAAAACTATATTTGAAAATAAAGAACCTACCTAATGATCAAAATGCTACAAGCAATTTTATTTTTCTTATTAAGTAATTTTTTATTATTTATATATATTAAGGTATTTAATTTAAACAAGAACGACATTGTTATGATACCACTCAATCGGATTGCTAGTTTCAATGTTTTCTCCCAATTTTTTTTTAATATATTGTAAATTGAAATCGAGTATGTCATTTTAGATGCTCTTGAACACAAAACTGGCGAATTATTAACACTAGTGGTCGCCCGTTGGTCGAAATCCGACCATAATAAATTTTAATATCTTGTTGATAAGAACGCCGTCTTCGTTTCTCAAAACCAACTACTTCGTTTCCAAACTGATCTTTTATAGTTATTATCAATATATTTGTGTGTGTCAAATGCATGGTAGTGTGGGTAATGTTTTATTTATTGATTTAATGTTCTTTATAAGCATTATTATTGAAAAATATTAGCGTTCTGCACTTCTCCTACACACAAACTATTAAGTGTGCCAAATTTTATGCTCCTGCGTCCTCGAAATTTTCGTAAAAAGGGGTCCAAAGTTTTGGCATCACGTATTAATATATAGATTTAGTTAATAGTAAGCGATAATGTATTTTATCGGATTTGTTGAATTTATTTGTAACTAAATGTTAATAATCCGCCAGTACTGTGTTCAAAATTACCTCAAATGGCTTCTACGATTCCAATTCGCATAATATCGAGGTTCAAGAGTAACCCTACTGATTCCGAATAATTTTAATGGAAAATTTTGTGAATGTCAAAAAAAACAAGTAAAAAATTAGGTCTTTTTCTCTTTAAGTTAGCTTAAAATATACTACAAAAACACTTCTATTAAATGTTTCTACGTTCTTACTATGCTGGTACTATTATACTTCTAAAAGTTTCCGTTTCATTCGTCTAATAAACTTATTTAAAATATATACCTAATTTTGTTTTAAAATTTAATCTAAACGAGTAGGACCTCTCAATGTTTTTATTACCATTCGTGTCGCTACTAAAATAATCTGTGATCCAAACCAGTGTTCATATCATGTAAAATATTTATGAATTATGGCCATTACTTTTTCAATGCTTTCACACCAGGACCGGTCTAGGATTTAAATGATTATTAAAAGGAATATATCTGTTACTATAAGGAGTTAATAAATTAAATGAATTATACTTAAAATGTATCAGGAACTGTCATTTTATAATACAATTGTTACAATTTTTATGTGATAGGATATTCAAAGATAAAACAGGCATAAAAGCCGATGGAAATTTGTGTTGCATAATATTAATTAATATATATATTTTAAACAAAGCGCCCTAATGAAGTTGCCATGATAAAGTTATAACTTAGAACGGTCCTGGTAAAGTTTTTGTCTATGGTCAGATGACTGTGCAGCTGAAAAATTGTTTCAAAAATGTATTTTTTAATTTTTCATTTTTTTCATTGTTATGTGTCTGTTATGATCTCAAGGCTGTTAGTTCTTTGCTGTTACTACTTCACATTTTTGATAAAATTCTACTGATTTTCGACTGAATAAACGTGTGCAGTTTGGATTCGTTGGTTTTACTAACTCCGAAAATCACCCTGCTGAAACTTAGTTTTCATGATTTACGCAGATAAGATAAAGACCTGTATTAATAATAATTAAGTCTTTTTTTACTGGCGTCCGATTGTACGTATTTGGTAGGTATATGTATATAATTTTAAGTACTTATGACAGTTATTGATATACTTGACGAACTAGAAGTAATGTACCTAATAGTGGAGTAATGATAGATACCAAAGTGAAGCTACTTTTTAAAATGAGTATATCTAGCAAAAAATCGTGACACAGTGACCTAGTTTTTACCCGAATTCGCAAAAAAGAGAAGGTTATATGAATGACCACTTTATTGCGCACAATCCAACTTTCAACAAAGTTAATACAAACTAGTATTATCAACAATACTAGGTAATAAAAATATGTACTTTTATATACAGGTTGTCCCAAAAAGTAATGTCAAGCGGAATTCCAAAAATACCCCATGGGGTATCCGAATAGGGGTGCTATGTATTTTCTGCGATTTTGCAGTTTTCGAGTTATTAATTTTTTATGTGTTTTTGAATATTTTTCACTTTTAACAACTTTAATAAATTCTAAAAAAAAGTAGATGATTTTTTGAGATTTTTTATTTTGTATCTAAATAGACATGAGTTATACCTAGGGACTGCAATTTTGGACCAAGATTGACTATTCAAGATCTAGGCGTCTTCTTTCTTAATCAAGATTCGGGTCGAGTCTTGGTCGCGAATCAAGATTTTCGAGATTGAGCAGAAAAATTGAAGAAAAATACGTTTTTTTGTATCAAATACTGCAAATTGATAGTAACCAGTATTTTAATGTTATGTAATATAACTAATTAAGTAGGTATATTTTTAAATTAAACAACATTGTATGAACACAATAATCAACGTTTATTTTAAAAATTAACAAGAAACAGTCAACATTTTAGTGACTTAAATGAAATAAATGCAGTAATGCAATAAGATCACAAATTATAACCTATACTTAATTTATTTTAATGAAGTACAAAAAGTTTACACGTATGACACCACGCGAGCGCAATCTGAAATTCTCAAAATCTTCTTACAATCTTGGAATGTTTTGTCAAGACCGCGAACAGCATTTCGAAATTCAAGATTGATGGCTTTCAAGATTGAATCTTGGATAAACACTCAAGATCTTGGTGGAATCTTGATCTTGCAAGATCAAGATTGCATTCCCTAGTTGTACCTTTCTGCATAAAAGATTCAGCTTCTTAACTTTGATGGAAATTATGAAAATCTAAATGTACTTGTCAGTGTTTGTTACTATCGTTCTCAAGTTCCCTTTTCATTTGTAAAATTTCACTACTTGTCCCCAAGTATAACTAAATCTGAAACTTTTTCATTTCTGTTGTTAGTCTATTATATGTTTTTTTAATAGTTATCATGCGTTATGTAATAATCACCCACTGTAAGTAAATTTATTTATTTATCTTTATTGTACACCAAACAAATGAGGCAGAGAAAAAGGAATTCTCTGCCTTAGCCGTTCGAATGATAAAAATGGAAGTAAGTCGGCTGTTTGAGCTTAAGATGGAATAATAGGTATTTTGTTTCCAGTTTAACGGTATCGGTTAGTTACCGTATTTATAGTCGGTTTGGAATTCCCTAGATTTTTGGGTGCAAAGTAATATCGAAAAAAGTAGGGACCAACCGGAAAACCGGAACCAATATTAATTCGTCACGACTGTCTGTCCTTCCGTCTGTATATCACAACCGCTTTATTCCGAAGTTATGTACATAATAACTGTTCCCCATGTTGCTCCGGGACGGCTGAGTAGAAAAGACCACCTGCCCCACTGCCAAAAAGCCCCACGACCACAGGTTATTACTAACAATAATGTTGCCCGGGATTAGAGATTTTCACTGGTGGTAGGGAGCTTTGCAGCAACTTGCTCGGGTAAGGATCCACCGCCTTACTTATGTTATTGCTGTTGTCATTTTCAATTCCTTTACAGATTACGTTGCTTACCAAGTTTCAATGTTCTTTTTACCAATACTAATTTTTAAAACAACGAATGGTCAACTAAATCTAGTTTGGAAAATAAAATATTACTGTAGTTAAACAACAGATAAATATTTATAATATATGATGTACGAGGGCCATTCAATACATTTTTAGCCTAAGAAAAAATAAAGAAAATTTGAGAAAGTAAAGATTTATTTTTCAACATAGTCTCCTTTCAATTCAATACACTTGGACCACCGATGCTCCAACTTTTTTAACCTGTCAAAAAAATACGATTTCCCGAGGTCTTCAAAATAGGCCTCTGTGGCGGCGATGACCTCATCATTCGACCCAAATCTTTTGCCGGCGAGTGACTTTTTCAGATTTGGGAACAAGAAAAAGTCGCATGGTGCCAAGTCTGGAGAATACGGTGGATGGGGCAGCAATTCGTAGCGCAATTCGATCAATTTGTCCTTGACAACGGCGGAGGTGTGAGCCGGCGCGTTGTCGTGGCGGAACAGCACTTTTTTTTGCCTAATGGGGCCGTTTTTTTTCAATTCGGCGTCGAATCTGCCCAATAAGTCAGAATAGTAGATCCCCGTGATTGTTTTACCCTTCTGGAGGTAATCACACCTTGTGAGTCCCAGAAAACACTGGCCTTCACCTTTCCTGCCGATTGAACAGTCTTCGCCTTCTTTGGAGCACGTTTGCCGGGTAAAGTCCACTGTTTCGACTGTTCCTTGGTCTCTGGTGTGTACCAGTGAACCCATGTTTCATCGAAGGTCACAAAACGACGCAAAAACTCCGCCGGGTTGCGTTGAAACAGCGCCAAACATGTCGCCGATGTGGTCTCACGGTTGCGCTTTTGTCTGGTGTGAGCAAACGCGGCACCCATCGCGCCGACAACTTTTTCATACCCAATTCTTCGTGCAGAATATGATGCACTGTCCCATCTGCGATGCCTACAGTCTCAGCTATCTCGTGAATCTTCAGTCGCCGGTCTGCCAACACGAGATCATGGATTTTTTTTACGTTTTCTTCTGTAGTAGCCGTTTTCGGTGCACCTGGGCGTGGTTCATCAAAAACCGACAAACTCGAGCAAACTCGTTGAACCAATTTTTGACGGTCGCCATCGAAGGAGAAGAGTCACCGTACACAGCATCCAAGCGCTCTTTGATTTCGCTGCGCGTTTTCCCTTCCAAAAACAAGAATCTAATCACCGAACGATATTGTTCTTTTTCCATTTTTGCAAAACCGACTGACACGCTCGCTTCCAAAGGCTGTCAAAACAAAACAAATGAAGGGAAAAGACTGAAACTTCTACTTGATAGACTAACTACTTGATAGACTTCAAAAAGTATTTACTGCACGATAGTAAAAGTCTTTTGTAACAACAACGCCATGGGGCGATGAGGCTAAGTAATTATTGAAGGCCCCTCGTATCTTCCACTATACCTAGATACTTGTATATTCAATAGTGCGTGTCGGATAACATGAAATTGGCGATTTAGTTTTTTTATAGATATTAGCTAAATAAGCAGTCTCACTTACAAAGCTAAGGTGTACGTATACACATCTATTTTTGATATTTTCCATCGTCGGCGCTTGGTAAAACTTCCAAATAATCATAATTTTTAAACAAAGAAACACTTCTACTGTTTTACGTATCACTTTTAATAGGCTATTTACAAAATAAATTATAAGTGATACGAAACGAAAACGAACAGTACTAGTGTTTCTTTGTTTAAAAATATGAGTATACACATCTAGCCCGTACCCACCAAAGATGGTACCAGTGTTTTACCAACCCTAGGTTGGGCTAGGCCAGGGAAAGCGAACCTTTATGCACCAATGTGCCATTTTTTTCTAAAAAAAAGTTAGATGACAAATAATTTATATTAGGGTTGTAAGATGTTACTTTTAGCAAAATGTATGCTGAAATGGATTCATCTTTCAAACGGTTTCTAACCGAGTTTTTAATGTTATTCATCTCTGAAAATAACGACTCGCAGGCATAGGTAGATGAAAAGCTTCCTGCCTGCCATAGCGCCGCGCCCACCCCGATCACCGAACACTCGGTAGCGTAGGATCACTCGCGTTCGATCGTCATAAAATACCTACATAACACATTTTTTACATGTTTCATGAACGGTGACGTGCCCAAAATATTGTCGCGTGCCATTGGTTCGCCTACCCTGGGCTAGGCTATGTACTTGGCAAACTTAACCGGAACACAACAGTGTCAAATCACTAGCGTTATGGGAGCAGGAATAGGTAAAACAATGGTTCTGATTGTTTTCGATCTTTATGTCGCAAAACTGTCACAAAGTCATGGTCACGGGTTATGTTACGAAAAACCGATTGTATCCACATACATACAATTATTATAAGGCCATGTTCAAAACACAAGCACCCCATTTTTAACCTGCGACGGAAAACGATGAGTGTTATGAGTTTCACGTGTCTGTCTATGTGGCATGAACTTAAATGGATGAACCGATATCGATGAGGATTTTTTGATTGAATGCTGACGAGATCGAGACGGCTCTTAGATGTACTTCATGTAGGTTAGGTGTGTCGAAAATTTTTAACTTTAGTGTCACTTCTTAAGCAACTTTATACATAAATTTATAAACAAGACACTTTAATTTATATTAATTGCTGAAAAAGTTTGAACTGAGATGAATAAACAAAACAAATATATTGATATTATTTATTTACAATAGCATTTAAACTATTTAAACATGCTCTTTTGAATACGGATTTATGTAAATGAACTAATTTTTCAACATTGTTTGTATTATGCAAATCCTTTAATGTTCGAATATAAGTGAGTAATAAATGACCATAATTCTTTTCATGTTCACAAATCTCTGCCGTTTGGGTTAATTTTGAATGAATGTAGTTTTGGATTTCTTGAGTTTTATTACAGTCTTTGTAAGCTAAGTATATTGCAAATAAATTATAAACGAGTAATTCATTTGTTATATCAGTATTAATTATATACATGATGAACTTAGTTTTCTCAACATTATTTAATATTTTTACAAATTCTTGTAACACATTGACAGGTATTCCTTTATCCAACAAAATTAATTCTAGTAATATTTTAAATTCATCATATTTGTATGATTTAAATAATAGATCTATTGAAAATTCCTTTTTAAATATAACTGGAAGAAATAGTTTGTAGAAATTTTCTAAAAAAAGTTTATTGACATCAGTATTAAAAATATAATTGCACAGTTTTTCAATTGAGCCATTAGGTAATTTTTCAGCCATTATATAAAATAAATTGGGGGTTTGTAAACACTTTTCTACAATTTCATCAAAATTTTTAATAGGGTCTACATCCACAAAATCTCTGATGAAATGTTCATGGTTTGTTTCTTCTATCACAGTATCCTGAGGCAATTCATCATAGCTTTTATATATCATTGGTTCTTCAACATCTGCATCATTAGTCGGACTTTCAAATTTAAATTTTTCAGTCCATTTATTTTTTGTTTTGGTGTCAACAACATCTTTAAAACGTTTGAGATGAGGTAGAGATGAAGCAGAAAATTGCCAAATGTTGTTCAATCTTTCCTCCATTATAATTAAAACTGATTTTTTACACCATCCTCAAGTCCTAATTACAAGAAATCTGCAATGTAATAACTTTTTTATTCAAAATAGGTGTAGTTTAATAAATTTTAAGGTTAATGCCCAATTCCTATATTCAAGAAATGAGTAGTTTTGCTTATAAATGGTAAATTTTTGGCCAACTAGTAATACATCTAACTATGGTTGTTTGTTATTGACTGTTAACTCAATACATTTAGTGTAAATATAAGTAAAGCTACGTCACTTTTAGTCAATCTACCAATGGTTACACTAATGGATTATGGTCCGTTGATTATAAGACCCGAGCTTAAGGGCCTCACTGTCATCAAGACCTTTGATGGAAGAGTGCAGTGCAGCAACTTGCTAAGATAGGGGTCCATTGCCTTAAGCACATTATGTAAATCATGTTTTACCCCCTTATGCATGTTTATGTAAACATACCAATATAAACCAAGTAGTGTTGTTTGCAATGTTCACATACACCTCCCACTCTCTCCCCGGTTTTCACAGTAATTCATAAATCATTAATGCAGTTTTGTCCCGTTTTTCTAAAAAAGTTTAAAAAATTTACCTTTTACCAGTTTACCCTTTGAATGGATACAGTATGGATCATTTCCTAATGCCTATGTTATAATTTTTATTACATGTACACATCTATTCATAGTAGTGTTATAGTTATCAGTTTCCGTCTTTGTTTGTTTGTCTGCTCGTAATGTGTTAAGTTTATACAATTATTAAATTTATTTAAGGCAATCAGTTATTTAACGTACCTAGCTGAAAGACATTTTTTTGTTTTTGTCTTGAATGTATTGTCAACTGACTACTGAGAACATTTAGTGTAAGTTTACATAAATTTTGAAAATCGTTGAAACTGTATACTAGGTACGACATATGGATGTTGTTGACTAGGTAGAGGTACGAAGCATGCTCTAAAAAGTAAAATTATTCCTCAGACGGAAACAAAATAATCATGTTTTTGTAAACAACTATTTGATAAATCTTTTTTTTTTTAATTTTTTTAAAGTTTATTTGCCCCTTTCTGGAGCCGGCTAAGACCTTTAGGCCATGCTGCCACGTCTTCCGTATTAATTGTTTCTTATGTATATGTATAATCATTAGTCACATGTCTTCCGTATTGATTATTCTTGTACAGTCATTAGTCACTATTTACAAAGTCACGTCAGGGTCTTGAGAAAAGCGGTGGTCACTTTACACAAGCTCACTTTGGGAGATTTGGCGGCAGCGAGGAAATTCACAATACACTAATTTCTTCATGATTATTTCATTTGTGCTCTTTCACTGAACAAAATTAAACTAATTCCCACGTGATTAACTAATTTTACTAATAATTTACACTAAATTCAATAGTTGTCAAAAAATTACGACCATCTTCATTCACGATGGCGCCAAAACTTCTTGTTTTTTTTGGTTAATTTGCCCCTTTCTGGGGCCCGCTAAGACCTTTAGGCCATGCAGCCACGTCTTCTTATACAGTCTTTAGTCACAATTCTTATACAGTCATTAGTCACATGTCTTCCGTATCAATTATTTCTTATACAGTCATTGGTCACATGTCTTCCGTATCAATTATTTCTTATACAGTCATTAGTCACATGTCTTCCGTATCAATTATTTCTTATACAGTCATTAGTCACTATTTACAAAATCACGTCAGGGTCTTGAGAAAAGCGGTGGTCACTTTACACAAACTCAGTTTGGGAGATTTGGCGGCAGCGAGGAAATTTCACGATACACTAATTTCTTCATTATTATTTTATTTGTGCACTTTCATTGAACAAAATTAAACTAATTCCCACCTAAATTAACTAATTTTACTCATAATTTACACAAAATTCAATAATTGTGAAAAAATTATGACCATCTTCATTCTCGATGGCGCCAAAACTCTTCCACAAGTTTTTATAAAGAAATTAGCGTAACATGTATTTCCTAGTGGCCACCAAATCTCATTATTTGAGCTTGAGTAATGAGGCCACCCCTTTTGAAATTGAATATTTTGAAAATTGAAATTGAATATATTTATTTGAAACAATTATACAATTACAACATGTTGCAACGATAATAACTGCATTAGTCAGAGACTGTGTCGCAGTTATTAACGCCACCTCCGGAAACCAAACGGAAG
>NJDC01001504.1:53124-76717 GCA_002245475.1 Calephelis virginiensis
ACGAATTCCCGCCCAAACCATAATAGCCCCGCCGTAGTATGAATATACTCTGACTGGAGCCTTTGAACTAACTTCATGACCGTAATATTTAGTTCTCTAGTCGCAGCAACTTGCAAAAATCGGTCTTGTCGTTGAGTGGTTATGCGCTTTCCCTCTGGATGTCTTTCTGCTACTTTACTAGTAGCACGATAGCTATAATCTAAATTTCTTGTTTTGTCTTGTTGTCTTCAGCAATACTCCTTTGAGTAGCTTGAAGCATGCAAACTTAGCATTTCTTTGCTCGTCAAATGGCGCCGCTGCATTATGCGCACACTAGGTTTAACTCGAAACGAACTTGTTATAAAACTTAAAATTGGACACAAAAAATATCCCAATGTTACTGTAGGTAAACCAAGCTTTCTGACTTCGCTACCATAATGCCGCGTTAAATTTAAATTTAGTATCCCTCAAAAAGGATTACAAAATAGTCTCCATCAAAAGACTTTAAAATTGGCCAGTATTTTTCGAGTTTGAGAACTTTATACAGAAAATCTCTTGACGGTGTTGTGTGTATTACTAAAAAAAGTCTCAATTTTAATGACAAGTATTTGTTTGATTTTGCTGGATTGACAGCAAATCGTCTACATTTACTTTCATGTTTATTTAGTAAACTTCAATTAACCAAAAAACTGCTAAAACTCGACTTCTAATGTAACAAAAGATGTAGCTCTAGACGCAAATGATTTTCACGATAAGGACTATCTTTGCAAAAAAATGCCTTAGGTTCCCATATAAGGTTTGAGCATTTTCCTCGAATAAACCGGTGAATAAATAACGGAGTCATATTAAGATGACAAAGAAGATAATCGAATTGAGAACATCCTCCTTTTCTAAAAGTCGGTAAAAAGCTTAAATTACTCGTTTTTGTTTTAGGTGAATTTAACAGGACGCTTATTTGTAATTGCATTTAATACTTTTTTTTATCTAAATTAGTCTCGCTAATAAATTATGAAAGTTGAAGCACTATTATTACAAAACGAAATTGAACTTTCCAATTGATTAAAAAACCTAAGGATGCGACAGGAAAACTTTGAGAATCGCTGCCGTGATTTCTGGTATTATGACTCATAATGCATTTTTTTCCTCAGTTTCGCTTTAAATTTGACAGAAGACGCACGTGCCTTGAGTGACGTAAAACTTTTACGTGAAAATCGTAAAATTTTTTTATTGCCTATTTAGTTTCGTAAGAATTTAATTTCGAGTTAGCCATTTTTCGATACAGTAACTTACAGTAAACTGACATGGTGTTGGCATATGGTATGGCTAGAGGTGATCAAAGTGAATCGCTACTACTATGTATGCGAATGTAGGTAACTTCAAGTGGTAGGAAGTGTGTTCTCTCAACAAAAAGGAGCTCCATCTCGTCACAGCCACCTAGTTTGCGAGTTCCTAAACCACGAATCCGACACACAGTAGATTTCTCACAAAAATATTTCGAATATTTGCCTAATTAGTATTACCGTGAAAGTAAATCAAAAATTTTATGTTTTGTGAAAATAAATAATCTTGCTGAAGTGATTTTGGTATGTGTTAAATTTAAATTTGGTTTTATACCTACTACCTACGTGAAATTCTAAACAAGTGTATTAAGTTTGAATTTTTTTGCAATCTGCCGTCGGCAACATTACTTTTGAAAGGTTAGTTATTTTATTTTTTACGTTAAATCTAAATAAAAAAAAAAAACTCTGTTTAGTGCTAATAAGTACAAGTGATAGATATTTTGTGAAGGTATCAAGAGTGGATCCAGGATTTTATTCTGATGAAAACCACAACAGGCGGACGGAAATAAAATAAACAATAATTATTGGGTAGGTAGCTTTCTTTTCCACTGTGCGCGTACTAAAAAGACATTCTGGGATAGGTAGGTACGAGTCCGCTTTTTTCTCAAACCGCCTAAGGTCTACCTACATCTTTACTTGTGTAAAGAGACTGCTTTTTGAGTTTTTTTTAATATCGAAAAACACCACACATAAGAAATGTTTAGTGATAGTAAATACATGTGATTTATAGTAGAAGTACAACATTTGAGCATACGCGCAATAGGTACCTACACGACTTAGATTGTGCGGTTACATTGATGTTAAGGCGAAGTACTTTTTTAAAAAAATGGTAATTCGTCTGTATCTTCATAATTATAAGTATTTGCAAAACAATTATATTTAAAATAGGTTATTCTATTGACAAACTATAGGTGGTTTAACCAGCTGCTCTATTTTCATATACTCCCTGTATAACAAGAAAAAGATTTATTAATACGGAAGACGTGGCTGTATGGACACAGATCCTTTGCCTTTCCCCGACTGGGATAAAATTAAAAAACAACAACAACATCTAAAGAAAGAAAGATAGACTTCTTCTTTTTTTTTTCTTTTATGGCTTTTACAACTACCATGCGTAGTTTGATTTCGCCAGAGAGTAGGACTTGTGAGGTGACATTTCACATTTGTCATTGTCATTCGATTGTCAAGTGCATGTCACTGCCAGCCTGTCAGCCGTCAGGTGTCTTAACTCCTAGTCCTGTGTCATATAAACAACAAATCCAAATATTGTTATCAATTAATAATTAATAGGCTTGTCTCTGTTTTCTCCTAAAACTTAAAATTCAGTTCAGTCAGTACTGTCGCCTGATTTTTGTTATGTTATACCTTCTGAAGTAGGTAAGTAAATTTAAAAGAAATGTCGACTCGTACTTGTCATCGTAGTCTTAAATATATATTCTTCATGTTGGTATAGGTCCTTCGAGTAGACCATCTGCCTCCCAGCTTAGCAGCTCGTAAGAGCTAAGAGGTGAGCAAAGGTTAACTGGGTAATTACTAACAATAACACAGGTGATAAGAGTGATTTGCAGCAGTTTGTATCCGTAGATAATGACAATTCTTATGTTCAGGTTCTGTGGGCACTGGGTAGAGTTGCCAGTAGACTCATAATTTTGCCTAACATCTAGGCCTTATTTTAAAAAAGGTATCTTTTTTTAGTTTCAACAAATGAAGCTGAAGTTTAAAATACATGTTTGATTTGACTGACAATGCATAGTTATGGAAGCGACCTCTCTAATGTATTATGGTTAATTATGAATAATGTTAATTTACTCAAATGTCCTATTTTTGAATTGAAGTCTTGAGTTTTTACCCAAAGAAAAAACCCTTATGCCACCACAGACTGATACTCTATGCGTACCCTTTAAGGGACTTGATGTGAAGATTTATATAAGTATGTATTAGGGGCCTGCAATGATTTTCCTCTTAAATAACTAATTAGCATTTAAGTAACAAAAACTAGTAGGGAGTTGCTATTCAAAAATTCTGGTGTGTCATTTTTTATTTTACTGTTGTGTTATATACCATATATTATAATCAATAACTTCTAATTTATTTAGTACATTGAATGCCAATTTAATGTACTAGTAGAAGTCCTTTAATAATTAATTTATACCCTTTTTTTCATTGCTTGTCATTATTAAATCGTAATAGGATTCAATCAAATAGTATCAACTCGTTTTGGTCATTTCATGGTAATAAGTATGACAACTGGCTTCTTTCAATTGTATTAATTCTTCAAGTAAGTTCTGTTCTTTGAGGGCATAGAATTTTTTTTTATATCTTATAATTTAATAATTTTAAGTGTGATTTGTAAATAGTTCATTAGTTTATTCATATAGTAAGAAAATTGTCTTATTGTAATTATTACAGATTACGTGAAATATTACAAATTAGTAATTATTACAAATTATGTGGAATAATTTATAAACATGCTTTCATCATTTCTGATCAAAATTTATTTCATAGTATAATATGACAATTTACGTATTATATGAATAAACAAATGAACTATTTATAAATCATACTTAAAATGATTAAATTATAAGATATAAAAATATTTTTTCCAGATAATTCAAAGACATATACAATATGAAGCCATCAACAGATGTAGACTCATTGCGTACTGAGCATGAATCTGATGAACAGTGGGAAGTGCGGCGCAGTTTTATGATAGAACACAAAGATGACTTCAAACAAGAGGAGCTGATTACTCTAGCCCAGCTTTTCACTAACATTGAGTTTCTGGGCTGTCGGTATGTACTGTCGGTACATTCACTCCCCTTTTTATCTTTCAAGAGTATGATTTATGCTGAGTTTATCATTCTCGAATAGTGGATGTGAAATTGATCCCATCTTCACGAAGGGAAGGTCATTATATGTTTTTTAGTATGTTTAGGTCCGACATAACCCCCAGGGAGAGCCTCTGATACTTATATAAACCATTCTGAATTGTATTTAAACAATTATTACAATATACATGACTTTCAGTTTTTTTTCAAAAGAAATTTATATTTATTAAAACTTCTCACTTGGGTTAGGATAGAAATTCCAACATTTTTAATGAAGCTTATTCCCCTAACTTGTTCATAATTAAGCTCTAATTTAGTACTAAACTTACATAAGATGCTTAAAATTTTGGCTTTCTATTATATAGAAAATAATAATTTCCAGTAAGGGTTTTTGCATATCGACGGGTCCAACGTAAACTGGTGCAAGCAGCAAAATGTCACTAACGTTTTTATGGCATCATTCGTACTTAAACTACCAAAAAAATAATTAAAATTATTAACGCAGTTTTTTTTCTAAAAGATTCAAGTATACCATTTCAAAATTTCAACTATGTACATTGTATAATGTTACAGTTACACGCATTAAAACATACAAATCGCTCTCCTGTAAAATTGTGCAACTGCATTTGTACCAGTTTACGTAGGACCCGTCGATATATACCTCTTAAACATTATTATTCACTTTCATACTGGGTAATATTATAAACACATAAGTATGTGTGTTAGGTAAGCTTTTATGGCTAAACTGCTTGACCAATTTTGATGCAATTTGATATGTATGTAGTCAGTGCCAGTCAGTCAGGCAGTCATTAAGGCACTTAAGCACTGCTCAACCTAAAATTGTGTGTACCTTATAATTAAATACACATATCATTTTTATTAAATTTATTTTAATACCACAATATATTAAGACGACAAAAAATTCACGTCATCTAAGAACTATTCTGTCTGCAAAATATGGCGCCACAATATAGCACTAGCATTATTAGTCAATAGTATTGTATAACCGTTGAGAAAAGCACGAAGTGGCTGTACTTCAGTTTCATTTTACATGTCATTTAAATGAAAATATGATTGATGAGTAAATAAATGCACTCACACATGAAGAAATTATCTGGGAAACTTGAAGTGTTTATTTCTGGTACCTTATCTTTTGATTATCAATCAGTCACTTAGATTATTCATGGTGGTTACACATAACTTTTATTAATTAATATTATTATCAATAATTAGGTAAAGCAGATGACATTTCATGGTACAGTTACTACCAAAACTAAACTGAATTCCTAGAATTAGTAACTAAGTTGGTAAAGTAGCTAGAATATCTATGCCTACTTTATCTAAAATCAAGCCTAACCTACATTTTTTTCCCAAAAATCAACTTTCAAAGGACTAGGTATGATATCAGGACTGTAAAAAGATAGTAATTGTTACTTCGGACCGCAGCTTTGGTTAACTTCATTATTCAAAGTTGTGTTCTTAAGTAATAGTTCTATACAGATGAAGTCGTGACTAAATGGCTAGTAGGTGTATTAATATTTTTTCCTCATTATTACCTATGTCAGTTTACTCTGTTTAAATGACTATTGCTTTTTTCCAGATATCCCCCACAGACAATGAAAAGGATAGCCATGTTGGCTGACAAAGTGTCAGCAAAATACAGGGAAAGCCGAAAAAATAAACTGAAGCGTACATTTGTAGAAGCTAGTGACGCAGCTGAGCAAAAAGCTAAGCGAACTTTTAAGTGATAACTGTTAGTATAGAAAAAAAATAATTTAGAATTGGTTCCTGTTCCCCTAGTTGACAGTCATTGGTCACCTTGTTGACCTACATTCTGGTGCTCATAGTACTCACCTAACTCCATACTGATCTTTCACAAAGTTTGATTACCGATTGGGGCAGGCATTTGTGCAATCATCATATTTTTTTCCGTTACACGAAACTGGCGCATTGAAGACCAGATGTAACATCTCCTATTTTGGTAAAATTGCGTTGCCAACTTTAGGCTAAGATCCTATTAAAATTAAGACGGACATATTCATAAATACTGAAACAAATTTTAGAACTTACCCTTATCCACATAACAAAAATTGTAATTAAAATGTTAAATAAACATATGCACAGAATATTATATTTTTCAAGTTTTTTATTTCGCAGATATGTTATTTTCAAGTGTTTTTGTAGATAAAGAGGTATTGACAAATAATTATTGACACAATGTGTAAGTGATAATCTCCACAGCACTGTGGCACCAATGCGTTGCCAACCTTCCAACCCTTCCAAAAAAACTTTGCCTAATAATAGAAGGGATTTAATTATGCTTCCAAGCGCACTCAGTTTAGGGCTGCCACCTTTGTTAGAACTAGCTGTTACAACAAACATAAAGTACAGAACATAAAAAAGAGTATTTATTTGTCCTTAAAAGGCACTCTCTCTGTAGTGTAGAGAACCGGCGTCGGACTTGGCTTCTTGAGGTCCCGCGTTCGATCCCCGTGTCGGGCAACAAAAAAAAATAGAAAATGTGTTTACAATTTTCTAATAAAAATAATGTTGCCCGGGATTGGATACGTGCCCTGTAGCGATAGGTTTGCTATCTATTACGTTGTGAGACTTTGCGTCTTCGGCTAGTCAAGGGTGCCCTGGTTGTGCCTGTGTCTACTGCCTATCTCTTTGGGGATATGAGCGTGAAGATACTTTAAAAGGCACTTTTTGTTGCTATCCTTTTACCTATGTTCAATAGCTATTACTAAATTCCCAAATTTTATGGCTGCAGTTACCTTATTTATACCTGCACTTCTAACTAGTAACGAACCAGTACAATTCAGATTTATGTACGAAACAAAAGTTGTACTTTTTTAAAAAGAATGTTACTACTTGTAAATACAGTATTTTATTGCTGTCGTAGACTATAAGGTACGCTTAGATAAGGAGGACAATATATTATATTTTAGAGTACGGGTGGCAATCCTCGTCGCGATAGCTATTTGGTTTAGAATAAACTATTTAGGACTGATTTTACTGACGACAAATAAATAAAAACTATTTTTTATGTTGTGTACTTTGTTTTTTCTAATATGAAAAATTATTCGTCCTTCAAAAAAACAGTAGCAGCCCTAGACCTGCGTTTGGAAGCATTGTATTATGCTTCATTCCTTCTGCTTTGGAGTCAAAACAAAACTGCCTAGGCAAGTTTTTTAATATTTATTATTACTGTTCCGGTGGAATAATTCAGCAGTTCAAATTGGAAGATTATCTTACCTGTTTCTGGGGTTCATTCTATCCTAACAGATGTAAAATAAGCCTTTATTTTGCTAATTCCGCGTAAGCAGTTTAACTCCTCATTTAACCAAATCGATTCTGCCTTAATTCTTAGCAAAATAAATGCTTATTTTACATCTGCTATAATGGATTTCCGCAAAGTAACGCCTGATTCAATAAAATATTTCATTCTATCCAAAACATTACTAACAATTATCACAATTCTGAATGAATACACGATTATAATCGATTAAAAGAAGAAGTATTCCGAGATCCTGTCTCTCGGGAGACATCCCTTGTGGCTGAGCACACTACTCGCCCTCAAAGTCAGATGAAGTCGTATAAACCGCAAGTTTAGTAACAATTTAGCCATAAAAAAACGACGGGTTGCACTCCGGGAGTGCCGGTAAAAGTGAAAACTTGAATATTAACGTGCATTTTTGATATTTTGGAATAGTTAGGGAATAATTTTGCACGAATTGCTTTAATTATCAGTATGAAAGTACTATTATTTATGTGGTAGAATACAATATTGATTTATTGCGTTATCGTACACAAACATGACAACACGAACGTTCGCGCAAGCGCGTTGCGCCGTCTTATGAACCAGGTACGTGTCCTGACGCGAGTTTTGAAGTTTTTACCCATTCCAAAAAAAGTGCGTAACGCCGCTAAAGAAGTTTTCACTTTAAAAAAATCTTAAATTATATTTATACCAAAGTACAAATGTTCGTTTTTAGAGTACGGATGGCAACCCTCGCCACGAGAGCCGTTTGGTTTAGAATAAAACTATGTAAGTATTTATTATTTCATCTTCAACTATATTTATACCAAAGTACAAAAGTTCGAATTTGCTGTGGTATTAAGGCGATACCATCATCAATGTCCACTTTTTTGTATAATCTATACGAATCATTGGCAAACTCTTTCTCAGTCCTAAAATAGTCTTCATTGTGGTTTTTAACAAATTCATCTTTCTTTGACCACTGCAACGGCATCCACTCATCCAGCCACATATTTCCAGCCAGTGTTGTTTCTTTTGCATTTGTAATTGTTAAATTGACAAACAATTTCTTTAAAAATATCTTTTTTATACCAGTCTTCACTACGTCTGTTTTTTCTAAATAATTTTCCAATCTCAACAACAAAGTACCATCATTCCATTCTTGTAAAGTTAAAATATGAACACCTATTGGTAGTTTTTCATGCAAACTCGTTAATTCATTATTGAAATTAATCCAAGTCTCTCTGGACATAATATTGTTTTTTGAGCTTGACACCATAATCTGAGGTTTGAGTTCAATTTCTTTTGCGAATTTTTTCTCAAATACTTTATTTTGTTTATAATTTGCTTTTGTCAAATATAAATAATGTGTTCCACGAACAATGATTCCAGTGTGATTAATCATTGTATTTAAAATTATGTTCATTTTAAGATCATCAGTGAGGATTCTTCTATGGATCATTAGATCTACAGTTCCATCGTACAAAGAAGCGCCACCTTGTGATCTATCGTTAAATACGGAAAATCTAATGTTTTTATTAATATCTTCTATGTATATTCGTGAAGTAACAGGATAGAAATTACCTGAAATTTATCGTTTATTAGATGTTATAAAATAAATTTTTGTTATGGTGGCTCCACACATAGCTAAGTAAGCAACCGAATTGATATCTGGGAAATTAAATTTTACCTATATAATATGTGTAAATAAAGTAATTAGTTACACAAGAGCCACGAATTGACAAAAATTACTTAAATTAAAAAAAGGGAAACTGCAAGGTAAAGCTGGAAACATATTATCAGGCTTACAGTCTACTGCCGCCACTGATAAATGTAACTTTTGGCTGACAAAAACATCCACGCTAGCTAGAAATTACATGTGCCTAACCAAAAACTCAACATTTACAAAAATAATGTGTATTGCATGTTTATTCGTATATACAATAAAAATCCTGATAATCTTAAATCACTTCCATTAAATAAATTTCGAAAAATGGTATTCAACTTACTTTTAGAGAAAACATATTATAGTGTCAAATATTTTCTTGCAGACAAGAATAAATAATAAGTATTTCTAATATGATTGGTTGCCGGGGAGTTTGTTTTGCCGTTTCTTCTCCTGTCTGGCTATGTTTGGAAACGGTAGTTTACGGTAGATAGGGATAAATTAATTTACATTCTAAAAATTGTTTGTATTAATTAATAATCATGTAATCTCAAAATCATCGCAAAAAACAGTGTGTTACTATTACTAGTAAATAAATAATTAAAAACCTATTACAATATTTGCACACCACAAGTTGGTAGAATATGTGGGAATGCTTAAATAATTTTGTAACATCTTTGTAAAACTCATATTCCGCAAATAAATATTTTTTTCTTTTTTCTTTTCTAGTTATATTTCGGACGTTCGAACGTTCAAGGTCACGTCCACAACTTACGTCCGACACTGCAAGGCTCAGTGTACTTACATTATGTAGATACCCTGCAAGTCGCGTCCGTCAGCCGAGGCTGATACTATGCTTGCAGCTTAAGACAGCTATATCCTGCAATTATTGTGCGCGATTTTTTTTCTAATTGCGTTAGACTGAGCGATGACGACGGATTGACAGAGCGTAACCACGTGTAACAGCCGATATTTCCTCCTGTCACTCCGCTCGCATACTTTGGACGCGGCATTGGGTAATGGTTAAATTATAAAACTTTTTATCGTAATCATTAGTGGCTCACGTGATAAACGTAAAAAAGGCGGCCAAGGTTTCAGACATTAGTAATAAATGTAATTTAAATAACTACCTGCAATAGTATCTAAATTATAAGGCTCGTACATGGCTCTAAAATTTCTTACTCTTCTGATCGTCTGTCTTCCATTTGCATCGGTGTAGTAAACTCCGCCATTTTCCAAATTAGTTGTATATCTGAGAAATACATCTTTACCATAACCATCATCAATAGGCACAGGACCTATCACCCAATCAACTTCTATGATAGGACTGTTGGTATATAGTCTTAGGACGAAAGAAGCCCAATTTGAATAGCTGCTATGTATTTCTTGTACTAATTCATTTTTGAATATCTTAGTGTCTATGTAGTCTATAATCGCCTCTGCCTTACTGTCCATAGGTCTGAATATGTAGACACCTATAAAACATTAAATAGCTTATAAAATTTGTGCAGTAAAACTGCAAAAACCGACTCCATCTATTTTATTAAGTACTTATCGCGACTTGATAATTAATTATTTTTTCGAAATATTGCTTTCATTGATGAGGTCGTTAACATGTACAAAAAAATATGCATTAGTAAAGGTAAAAACAGACTGAGCCTACGTACGTAACGTATACGATGCATGGTTAAATCATGTGACACCCTTGAATTTATATGTGGTTTAGAAACTCACTTACCTTACGCAACGCTATCGTACGCTTCCCACGCGTACGTAGATCTGTCGATCCAGATCGGCGTGGAAAAGGTGAAGGGGGATCATACGCTATACCACGCTTCAGACAAATGTGTTTCTAGATTGTACGTAGGTACGCGCGACGCATCAGACGCAGATGAAACATTATTGGAGCAGGATCGTTACCAACAACAAAATGGGGGGAGAATTTACTCGTGTACCCAATATCTTCAATTCTCTTTTTATTTTGTTTTTGTAATAAAGTCATATAGATTTAAAAATAAATAAACGTAATAAACCGCTTTCAAATTCACTTTCCGAATTAGGAAACATTGTACAATGAAGTCATAACAACGTCTGACGTCAATTGTACATCGCATACGTGGAACCAGTGTGCACGCCTACTCTCCCACGTCGTAATAAATACTAAATATACGTGAGCTGTCTGTTTCTACCTTTACTATCACTCAAAAACCACTAGTAGGATCATGATACAATTATATGGGACAGCCTCGGAATCATGATTCATGACCTAACTTTCTAGAAGAATAATCAAAGTCTGTTCATAATTGGCCTAGAAATCGCATAACAAACATACAACAAGATAAATAAAAAAATATACTTGTAGTCGAATAGAAAACCTCCCCTCTTTTGGGATCGGTTTAAAATTATGTTACGGCTACGATATATTCACACTAGAAGAGTTTTAATTAAGAGTTTTAGTTTATGATTTAGTACTGGAACAAGTGAATGAAATTGTATATCTTGGTAGTGCTTTTATTTAGCGTTGATGGAAGTAACACCAAAAGATGTGAAAGAAGAGTGTGTACAGGAAATAGTTTGCAAGAAGCGAAGAAGAAGAAGGTAAGCTATTTAAGAGCGAGGTTTTGAAAAAGCTTCCGCACTTGACATAATTATATTCTGCTATTCTCTTCCATACTAGCTTTGCTTCTAATGATTCTATGCTTATCCAGACATTACTTTAAGGAATTGAGAGTTAGGTGGGTCAAAAAAAGCATTAAAGTACAATTTCGACAGCATAAATGAAGGCGCTACAGAAAATCTGTCGAGTTATGCAGGCTGACCGCATTGGTAATGGTGAGATTCAAGAAAGATTGGGTTTGAAAGAAAGGTTTGTTGTAAAAATGAGGATGGCTATACTAGGCTGGTGTGATCACGTAGAAAGAATGACAGAGGAAAGATTGATAAAACATATTATGTGTATTGCTAACGGAGTGGATGTAGCTACCCGGGGAGACCTAAGTTGATATTATCTCGATCAAAGCACTTCGGTTTTAGCCGAAGGTGATTTTGAGAGTTTCCGAAACCGGCGAGTTTGTGTGAAAGGAGTAGGTAATGAATGTGGAAGAATTTAGGCAGTTGTACAAGGTTCGTAACTACCCGTAAAGGACTAATCGTGAAGATATGTGTGTGTTCATAATCTAATATTTAAAATTTACACAACAATTACATTTTACAGCTGCTATTTTTTTTATTAGATATAAGAGATCTAAGAACAGCAGTAGGGTTACTTTTGTATTTTGACTTCATGCAAATTGGAATTTGGAATCGGATTTGTGTTATTTCATGTTTTTTTAGAATGACTAATGTGTTGCCAAACTCGCGGTTTTTGCAACTTCACCGGGCCTTGTGGGCCGAGCGGAGGGCTCAGCCCCAGACATCATTATTTAGATGGATTTGACTGTTCCCTAAAACGCCAGCAACAAGGGCTGTCTCCCGGGAGTCCGTACCTCAACTTGGTGCTAGCTGGGTGGACTTGATAGAGGAATAGTGGCGGCTTGTCGATTGGCGTTAGGCGCCGGGTGCAAGAGAGATATTTGTCGCCGAGACCGGCGACGACGGTGCAGTGTAGTGTCCTGTGAATTTGTGTTGAGAGGGAGGCTCGCGTTTGCCGCGGATTTCATGTTAATAATTCGTAGTACCTACCTAGTACGTATTATGTTCGAGAGTATAAAATGACACAAATCCGATTCCAAATTGCAATTTGTATGAAATCGAGATTCAAGGGCAACCCTGCTGGGCTCGATTTTCACAGTACCTTAATCGTGTACATCACCCAAGCAAATTAGGTGATATGAGGTAATAAATTTACCTTTGCTTCCAACCAATGAATTCAACATATTTTATTACCTGGGTCTGGCTTCGGTATGTCAGGTGTAGTTTTCTTAGGTTCATCTGATACATAATAGTAGTATTGTATATCCAGAGGCAAGTTAATTCCATTAGATAATGAAACGTTGGTGATCTTTCGATAGTCGTCGAGGAATATTTTAATGTACTGAAAATTTGATTTTTTACACTAGTAATTTCCCACGGCCACGCTCACCTTTTTTCCTCTATTAAATACATTTCCTTCCAACTTTTCTAGATTTTGGTAAAACTGCTTAAATATTAAGGTTGGCAGCATTTCAAGTAGTGAGATCATTGGGTTACAATATTTTTCGTAAAAAAGTATGTTAACGCCCATGTTCCCAAAATTGTAGGCAGAGGCTCAATCAGAGTAGGTACCCACGACTAGCCCAAGATACCAAGTTCTAACAATGTGATACGTAGCAAGCAAAATAAAACATACACAATGATCCCTGATCCCCTGACCCGGGGATCTAACCTAGCACCTTAAAAAGTCAAGTCCCACATCGGAACGCTAGACCACAGAGGCAATATTTTCTGTAATGTGCTAGATATTATGATTTACTTGGTAAAACGATTTATTTTTACGAATTTATTATTTTCCAGTGTCTCTCATATAGAACATAAATGATACATTTGGCAAGTAATCGCAATAATCAAATGTGTGTTTCTAATTATCATATACTAGCAGTTTCATGCAGCTTCGTCTGCATAACTTGGCTTTTACTGCACCGATTTTGATGGAATAAGCCCTGTATCAATCAGTGATAATGTAGCATTCTAAGGGGGAAAGAACTTTTGAAATCGGTCCAGTAGTTTCGGAGTCTATTCATTTCAAACAAAAAATCAAACACTTCCTCTTTTATAATATATAGATAAACTTTTTGACATAAAGTTGGACTCTACAAAATCACAGTGTAAATATGAAATAGCTTGGAAACTATCTAACTTTCCAAACGGCACACTCACACAAAGATGCGTATCGACGAGGCCACTTAGTGGTTTTTGCGGTGCGGCAATAGCAAGTGCCGCGTCAAGACAAATGTTTACGATGGTGTTTGTTTGCTCGATCTCTTTGAAAATTGCTTTTTGTTATTGCAATTTGATTGTTAACAAAATAACATAATAACCATATTGCTTCATTAGGGGCTTAGTTTATATACTGTTCCATATTCGTACTGTGACAAAGTGGACACAATTAGCTTATAATTTCATTACAAACGCAGATTGTGACTTGTGAAATATACCAAAACAACAGATTGGAACAATGGACTACTAGTTAATAATGGACTACTAGTATAATATTTGCACTTTTTAAAAAAATAACACCCACCTTGTTTTCAATAAATACATCAGAAGATTCTTTGAAATAGTAATTATTATAAATGTCATCAGATTCTGCGATTCCGAGTTCTTTTAATCCCGCGTCATCTATAGAATCCTGTGTTCTATTTTTATTAACTTTCATTTCTTTTGGGTACATTATTTCTTCTTTCTCCATTTCTGTTAATTTAGAATGTATATCTGGTTTATCTTCGATGTCATATATTTTGGAATAAATATCGCCTTTTCCTCCTTCTACTTCAGGTAATTTAAGGAAATCGTCTTTTTTTTCTCCTATATCTTCTATTTTAGTGTCATATTCGTTTCCTTCCATTTTCTTGATTTTGGGGTAATCTTCATTCCTTTCTTCAACTTCTACATTCGCATTGATTGCTTTTCCTTCCGATTCTGCTATATTTGAATATGAGTCTTGAGTTCTCTTATCGTCGTCTATTATGTTGTATTTTTGGGATTCCATATCATCAGTTTTTGTTAGATTAGGATTATAATCTTCTGTTATTCCTACCTCAGTAACTGATATTTTGATATCATTATTTATAGCAGTTATTTCTACGTTTTCATTGTTATCTTTTAAGGGATTTAAATCGGCGTATTCATAATCAAACTTGGTAATGTTTCCAGTTTTAAAATCCGATTTACCATATTCAAAATATTCGTATTCTTGATCATCGTGAGTTGTGGAATTGTCTCTAGATACTTGTCTTACCAAATATTTTTGGGGACGTTTGTTTACTTTTTTGATTATTGTCCTTTTTGTTCTAGTTGTCATTGAGTGTCGTATAATGTAATATGAACGGAAACCTAAAGCTGGTAGATTTTTTGCAATGAAAACTAACTCGTAATTTGCAACTTTGTAGGTGCGTTGCAATAGTTTGAGTTGTTTCTGTGTTGGCATTATGCAAGCTTGAACTTCTTCACCTGTCGAAACAGAATGCTATCATGATAAAATTTCCCCCAAAAAAAACCATCAAAGTATGTTCCTTATTAGCCGGTAGCAACATTAGTTTTTGTATTTTCTTGTTTATAATTTAAGTGTGAACAGTAAAGTAATAGTTTATAATTAAATCACCCAGGCCAACCTGAACCCAAGTTGACAACTTTATAAAACATCGTGTCACAAATTGTAAACGCTCTTCTGAGCCTTTATCTATAGTCTAAACTTTTAATTTTGTTAGCATTCGTTACTTCTAATACACAAACTGGCGTTTTGGTGTGAGTGATACCATTATTATTCATTACATTAGTACAATTACTTGTTCTGCACCTTAGGTCTTATTTCTTATTCATATCTACCTAATCTATCAAATTGTAAGTATTTAGTCGTGACTTATTAACCAGAACTGCTTAACTATAATTATTACTCGCTGCTACGTTGACTAAGCCATACAGTCTGAAATAGTTGGTTTTAAATAATTACCCCGAGGATCGTAAACGAGGAACTTCCTATAAGGCACTGGCAAACGAACTGGCATAGTTACTGTCCAAGCTAGCGGGTTGTAAATTACGATCTGGAAGAAAAGCACAAGTTTAATTACGGATTTGTAATCAATTATTTGTTGGGTGTTGTAATCAAAAGAATGAACATTATTAGGCTAAATTTTTGCTTTTGTTATTCTTTTTACATTTCATCTATAAATTATAACTATAATCTAAAGGTTTCAATTTACAGTTACCTACAAAGAAAATTACATAATTTAATTGGTCAAGTAATATATGAAAAAAATGTGTGTGCGTATCAGTGTATACTACATGTAAAAGTAATTTTTGTGTCATAACGTTTCGTAGAACGTAACAGAAAACCAGTTTCACTTAAAAAAAAACTTTAAAGCACAACATACTAGCAAATATACCAGTCGGTGAAGCAACAATCATGAAGAACGCAGTATGAAATTCGGCGATAACATCCAGTAGTTTTTGTTGACAGTAACTCGAGATCAATGAAAGTAACAGAGAAATGTGACGGCAATTTTCTCTCATGGGTCGATAAAGAAATTTCGCTTCAACATTTACTTGCAGAAAACTTTAAGTATACTTACGTAAAAGAATGGGTAGTATTGGGTATTAGGACACGCAGATTCGTTAAAGTAGCATCTGAAGAATTTGGCTTTGGGAGGAGTGCCCCTCAGTTTACTGAAACATAATTTCGTATTTGATCTTTAAATGGAAATAATAAGTTTTTAACAAACAAAAATGTAATACGATTTTATTTGTAAGCGCAGCAATAGCAGGGCCTACCTAGAGAAGTAGGTACTAAACAACATGTATTAAATAAGCCCAAATACGATAGGATAATGTTGGGGATTCGAGGAAGACATTTCAAATCCTATGTGTGGATTATGAAAGAAGAGACGAACTTCATAGTTCGAGTTTTTAGTTTTCCCCGTGTTGGTCCAGGCTCCTTGGCAGAATAGACCATCTGTCTTCCTGCCAGGCAGCTCATAAAAGGCGAGCATAGGCTTACCGCCACTAACGCCGTGACATCCTACTAGGTGGTAGAGTTTCGCAGCGACTCGACCGGATTGGTACCACCGCCTTACCTATTCCTGCCACCATAACGTCCATTGATTGCCGTTGACGTGTTCCAGTTCGAAGGTTAAGGTGGCTGGCAAACTTACTTTTGCTCGAGGCCTAACATCCTGGCCTCAGGTTGGTAACGCACCATTACCACCTTTGGTGTCTCTAGGCGGCGTGAATTTCTTACCGCCAGGAAATCCGTCTGCTTGTTTGCCTTACCTTTATCATAAAAAAATGTCGGATACTCGTATGCCTACTACGTAGAGATGGAATAGGGATTTGTTTCAAATTTTAAACAGTGAACTCAATCCGTCAGCAGAGGATCTTCAGTGTAAAGTGAAGACTGCATACGATGAATATTTTTGTTTCATAAAGATGTGGATGTGTGATGTGTATACTCACCTAAAAGCGTCGTTGAGTAGACGAGTGGCATCAGTGACCGTCAAGTGGAGTCTATGGGTGTAGTACTGGAAAACCGGAAGATACATGGCCCCTGTGATCACGGTATGATCCTGGACTACTCCTAAAGCATATAAAACTCACGAATTTTTAAGTGTTAAAAAATTCGCTGATCCCCTTTTTTATGTTAAATAGGAAGGCAAACAAGCAGAAGGATATCCTGATGATAAGAAATTCACGCCGCCTGAAAACACCAAAGATGGTAGGTAATGGTGCGTTGCCAACCGGAGAACGAGATAGTAGGCCTCCAGCAAAAGTATGTTTACGGGCTACCTTACCCTCCGAACCGGAACATGTCAACGGCAAGCGCTGACGTTATAGCGGCAGGACCAGATAAGGCGATGATACCAATCCGGGTGAAACTCTACCACCTATTCTCTGTTATCTGTTAGTGACGATAAGCGTTAGCTCACCTTTAACGAGCTGCCTGGCTGCTGACCAACACGGGGAAGATAGTAAGATACAACAGTTGCCTTTATACAAAATAACATAACTTTATTTGATCCTTTTTTACTGTCCGTATCAATAACAGTATCTCTGATAGGTACTTCTTTTTATAACTATTGGTATCGTATCGTTTGAAGTCGGTACGTATCAATGCATCACTAGCATATCCCTTCCTAATATTTTTTCTGACTTCAATATTACGAAATGTAAGTATTTGCGGCATAGAAACCACGCCTTCATCGAATAAAATAAATATAAGTGATATCTTATTACACCTCAACTCCAATCCCAATCGTAATACTTTGCGATTTTTATTTTTGCAAGCCTCTCTTGATATAATACATAACGCCAACGGCCTTGCGGGTATGTCAAACCAAACAATGTTGCGACAATACTATACAATAACTCTTTATTGTGCATCAAATCCAGAGAAATTAAAAATACATAAAATAAAACTTAAATGAGGTATAATACACAAAGGCGGTCTTATCGCCAAGCCAGCGAGGTATAACCTTCGAGTATGGAACAAGATTTAGTGAGATACTGTGTAATGGTGCTCTTAAAAATATAAAAATGCATCCAATACTAGACAAATAAATCATTCTAAAAGCAGAAGTCTGTTTTAAAATGCAACCTAAATTACAGTGAACGTAGAAAGTGACGCTTTAACATACTTTTAACGATAACGAATTTTGGCGACGTAAGAGGTTGATGAGGATGAGAATGATAATAATTACTTTATTGCCGCGTCGGGATTTTATGATTCTATATTCAGAAGTTCCACATAAATGCATTTTTTAAGTAACTTGACAACATCTTTGACGTAGATCATAAATAATCACGCTAAAATTGATATGGGATAATCTTTTAAAAAAATATCCATTAAAATCGGTTTACTATAGGCCGAGTAATCACGTAACAATCACACAATAAACATAGAGTCGAATTGGTAACCGTTTTGGAAACGGTTATATAAAATATACTATTTACCAATGAGCCACATAAAGTTTTCCAAAAGTCTGTCGTTGTTTCCTAACTTCGCAAGGACTTGAAGCTGTTTTGCTATCTGAAAATAAAAAATGGGTGCGTGAACTAATGTACGAGAAGTATACTAACCAAATTCCTGATAATCTGCAATCACTTCCATTAAAATCATTGCCAAAAAGGTATTTGATTTGCTCTTAGAGAAAATATATTATGTGTAAGATGTTCTTCCTGACAAGCATAAATAAATACAATGTTTTTTAATAATGATTATAAACTTAATTTAATCAAAGAAATATAAACTTAATTTAATAAAAGTAATCATGGTTGTCTGGGAGTTTGTTTGACTGGCTAGAGTGTGAAACGGTGGTAGTATATAGCAGATAGGATTAAAATGAATCTACCTTTAAATTTATTTGAAATAAATTAGGGAAAATATAAACCCACCAAAAACATTTATTGTAAAATGTTGCCAAAATGACCAAATAAGGTTTGCCCTGTTAAAAAGATATCAGATCTCATGTAGAGCCAAGCTTATGAATCTAAATGGCCTTTTTTTTAACGTATGGAAAATCTCCCGGATACTCATCGATCTCGGGGGTGAGTTGCGGGTTATGTCAGACTCGAATCGACTAAAAACAATACGATAACCTTCACGCCGCCAAACTAGGAGCAAGATGGGGATTTGGCATTCACCATCTTGCTTCTTGGCTACGGCCAGGTGACGTGACCTCATCTACGACAGCTGACAGAGTACGCCGCTGTGATTCTCAGGCGACGCGTGCGTGCGTGAGAGTGCGTGGAACGCCGTATCTCCTGGCGTCCCGCATTCTTGGCAGGCGTGGGTCGCCTCCCGTCTCGCGATCTTGTGCAGATACTTTCCGAAGCATCCATGCCCTGAAAGCACCTGCACAAGTCGGAATGTCAGCGACACGTACCGCCGCTGCAACCACCCTCGGAGGACCGGTCGGAGGCCTCTACTGTCGCCTGCCCAGGGACTTGTAGGGCTAGGTACTCTTTCCATCGCTCTAACGGGGTCTTCCACGCCCGTCTTTGCAGAATCTAGACGGCCTAACTGTACCAACCCTAACTTTACAAAATTCTACATATCAGTAAAAATGTATGGCTTGGCTGTTCCTTATTTACTTCGGAAACTAAATATTGGGGTGTATTTCTTGCATATCAGTAGAGCAGGTTTTTATAGCCCATTCTCAGTGTCAGTGACGAAATCGGTTTATTTTAGATATCAATTAAATCTAAAGTATTAGAGCTATTAATTTGAGACTTTGTGTGTTTAATTAGTCTATTACTGAGTCATATTCTGGGATTATGAACTATCTGGTACATTGAAAACCAACTCTATGAGTACTTCGTTTGGCTCAACTTGGCGGGTGCATTACTGTGCCTCAGATGAAATGTAATGTTTTGCGCAATCCTGATTTTTAAATAATTCTCTTGTTTTTAGAATATGTATTTCAATATACCAACCTGTAAGTATGTATTAGCTTCCTTCACCATATATTTGAAAGTAGGCCTGGATGTATAGAAACCAGTGACGTAGGTAAACTTATCGTATGCAACGGGAAGGAAATCGTCTTGTTTAGTTTCCAGTGTCAGACTGAAAGTAGATTACAATTTACAACATAGTCTGTGCTTCAAGCGACCTAGTATGTATCTATGTCAGATGGATATAGATTTTTTATGATACTGGAATTTTTGACGTTTTAAAGCAAATAACTAACAAACGAACGATTTTTTTTATGGAAAACAACTCCTTAACCGTCTATTCCATACTACCATCCAAACTACAGAGTAGATAGTAATATAATGTCTAGTATTAAAAAATGTAAATGGTGCACTACCAACTGGCGCGAGAGCTAACTAAAAAATATCTTCACGCCCATATCACCGAAGTGGTAGGCAGAGGCACTACAAGGGCACCCAGACTAGCCCAAGACACTAAATCCCACAATGTGATAGGTGGCAAGCCTATCGCCAACCGAGCACATATCCAATCCCGAGCAACATTTTTTTATTGTTAGAAAATCGGAAAAACCAAGTCATTTTTTTGGGATTCGAACCCGAAACCTCATGCAGTCAAGTCCAATAACTGAACCACACACTAGACCACAGAGGCGACTAACTAAACGCAGTTTGACTTCTTGATGAAAAAGGTGATTGGTTATTTTGCTCGCTAAACCAGAAAATGAAAATGATGAGGACTCGCCGGCACTATTGATATGTGAACAGGAAAGAATAAGACGGAGATATCTATCCAGGCGAAATTTATAAGTCTAGTCACTAGAAAATTAGTACTCATTAAAATAACATAAGTAATTGTATGTCGCTGGCACAACTCTCAATGAAATAATAAAAAACTTACTTGGCCTGGTGAACACTTTTTAGATAGCAAGCTGGGTTAGAATAAAACACGTAAATGTTCATATCACGTTCTGAAGTTCTTACGTTTACTTTCCTGAAAAAGACACATGATATATTAAAACTATGGTAAATATAATGAAAGTTTTTGTCTGGTATGTTGTTCTGATTAGTCTAAAGTGACGCCATCCTCGGCGTTGACGGTTTTGACGTGACAACGTCTTATAATTCGATGGAGCTGGCTGCGGGGCTAGAATGTACACTTTCGTCTTGGCACGATCGCGTCGTTTCGCTTGGACGATGCGTCTCCTTTCGAAACTTCAACGTTTCTTAAAAAGCTAGAATAATCAATAAAAAAGCTAGAAAAAAAGAAGAATGCGGGCCAAAACGAAACGTTCGTGTCAAGACGACTGTGTTCATTCTAACCCCGCAGCACGCACCAAAACACGTGACTCATGCGGCGTTACCTGGCTCTGAGGCGTTCCATTTAAGGCTTGAAGTGCAAGCGAGAGCGCGGAACGAGCGACAAAGAGGCACAATCGGCCTCCGTTCTTATGACGTTGTTACGTTTAACTATCGTCAGTAAACCGATATTACAGACTACCGCTTTTTAAATCTATTAAGCAAAGTCGCCGTTCAAAGTAATCAATAATTAATTAATCAATTCGCTATTTTAGTGGCTAGAATTGCAGACAAATTTCTTTATGATAAGTGTCAAAATTTAAATTCTCTTGCGTAATTGAGTAGGTATAATGACTTCTTTAGCTTTCAATTCGAAATTTGAATTTAGGAGTCCTTGGTGCATGAATAGCCATTGCAGGACCAATCACCTACATACATTGATAAACGGCCAATGTTAATAATGTATCTCAATCTAATGGATTTCAAGCAATCTAGATAACTGCGTATCCGCCGGCCTATCCTATACCTTATTTCCATAGTTATCCTGTGCACAGATATATTATTGGCAAGCGATAACATAAAAATGGATCAAAATATCAATCTTGGACAGCGAGTTTTGGATTAGGATTGATTTTTAATATTGGCCGTAAATGCACTAGCAGGATAATGTAGTAATCTTAATTTCCACTAAAATTGCCTTCTAACAGGCGACGAGAACATCATATCCCTACGTCATAAAAGGTTCCTGGTTAAAAGAAAACATTTTTAATATAAGTCATCAAAAAACATATACACGGCTCTCTTGATAGTAAAAGAGATGGCCCATGTTGGTACGAGCTCCTTTGCAGAATAGAACATCTGCCTTCCTGCAAAGGCGAGCATAGACTTACCGTCACTAGCACCTTGACATCCTACTAGATGGTAGAGTTTTGCAGCGACACGCCCGGAATGGTACCACCGCCTTACCTATTCCTGCCACCATAACGTCCAATGCTTGCCGTTGACGTGTTCCGGTTCGGAGGGTAAGGCAGCCGGTAAACTTACTTTTGCTCGAGGCCTACCTCCCGGCCTCAGGTTCACAACGCACCACTCCTTTGGTGTTTGTAGGCGGCGTGAATTTCTTACCATCACAAAAACCGTCTGCTTGTTTGCCTCCCATTATCATAAAAAAACTGGCCCACAGACTATGCGAGTAGATATAATAGTTGCGTCGTTGTCCTGTGACCGAGATATAAGGCTTATAGTACAATTATACCGGCTACCCTACCTCTGTGATGACCCGTTATACATGAAACAAATGCTACCAACTGTTAATAGTAGATTTATTATAATTCATAGTTGCTAGCATATGTGTTTGTTATTGAATTTATTTAGTACTAGTTGTGTAGTTTATGTGTTACTCGAGGCTTAGCTCGCGTAACAGTTAATATATTTATTGAACTGGAGTTGAATTAAAAACTGTATGAATAACTTATTCCTTTTTTAAACGTCCTTATTTACATACATAAATACATACATATCTTCACGGCAAGTCCCTTACGAGGTAGGCAGAGAGTGAGAGTGCCAGACCTCACGATCCTGACAAACTGTCTTGCTTCCTTCACATTCATAACCCTTTTCATACAAACACGCCGGTTTCGGAGACTGTTGACACCACCCTCGGATAATATCCGATTGATCTGTCAGCCTTGGTCTCCCCGGGTACCTACAACCATCCACGTTCGCATTGTATATCTGCTTTGTCAATCTTTCATCTGTCATTCTTTCCACATGACCGAACCAGCGGAGCATGCCCTTTCGCATTTTAACACCAACACTTTCTTACAATCCCACTCATTCTCGGATCTCACTGTTACGAATGCGGTCAGCGAGCGTTACACCACAGATTTTCCGTAGTGCTCTGATTTCGACCGCATTTATCCTACTTTCATGCTCTTTCTGACATACCCAACTCTCGCTTCCATACAGTGACGTTGGAATAAGCACAGAATTATGCAAAGCGAGTCTAGCTTTTTGATTAGTTTTTTTTAGATTAGATTAGTCCTTATTTATCTTTGATAAATAGCACATAAAGACTTTCATACAGAATTTCAACTAATATTTC
>NJDC01001504.1:77811-94046 GCA_002245475.1 Calephelis virginiensis
TAATAGAACAACGACCTGAAATGGAGCTTCTGTGTCTTTAATTACTACTAGTGGTCGCCCATTGGTCGAAATTCGACCATGATAAATGTTAATATTTTGTTGATAAGAACGCCATCGTCATTTCTCAAGACCAACTACTTTGTTTCCAAACTGTATGATTATACTTTGTGCGCCATCTTTTATCGTTATTTATCATCAATATATTTGTTTGTGTGTGTCAAATGCATGGTAGTACGTGTAATATTTTGTTTTTTGAATTATTTCACTTTGTAAACGTTATGATTAAAAAATATTAGCGTTCTGCACTTCTCCTACATATAAACTATAGGTGTGCCAAATTTCATACTCATACTTAGAGTAATTTTCGTAACAAGGGTTCCACAACGATAGCTTCACGTATTAATATATAGATAATTTTAAGTTATTAATAAAAACTGTTTATAAAACTGACCCATGCAAGATTCCTTGTGGAAGTAGTTTTTCAATAGAATCTGATGGCATAGCACATCAGATTCTTTTGCATTGGATCACATACCAAGGAGCCAAATGTATCCACAAAAAGTGGATTTACAGGCCCATATACTGGTTTACAGGATACTATACATAACCTTTCTAGAGCGGCTTCAGTACACCAAAAGCAACTACTTTGTTCCACAACTTTAAGAAAATCGCGAATAAAGAAATTGGTTCTCTATGCATTGTGTCAGAGGACGATGAACTTTGTGTATGGAGAACTCAATTATTTTTTCGCGATTTTCTAAAAGTTGTAGACCAAAAGTTGTTGCTTTTAATGTACTAAATTGCTCTATAAAGGTTATGCGCTAGTTTCCAGTAACCTTGTATAGAAAATGGTAATTCAAATTTGATGCGCGGTGAATAGTTCGGCCTTTTTAACACTTAGCATATTGACTGTTTTTATGTCATTAAAAATTGTGTTCCACGGTTAATTGCGCAGCAGTTTATGTAAAAGGTGGTGCCGTTGCAAAATTTACAACTGCGGGTAATGGATACTAAGTTCGAATGAAATAACTTTTAAAGTTTTATTTATACAGTTATATTTATACAGTGTCACAATATTTAGTTCGGATAAACGAATAAACTGCTTATGATCAAATTTCGTGATTAATTAATTAATTAATCAAATTATGACCTATCTATTTATTGATATAATTTTAATGAATTTATTATTTAAAAAAGTAAAGTATCTTTACGCCCATATCCCCATAGATGTAGACAGAGGCACAGCCAGGGCCGAAGACACTATGTTCCATGTGATAGGTGGCAAGCCTATCGCCAACCGGGCACATACTCAATCCCAGGCATAGTTTTTTTTCTTAGAAAACTGGAAATACATATTTTCTCATTTTTTTGTTGCCCGAATCGGTGATCGAACCAGGGACCTCAAGAAGTTAAGTCCGACGTCGGACCGCTAAGCTATAGAGGGAGAGGAGAGGAAAATAAAATAATATGATTTAATGGATATAATAGCTTTTATACGGATATCAGAATAAAAGCTTGTCCAAGTGTCATCGTAAAACATTAATTATTTACAAATCGTGCAAAGAGCAGCAGAACTTACTCTTTCCTCAACATTACTCAAAATTGAATCCGAAGTGATGAGTAGTGGATCAGAACACCGAGGGTCGAAACAAAATCCTGGAGGAGCAGAGTAGCCATCGAAGAGTTTGTGGGTAAAAATATCACTTTCAATGCCTAGTAAATGAAAAATCATGTATTAATTTTTGGTTGCTTTATTATAAAACTAAAAAAGTCTTGATTGCGTAAAAGTTAAAAACAAT
Organism: Calephelis virginiensis; assembly: GCA_002245475.1. Taxonomy (NCBI): domain Eukaryota; kingdom Metazoa; phylum Arthropoda; class Insecta; order Lepidoptera; family Riodinidae; genus Calephelis; species Calephelis virginiensis. The sequence goes on from NJDC01001504.1 coordinate 79,611, forward strand.
AATCATTTAAACGCAGTAAAACTGCAAAAAACCGACTTTAAATTTGGAACGTATGTGGTTTTCTCATGAATGCTAATGTAGACCTGGACCGAATTAAAATGGGACCACCGCGGGAGTATAGGCTTTCAATTAAAAAAACAATTTTGAGAATCCGTCCACAAACACCGGAATAATCGCGAAACATACATACAAAAAAAACATACGGGTCGAATTGAGAACCTCCTCCTGTTTTCGTCGGTTGAAAATCAAGTTTTTGCAAGGTTTCAAGTTTGATGGCGCTAATAACTACTGATTCGGTGCAAAATTATCTTTGAGATAATTTAATTTGTGAAACAGATTAAAAACATCTTTACTGTGTGCCTAGTATGAGTTTTTGAAATGATTTACTTTACTATTACGTTTACGTTTGGCGACCTTGATGTATGGAGTTATTGTCAGCGCCTCTAGCGGATAGTCGAAGCAACAAAATTATTCCATACATTTGGATCGTCCAAACGCAAACGCGGTAGAAAGTAAATTCGCGCGAAACTCACACCCAGCACACTGTTGTGTTAAATGTTCGTTAAATCGTGGGAAAGAGAAAATTATTAATATCATGTATTCGTGCGCTATCTTGATGAATTCTCTTATTGAAATATGTAACAAGTTAAATATTATGTGGAGAAACGTATGAGAGACATTGATTTGAATTCAACAGTGTTATATCAAACGTAAGAACACCCAACAACACCCAATAAAAATTTGTAAATGATTCTTGATGATTTCCACAAAGAAGTTCTGAAGGAATACGCTTAGAAATCTTACAGGGGAATTGAGATCTTCCCCTTTTTTTGAAGTTGAAAAATTAGCATACCCAAATCATCGCTGCCTCTCCAGAGGAACTCCAGGCCTTGTCTTGTCATCCTGATAATTTCATCATCAAAACTGATGGGATTAATGAAGAGCCCGTCAAAACCCATTTGCGCTACCAAGGAGGCGTATTCTTTGGAATGTCCAAGAACATCTGCTTGCCATGCCACCAAGGGTCTTCCACAAGAGAGGAAAGTTGCGTTGATTTTTCTATAAAAAAAATAAGCTGGCGGATGAGGTCAACACACATCACCCGCTAGTGGAATAACTTATCAATTCATGTTACTAACGAATAGTTAACTTACTTATGATCCTGTCATTAAACATTCTTTATTAGTTTCCCCGTGTTGGTCCGGGCTTCTTTGCAGCCCGGACCAACACTCTGAAGAATCTCTTTAATCGTACAACGAAGGCTTTGTCAACTCATAACTACTGACGTTCGTCAATAGAAGGTCCCCTAAAAAGCCAGTTCTTGCCACTGACTTAAAGGCTAATCGGTTGTCCAAATGGCTGAACATCCATCTAGTGGACTTTTAAAAACTTATATAATTAAACATCGTTACTTTATCTGTAGATACGTGACAGTGTGTGGAGAATATTTCTTATCATTCTTGTTTTATTTCGGATACTTTAAAAATGTAAACTATAAAAAATGTTAATTAGTCAATTAATCGTATAATTCGTTGATTCAGTTGGCAGCATGTTTCATGAGACTACTAAATAACTCAGATGTCTCGTTGCCGTGACCATTTATTTTAGATCATTTCAAATTAAACGTAACATTGCGCCAACGCGGCATAACTTATGACAGGTGAGTTTATTAGCATAAATGGCTTTTTCCACAGTACACAGGGTTACTTTGAAAGGACCAGCCCAATTTTAATATAAGGAGATAAAGGTCTAAATGGTAATGCATATAAAATGTTATGGCCCTATTGTAATAGTTACTTTTGTAAACATTCATTCATAACAATCTGCAAAAATGCTTTGTTTATTGTCACGCTCTGTCGTACTTAGTACGCTGTAACGAGTCATGACGTCACCAGCCTGCAAATGCGTCTGCGGTCGGTTGCAACCAGTTTTATGCTTTGTTTACGTTATAACCGTGCTTCATGTATTTTGCGTCAGATAATAATTGTAAATTGATTTTTTATTATTTTGTAGTTAAATAAATCGTAAGGTAAATCAAAAGAGTTATCGATTTCGAACCGTTTTTAAAATTTAGTGCTTTAGATGGAACCACAGGGTTATACAGGGTTATGTTTTTTATACAGATAAATACAACTATTGGAACATTTTTCTGAGACATTTTTTTCCTTTACATCTATGAAGGAACTAGGAAAGTATTTAGGTGCTACGGTACGAGGTACTAGCCTCTTCTAAATCCCTGTTATTTATTAATGTTCCTTAAAAATAATGACAACTTAAAAAGAAAGTTACCTCAGAGAATAAGTATAGCTGTCTATTATAGCTTGATAGTTGGTGGAGGCTTCGTCAGTCATTCCCCATCCTCCACCCACAATGGTCAGTCTCCCCTGTCGGATTAGTTCGTAAACCATCCGGCGAACTGGAACGGAATAAAATGTGTAGAAACTAAAATTTCTATTATATTTCTTTCCCCGTATTGGTACGGGTTCCTTTGCAGAATAGACCATCTGCCTTCCTGCCAGGCAGCTCTTAAAAGGCGAGCATAAGCTTACCGTTACTAATACCGTGACATCCTACTAGGTGGTAGAGTTTCGCAGCGACTCACCCGGATTGGTACCACCGCCTTACCTATTCCTGCCGTCATAACGTCATTACGTGTTCCGGTTTGGAAGGTAAAGTAGCCGATAAACTTACTTTTGCTCGAGGCCTAACATCCCGTCCTCAGGTTGGCAACGCACCATTACCACCTTTGGTGTTTTTAGGCGGCGAGAATTTCTCAACATCAGGAAATCCGTCTGCTTGTTTGCTTTCCAATATCATAAAAAAATATACAAAGGAATATATTTTAATATGCCTAACATTATTTCGAAAGTTTAGTAAACATTATGACGTATCTCATGCTGAATATCTAAAGACCACGTCGTTGGTCGAGGGGTAACGCGCACTCCTAACTCTGCGGATCAACTTAGAGACTTGGCTTCGATTCCCGATATTTGTGTTAAGAACATCGTCTACATTTCTGGGTCTAGGTGTTATTTGTTCTAGTATCTATCTGAATATTTCTATGTATGTATATAGGGCCATTATTAATAACCTGTCTAAAATAAGAGATAGGGCTACTTTAGATCAGTTACTAGGCAACCACTGCTATTTTCTAATGATTAACAAGAAATAACTTAGTAAAAAAGTTCTGGAATGCCTATTTTTGTCTCTAGGTTATTAATATTGGCCGTTAGTTGACGTGGGGTCGCTTCCATGTTCATTGGTTAAATTTAAATACGGGTTAAACTCTTAAATATAGCTTGATTTAACCCGATGTTAGAAGCTAACTCTGAGTGAAATACTTAATCCTAGAACGTGCAAGTGGGCCTAATACACATAAATAACTTGCTGTATTACGGAAAGATCAACTTGTGTAACCTGACAATCGAACCCGGGTCTTTAGGAAATCAAGTTCGACGCCGGACCGCTAGACCACAGAGGCGATTGACTTTCTTATAGAAATCAAAGTCGGCCTTATTCAGTTTTACTGCGCTTAAATTTTATAATAAACTTGAAGATTATCAGCCTTACTAATAAAAAAAAATTCACTAGTGTATACAAGATGTATAAACAATACATCGAAAAAATGCTACTAATAAAAAAATTGACACAAAGGATGTATACACGAACTATAAGCGATAGCAGTGTTCATACAAATTTACGCAAGCCTTATACTCGCCGACACCCTAGTTTAGTGCTTGTGGAAGACTAAAAATAGCTGAATCGTCTCTGTGGTCTAGCGGTCAGACGTCGGAATTGACTTCTTGTGGTCCCGGGTTCGATCCCCGGGTCGGGCAACAAAAAATGGGAAAATGTATATTTTCAATTTTCTAATTAAAATAACGTTGCTCGGGATTGTATATGTGCCCGGTTGGCGATAGTCTTGCCACTTATCACATTTTTTGAGTAGAGATGTTAACTGACCTCTCTTAAGTGAGGTAGATAGCCTAGTTTTTAATCCGACTTATCAATAGATTTGTGCGCCTTAAGTTAATAATTTTAGTAGCAGGTTGAAGCCGAGGGCAATAATTTAATAATTTTAATTTAATGGTATATAATACTTAATTATAGTTACCTGTACCATCTCGTCGAGTCCACCAATAGAAAAAGTATGGCAACTCTGATCCTGATATTGTAAACCTAGGCATAAAATAAAATAGTTAATAATAATGTACAAAATACGAGTGTACTCAAACTTGTCAATAGGGTAATCAAAAAAACCAAGAAAGTTCAGTCAAAGACCTTCCTTCGTACTTGAGTGATTTTAATAGAATTGATTGATATTTATTGCACACTAGCCAACCCGGCGAACTTCGTTCACTTGACGCTCTCCGTCACCGTGCAGTTGGACTTCGCGAGTAAGTACGAGTATATTCAAGATGACCTGACGTTCAAATGTTCCTTAACATTCTGTATTTCAAGTTATTTGGTCACTTATGCTTTATACTGAGTGTTGTTATGACTTTATTTTCTAAACTACAAAACTTATGACTGGGAAAAAATATAAGACAATTAATAAAGCACATACAAAAAAATAAAAAGACTGAACAAAATCGGACTACGCGTTAAAGAGTACGCCTAATTTACATTTTGAACCCTAATTGAATTTTCAATAAGCGGCATACATATAAAATATCCTATAACCTTCCTCAGCACATAAATCCTCGGAATACCAGCCAAATTTCGTTACAATTGACTCCGTAGATTCGGCGTGAATCGCGATTGAGATACAGCAGAGAAAAATTCTAAAAATGTAAGAAATCTGTTCTATTGCTCATTTTTAGTTGCCTGCACCTATTTTTGAAGTGATAACTTCTTTAGCGGCGTTGCGCAATTTTTGGAATGGGTAAAAACTTCTAAACTGCGTCAGGAAACGTGCCCTGATCGAAAATTCGTAAGACGGGTGGAGAGTAAACAGCCGGCGCAGCGTAGGAGAGGAAGTATCCCCCTCACTTTGTAAATGAATGTAATGAATTTGAAAATGTATGCCTGCGCCTGTTGTTTCGTTTAGACGGCGCAGGGCTCTTGCGCGAATGTTCGTGTTGTCATGTTTGTGTACGATAGCGCAATAAATGAATATTGTATTCTACGACACAAATGAAAACCTTTCATACTGATAATTAAAGCAATTCGTGCAAAATTATTTCCTAGCCATTTCAAAAAATCAAACATGCACAACGTTAATATTCAAGTTTTTACTTCTGCCGGCACTCCCGGAACCCGTCGTTTTTTTAAATGTCTTCGATATACCTACAGAATTCACTCTTCTACAAATTTACTGTAAGTCAGGTTTATACTATATATATTTATTTAGTATAGACGAATAATACTTACTTGTAACGCGTTTTTTATGTTATTGGAAGGCAAACAGGCAGACGTGTTTCCTGATGGTTAGAAACACCAATTAACCGCCTACAGACACTAAAGGTGGTAACGGTGCGTTGCTGACCTGAATCCGGGATGTTAGGCCTCCAGCAAAAGTATGTTTACCGGCTACCTTACCCTCCAAACCGGAACACGTTAACGGCAAACACTGACGTTATTGCGGCAGGAACAGGTAAGGCAGCGCTTGACATTCCACGATCAAACGCTCGAATATTATCCAAGCGTGGATCAGGAGTCTCCGAAACCGGCATGTTATTATGAAAAGGGTAATGAATGATGAGGGAGCCAGTCTGGTCTGCCAGGATCGTGAGATTTGGCACTTGATACTCTCTGCCAACCCCGTACGGGACTTGGCGTGAAGAAATGTATGAAAGTATGTACTTTTAATTCATTGTAATGATAGTATATTGTAGTTTAACGTACCGAAGAGATTGTAAAAACATAGCGTGGATTTTTTATTTGTCCTTTGGAATAAATATGCTCTTACCGATTTAAAATATTCCCCTTGTCGAGAAGAACTAAACAACCTTGATATTTGACAGTACGTGTTATTTGGCATGAGGCAGGTGGAATAAGAATTATTAGTTGTTCCCAAATCTGGTACTAAAACTAAAAGTGAATAATGAAACTTACTTCCTTTCTCTTTTAGCCCACAGTTCACTTATCGCTCCATCAAATATCCTTTTCATATTTACAGGAGTAGTTTCATAAAATTCATGTTCTGGAACAAAAATGTTACTATAACAAGTAAAAAGCTTATATTATTTGTGAATAATATATATGCTACATACTATAAGAACTATTATCGGGAGTAGCATCATTGGTTAAGAAAGCCGGTTATTTAAAAAGGTTCTAATGTAATATTATTTAAAAAGACAAAAATAAACTTAAGTACAAAGGGCGAGCTTATCTCTAATGAATGAAATTTCTTCCAGCGAACCCGTTAAAGGAAAACAATAACTGGAATATGTAGATCTACAAAATTATGCTAAAAATAACTACATACTTAATAAAATTACATACTAAACATAATACATACCTATACAAACAAAGCTAATTAACTATGAGAAAAAGTTTCTTTAATTGTTTTTTGAAAGAAACAAGAGTTTCACATTTACGAATCTCACTAGGAAGCGAGTTCCATAACCTAAATGCATGAACTGTAAATGAGTGCGAATAGGCAGCAGAATGGATTGTGGGAAATCGCAACAGAGTACGGACATTTATATATATTTAATTTATTATATGTAATAATAAATATTGGAACGAAGTTCCTTATTGCGCGTTGTGAAAGGAGGCTAAACGGAAAAATTCTTACGAAAAGTTGTCACGACACTTTTTGCTATAGTAAGCTATTGTAAGCTTTGCGGATTGCGCATGTATGTTTTTTTCATGTTTCTCTGTCTGTCTCTCTCTATAAGAGAGATAGAGATAGAGATTATTAGAGAACTTCGTTCCATCCGGGTGTCCCTTGACACCTCTCAACTTTTTTAAAAAAATTCTCCCTGTGGCTTATAGTTTAAAACAGCGCGGGAGCAGTCGCACGCATCGAGTAACAAACACATTTTCAAAAATTTTCAAAAAGTAACAAACACATTTTCAAAAATGTTTATTTAAAAACAATTTTAAGTTACATATTTCATTTTTTAATAGATTCTAACTTACCACTAACTTTTTAACTTTAAGTAATTTTACCATTTAATTGAGTAATTTTACCATTTTTTAATCACCTCTGTGGTCCAGCGGTTCAGTCGTTGGACTTGACCGCACGAGGTCCCGGATTCGAATGTCGGGTCGGGCAATAAAAAGAAAAATTTGGATTTTACAATTTTCTAAAACAATAAACGTTGCTCGGGATTGGATAATATGTGCCCCGTTGGCGATAGGCTTGCCATCTATCACATTGTGGAATTTAGTGTCTTCGGCTAGTCGTGGGTGCCCTGGTTCTGTCTTTGCCTACCTCTTCGGGGATATGGGCGTGAAGATAATTTCTTGGTAATTTTTACGTTAATTTTTACGTGTGAGTAGGTACGCGCTTTTCTTAACGTTTCTAAGTTCTATCCGTTTATAACTGGTTTGGAAATGTCGCCGTTGGTAACTGGTTGTTCGAAACTGATCGAACCATTCAAAAGTCTTGCTGGTAATAACCCATTTAACATTTACATGCCATTAAGTGCCAAAATGCCATACAAGAAAGATTTACACAGGGGAACTAACACTAGATAATACGGTACGAGACAACTATAAAGCTAAGCAACAAACCATCGAACCGGGAATGTCATAAATACATAAAGCTACACATAAGGGTGGACCCAATATAAAAAAAAATATTTATCAAAAGTTAAAGAATTTTCTTACCTCGTACAACAATTTCGCTAATCGGATACCAACGGAATTTTTAAGGGCCGAAACATATAACCGCGTTGTGGCGCCGTGCCGCTAGAATCGACGCGCGGCTCTATTTATTTTTGACATCATTTTAATAACAAATAAGCAATAAGATTCTCACGATGGTCCTTTGCAGACACACGTCTATGACGCCGCAACGCAAACTGACGAATTTAGCGGTGCGGCACTGCAACGCAGTTATGTGTTTTGGCCCGAAACGAACACAATTTAGGAATCGTAAAGAAACGAGCGTGCCTATTCGTCAAAGTATCTGTGATAAATTACAATAGGTATGTAACTTAAAATTATTTCAAAATCATATTTTTTCCTGTTAAGATGAGATGTCGGCTACGCAGTAAGAAACTCAATGCCTTCGTGCTCCCAAACTGCCCGTACGTGCTTCGGGGTATGCTCGTGGTGCTTACATCACACTTTAATGATACTAAAGATACTAGAGGCAACACCCTTGGTTTAAAAGACTTGGATGCTTACCTCCGTTATAATAAGCTTCGAATTTCCTGTTCATCCCCAATTCGACATGGGTGTGAGGTACAATGTGTATATTTAAGTGATCTTCCTTCACCAATGGACAACCCTACGGACAATAATTTTATCTATAAATATTACATAGTAACTTGCACGTGTCAGTAAATTAAAGGCATTTTAAGGAAATAATTCCATAAGGAATATGACTATCGTCACACATATTTCCAAAAAGATAGGCAGAGGTACACCGGGTTTCTCTTAATAAGCCAAAGGTGCTTAGAACCACAGACCCTAAAGGATAGCGCCCTGTTGGACGGACCGGGACGGGGCAAATCGCAGCGCAATAATCCGCCTAGATCGCTAGCATACATTTTGTATGGTGCAACGCCCACTGGGCCGGGGCGCTTAGCCGCGGATTTTTTCGTGCCGGAAAGTGGAAAAATGTGTGGAAAGTGGTGCCGTCTAGTAGTTGTCACACGAAACGTTAGCGCTAAAATACCATAGTGCTCTTTTCTGAACAGTAATATCATGATCTTTGGTCACTGTGGGTCGCATCGGGGTATGCGCGCGGGGTGCCTCGCGGAATTCCGCCGCGAATAATTTATTCCATCTTGAAAATAAGCTTTATGTGTAGACGAGCAATGTTCGTTATGCAGATAATATGACGACACTCCCAGCTGTCAGTGGTAAGACCTTTAGCGAGTTTTTATCAAGCCAAACGCAGGTCATTGATATGAAAAATAATATTTGTGCATAAATGATAGTACTTTCATACTGTTAATGAAAGCAATTCGTGCAAAATTATTCCCTACCCATTCCAAAATATCAAAAATGCACAACGTTAATATTAAAGTTTCCACTTCTGCCGGCACTCCCGGAGTGCAACCCGTCTTTTTTTTAAGTGATAGCTAACATGTTATATTTTATAACTCTACTGATGATGGCACACCATGGACTCCGAAACCTCACGATAAAATTTGTAGTGCACATTTTATTGTGAACGATAAAGTCGATGATGGGCTAATAGTAATTTATTTATTGCCTTTTATCACTGTTTGTAGTTGGAAACTAATATTGTGTGTAATACTTTCGAACACGGTTTCTATGATTATATCCATTTCACAGATATGCTATTCAATAAATTGCACTCAAAAGAAGTCACCAAGTGCCAGTTTCTCTTTATTTTGGTTTTTAATTACAAAAATACTAACAATCTTTACATTTTATTATTTGACCATTGCCGTAAAAGTTGCCAAAGCTGCGCGCCGTCACACACGTTCCCCATTAAATTTATTAAAAAAAAATCTGAACTAATGACCGTTGTCAATTTCTAAAGTTTTCCCCATGTTGGTCCGGATTCGCAGAGTAGAATAGACCATTAACCTGCCAAGCAGCGCGCAAGAGCCGAGCCAGCGACAGATTTTCACGACCAAGTTCCTCTCATTTGATAACTCGTAAAATGCCTCAGAGAGTCGCATTATGAAGTGTTGTAAACGTCAGCTGCGGCTTTCATGGTGGGTTGAGCAGTGGTAGCCGCCCACGCACGTAATAAAAATATATTTTTAATCGTTTATTCCCGATTAAAAATTGATCAAATTAAAGTTAAGACTATTATTTTGAAGAAATAAAATTGACAGCTTGATAAAGTGGTGGATTATACGTCAGCTGGTCACACAAATATGAAAAAAATATATATGTATTCTGTGATTTCCTACCAAACCAAAAATTTATCAGATAGTTTATGTACTGTTTTTTATAAATTAATAAGTCAGCTCATGCCCTGAAAGTATAACGTAGGAGCTAGTCAGAAACATTTATAGCCTAAGTAAATGTATCAGCTGACGAATTTTCCCCCAATATGCTGCTAGCTTTTATGCTTTTATGCTTTTATGCTTTTATGCTTTTTATGCTGCTAGCTGATTTGTTTTATTACTTACAGGATCATGTCAACAATCAGCACAAAATTTTTTTCGGGAGGAAATGACGTACTTAAAATTATTCGACATCACATTTAATGTGCAAACTGAAATGTATAATTTTATGCCAATGGTGGTGATTCTGCTGTTCACAAACTAAACTAATTTTAGATGCATGCTATCTTTCTCAAATGAAACAAAAACAAATAAGAGGGAACAGTTTAGACGTGTCAGATTGGTGCGGACATGTCTAATCATGATATTTTTAATCAACATTTTCCGAGTGATAGATTAAACGTCTGTAGAAATGACGTGTACGGTCTAATTTGACAGCACTAAAAGTGTTTTGTTTCCTTCTGTTACTTTCGTTGAAAGAAGACAGGGATCACTTAAAATTAGTTTAGTGAGTGCACAACAAAATTACCACCAATGTTTCGATTAGATCAATTTTTTATGTGAACTTTACAATTCTTAAGAATAGAAATAAATATCGCCTCTGTGGTCTAGCGGTCCGGGTGTTGGACTTGACTGCATGAGGTCCCGGGTTCGAATCCCGGGTCGGCCAACAAAAAGAAAATTGGATTTTTCCAATTTTCTAATTAAAAAAAACTGTTGGTCGGGTTTGGAAATTTGCCTGGTTGGCGATAGGCTTGCCACCTATTACATTGTGGGACTTAGTGTCTTCGGCTAATCGTGGGTGCCCTGGTTGTGCATCTGCCTACCTCTTCGGGGATATGGGCGTGAAGATACTTTTTTTTAGAAATAAATAAATGTTTTGCTAATTTCTAAGACGTTTACAACGCTTTATAATGCGACTCTCTGAGGCATTGTACGAATTATCGACTGAGAGGAAATAATTGACGAAAATTAGCGCCTGGATTTCGGACTAGTAGTCCGTAAGATTAGTTATTTGTTTCTTTCTTTAGGTTTTGGCCTTCACGTTAGTATTTTGCCATTAGTCAAGTAGAAATTTGCATCAAATTTTATATCAATTTTAATCAATAATGATTAATCATCAGTCATAAGTCGCTATATTTTATCCCGGAAAATAGATAGGATTTTTCGTGGTAGTAAAAATTGTGGAGTAGTCGACGAAAAAACTGCCGCACGTTAACGATTCTCGCGAACGCTGCCTAAATGGTTAGAGATGTATGGTTGACTTCTATAGAAAAGTTGTAGAACTCAATAATGCCTACAAAAAAGTCCTCGTTAGTATAAAACAAACATTTATAATTTAGCCATTATAACCACTTATATAGAATGAAAGTAATTAAAATTATTAGCCTATGTTTATTGATCATATTATCGTCAAATACTAATCCTTATCCAAATAAACTATTTATTGAACAAGATTGTTTCAATAGCTATAAATTACTTTTTATTTTATTCCAATTGGACAATTCATTCAAAAGATATTACGAATTTAAAATTGTAATTGGTATTAAAATGAATGAAGGCCGCCGGCCGATATTATGTGTCGCACGACTGAAGTATAAAACAAAGTCGCGTTCTCTGTCCCTATGTCCCTTTGTATGCTTAAATCTTTCAAACTACGCAACGGATTTTGATGCGGCTTTTTTTAATAGATAAAGTGTTTAAAGAGGAAGGTTTATATTTTATAAATTTTAAAGAAATAAAAAATTTCGCCCCAGACAGGATTTGAACCTGTAACCTTTCGTCTCAAGCTGACGAATGCTTTAACCAATTGAGCTACTGAGGATTCAAGTCCCGTGGCGAAATTTTTAATTCCTTTCTAACCCGTTAACGCGGGTAGTTATGTCCTATAGATACACAATTCTAAGTACCCCCCAAATGAGTCCAGTTTATATTTTATACCCGTGCGAAGCCGGGGCGGGCCGCTAGTTACTTTATATTTTGATATCATCGTGACAATGCAACAGATTTTTTCAATTCTCTTATCAATGTTTATAGCAAACCGCCTGATAATGATGACAATTTTAATTAAAATAACAACAGCAAAGATATAACTATATTAGATTAGATATTAGATATTCGGATCATAAGGTAGGATAAGGTGAACTTACTTTTGCTCGAGGCCTAACATCCCTGCCTCAGGTTGACAACGCACCATTACCACCTTTGGTGGGTCTAAGTGGTGTGAATTTCTTACTATCAGGAAACCCGTCTGCTTGTTTGCCTTCCATTATCAAAAAAAAAAACGACGGGTTGCACTCGAGGAGTGCCGGCAGAAGTGAATACTTGAATATTAATGCATTTTTGATATTTTGGAATGGTTAGGGAATAATTTTAAACCCCTGAGAGCAATTATATTTCGACTTGATATATACCATGCAGAATACATATTTTTAATTTTTGAAGTGAAAACTTCTTTAGCGGCGTTGCCCACTTTTTTTGGAACGGGTAAAAATTTCTAAACTCGCGTCAAGACACGTGACCTGATCGATAATTCGTACGACGGCGCAGGGTGCTTGCGCGAATGTTCGTGTTGTCATGTTTGTGTACGATAGCGCAATAAATCAATATCGTATTCTACCACATAAATGACTTTCATACTGATAATTAAAGCGAGTTTAAGCAAATACCAATTACCAAAGCAAAATAAATGTCAACCTTGGTCTCCCTGGGTACCTACATCCATCCACATTTACATTGTATATCTGTTAAAGTTCCATTTGAACATTAAATATTACTTTAACGCTTGGATTGACGCCAGCATTAAAGAAGAATAGGCCTGTGCAGCTCAGAGTTCATCAGGTGGCTGGATTTGCTGGGATCAATATCGGTTCAGTAGTTTCAGAGATTAGCTGAAACTAGAAGAATGACAAAAATTGAAAAAAAAATTGGTATATTATGCACTGTTTTACATTCATATGCATGTAGTAAAAAGCGGTTATTTTAAAATTATAAACTTATATAAATTATATTTTAAGCCAAAACTTACTGCCAACGGTATAGGTTCCCACCACTGCCTATAAAACACACCCTCAATAGTGTTCGGGCCACGTCCTATCGGATCTTTCGGACCCAAGAAACAACGACAAATGCAAGCCTCCCTCCCAATCCAAACGCAAACTTCAAAGACACTACACTACACCGTCGCCGCCAGTTTAACGCCAAACGACTAGCTGCTAATCCTCCTTCAAATCCAACCACTAACCAGAACGCAGTACCAAGTAGAGGTAGGGTCTCCTGGGAGACAGTCCTTGTTGCTAGCATTGTAGGGAACAGCCCATTCCATCTAAATAATAATGTCTCGGTCTGAGCACTCTGCTCGGCCCACATAGCCCGGTGAAGTTGTAAAAACGCGAGGTTGGCAACACGTTAGTCATTTTCGGTAATCGGTAAGGTGGTTGGAATTCATACTCGGTGGGGTTTCTGTGACCGTGATTTATGTTCGTTTTTTTTTTTTTGTAATATCTTTACGCCCATATCCCCGAAGAGGTAGGCAAAGGCACAACCAGGGCAGCCACGACTATACTAAGATACTAAGTCTAACAATGTGGCAAGCCTATCGCCAACCGGCACATATCCAATCCCGAGCAACATTTTTTTTATTATTAGAAAATCGAAAAACCAAGTTATCTTTTTTTTACCCGACTCGGGATTCGAACCCCGGACCTCACGCAGTCTAGTCTAATAACTGAACCGCTAGACCACAGAAGCGATTACTAATTGGTTATAATATTAACGGATGCTTACAGCGTCGGCACCTTAATTGATTTATTGGCTAGTAAATTGAAGTTTATTATTTAGATAAACTAGTTTCAGGTTGTTAAATTATATTTTTATTTGTCAATCACTTATAATTCCTAAAAATATAATTATAATTTGTATACCAATATTGCAAAAAATAATATTTTCCAAAATAAAAGTAACCTAAAAGTTATTTCTTATCACATCAGCTACCCAACAGTCAAGTCAATTTCGATTCAGTCATTTCAGAGATTAGATAGAGTAAACAGACAGGTCAACGGACAGACAAACAGTCTGACAAAATTTTAAAAAATAATTGGTGTATGTGACCATATTAAAGAGCGGTTATTTTGATAATACGGTTTGTATTATCAAAATACCCACTCTACCCCATTTTAATTTTTTTGTGTAGGTTGGAGATAAAACTTGGAAAACACTTTATTTTGTTGTTGATGGAATCATCAATGGATCGCCTCTGTGGTCTAGCGGTCCGGGTGTTGGACTTGACTGCATGAGGTCCGGGGTTCGAATCCCGGGTCGGGTAAAA
>NJDC01001504.1:94639-106110 GCA_002245475.1 Calephelis virginiensis
CAAGTAAGGATCTAATAATGTCGAGGAAATGAACGAAAATACTTACTATTTTGTTGTGCTTAGACGACGAGGACGTATTTGTTATTCGAAGTCGGTTTTTTGCAGTTCTGCTTTGCTTAAAATATTTCGTCAGGGGTTCAAAAATATAATATGGAGTGGCGTTGCAGTCAGCCCTACTGTTTTGAGATATGTTGTAGACCACTTGGGTGAATAATGACGATTCAAGTGTGCGACATCCATCTATCACAGTTCCGATTCTTATTCACGGGATATGTTAAAGCAATACTTATGGCGGTACTTTGTCCATTCTTTTTTTAAGTCTACTTACTTAGTGCCCAAAAGAAGTGTAAAAAGAAGAGTGGTCACTCTACTTTAAAATCGTCAAGTATGGAAGGTGGCGCAACTAGTGGTTGTAGTACAAAACTTTAGATTTAGAATATCATTAGTCCCTCTATTCTTATGATTAATATCATCTCTACTCTCCTCTTAGGAGACAGTAGGCCGCATTTGGAGGCCTCGAAAATCCCCCGCCGTGCAGCTCGGGACAGTATGCTTTGCTCCATACAAAATATATGAAAGCGATCTAGGTGCATCTAGCGATCTGAGAGTAAAACATCTTTTATAGACATGGCTACATAATAGCTTTTTTTTAATATTTTATGTAGACATTCACTTTTCTACAGTTTAACTCAAACAAACATATCTTCACGCCAAGTCTCTTGAGGCGTAGGATAAGGGTATCATGTGCCAAATAAATAAACCGTGAGTGGTTCGAATTGACGATTTGCTGAAAATTGCAAGTATTCACTGAATTCAAAAGTTGGAGGAGATGATAATGTTAGAAATTAATATCATGTGGGAGAAACACAATCACACTCGCACTATTAATAACATAATATCCGACATTTTCTTCAAAATTCGATCAGCAACATTTTTAATTATTTATACGGGATACTCACGATCTCTTTTTAAATAATTAAAAATGTTATTAATTCGCGACGATTTAAGTTTAAAATTCGATCAGCAGTATCATTATTTATGAATTTTACGTGTTTATACGTGCTCCTATGCAGAATAGACCATCTGCCTTTCTACCAGACAGGCTTACCGTCAATAACATCGTGTCATGTTACTAGGTGGTAGAGTTTCGCAACGACTCGTTCGGATTGGTACCACCGCCTTACCTATTCCTGCTGCCATAACGTCAACGTTTGCCGTTAACGTGTTCCGGTTCGGAGGGAAAGCCGGTAAACTTACTTTTGCTCGAGGCCTAACATGCCTCAGGCTTGCAACGCACCATTATCACCTTTGGTGCCTCTAGGCGACGTGAATTTCTCACCATCAGGAAATCCGTGTGCTTGTTTGCCTTCCAATATCATAAAAAAAATTAATTTGCTTTTTTTTGAATGACTAATTTGTTGCAAACCGGGCTGTATAATTTGCAAAAAATCGCTATACACTAACATAGCGTTTTTAATGACGTCACGTAATGTGCAAGTCCAGTAATGCCACCTTGCAGAAGAAATATCACTAAATTTGGTTTAGATTTTAGGATACTTTTAATTTAACTTATAAATATCAATAGAATTCACTTTGAATGCGCTAGGTTTTTCTAAATAATGAAATTGTGAAAATAATGAACAAAGAAGCAGAACACACTAACATAAAAGCAGAACGCCTTACACGCCTAGCTCCACCAAACAATCACGAGGCTCTTATACGCGCAAGCGCCCTGCGCCGTCTTACGACTTTTTGTCTTACGAATCAGGTCACGTATCCTGACGCGAGTTTAGAAGTTTTTTAGCCATTCCAAAAAAAGAGCGCAACGCCGCTATAGAAGTTTTCACTTCAAAAATAAAATAATAAAGTCTCATATCAGATATAACAGTTGACCAAGGCAAAAAAAGCAAGGGTCAAAAAAGTGTAATTAAATCATTTTTCAGTTTTTTATACTGCTCGAGAGGTTAAGCTATTTAATATTTAGGTATTTATTTACCTACTATTTCCGATCGACGGAGACTGAAAGCGCTTTGCTTAGCGCAGCGGGATGAAATTTGTTACTTTCTACTCGTAGGGCAGCAAAAGGATATTTTCACATATATTTAAGAATACGTTGAACGATTCACTATACTTCCCGAATAATCTTTATCGTCCTCACGAATGTCTAAAACTAGAATTTTTAGTTAATGAATTTCGAAAAATTCTACTTTATCCTTTTTCTCAGAATATCACTACAATACTCCAAAAACTTACTAAATCTAGTAACAAAATAATCACAGTGCAAACACTGCACAACAAAAACAAAAACTTCTTTACAATTTATACTTTTCCTTGGTTATATATATTATATATACCTATATTATATATAATTTAGATTTGGTCCCTAATACAAAAAAACGTGGTTACAAATAAATCCAAGTTGAGCATCTCTTTCTCTTAGAACCTTATGATGCTCACAGATTGCAAGAGGTTTCCAGAAGAAGCGGACGCAGCAAAAAATATTCTGCTTATTTGTGCAGCCGCGCAACAAAAATGTTATGATTGTGCAATATTTTTCCGCTCAAGGTACTGTTGTTCCTATTATGTATAGTTTAAAACACAAACCAGTGCCATTCTCACACAATTTCAGCAGCTAGATAGGCTAAAACTACCGTAAGTGTTAAAGCACAATACTTTTCTTATAGGACTAAAGATTAATTTAAAGTTTGTTACCTTGTGCGTATTTATTTAATCAAAGTCACCTTAATAATTTCTATGTGTATTTAATTTGAAACAAGTAATTTTTACATAATTTACACTAAATACACTTATTTACATAATGGATTCCAAGGAAATCCTGCAAAAGGGCTTCAACGAGCCCGCACAAACAGAACACCTACTTTAAAAAAAAAATATTAAATGCACTTAAATAAAATGAACTTTTCTTAAATTTGTTAATATCCGGCTTATATGACGAATCCATTCGCCAAAGATTGGCTCACTTTAAAATATGACGTCACCCTGTTGGTATGACGTTTATTGTCAGGTGATTTAATACTATATTTTTTGGTTTCAAATCTAATTTAATGTTAACATAACTAAATTCGCAATAAAATTGTAGAAAATATAAATCAAATAATTTAATCTTAGAGGAAACTAGTCTATTACATTTTCTTTTTAAAATTATATATATGTTTTATAAAAAATGACCTTTCAATTATGAAAATTAGTTAACTTTCTTTAAGCTCCGATCCAATAGTTTTACATCAACATTTTTCATTCGTGCAGAAACTACTTCCTTCTTATATTTTATTCCAGCCTCAGGGACTTTAGTTTCAACTGTAAAATGACGTAGCAAATGAATAAGACCAGCTTTTACTTGGTAATGTGCGTATCTCATTCCAATACAAATCCTTTGTCCATTACCAAAAGGCATAAATAAAGTATCTTGAATATTACTCTTATTCTCATGAGAAAATCGTTCTGGAATAAACTTTTCGGGATCGGGGTAGTATCTTTCATCACGATGTAAATCAAATACTGGTATAAAGATTTTAGTTCCTTTGTCAACTTTAATGTTACCTACTGGCAGATATGTGTCTTGTGTACATATTCGATTTAAATATCCGATAGCAGGATGAAGTCTCATAGCTTCGTTTATAACCATATCTAGGTATTCCATACCGGTTATGAAGTCGTAAGTAATGTTACCGTCACATTTTTCAAAAACTTCATCTATTTCTTTATGGACACGCTGTAGAATCTCTGGATTTTTACCCAGTTCCATTAAAACACCGAATATTACTGTAGCGCTTGGCTCAACGCCGGCATTGAAAAAGAAAAATGCCTGTGCAGCTAAGAGTTCATCTGATGGCTGGATTTCCATACCTGATTCATCTTTTAAAACTCCAGTGCTTTGCAGCGACACACCCAAATCAGCAAAATCATGTTTCTTAGTTTTCTCCTGCTCACGTTGTCTGAGAACTTGTTTGATAGCCCCAATAAAGAATGGCTCGTGTTTTTTAAACAACTCTATCCGAAGCAATTTAAAAAGAGGTGCACACATAACTCCTATCGAGAAACCCAAATTTACCTTTAAAGTAGATTTAAATGCATTTCTAGCCATGTTTAGAAAAGGAGAGTCAAAAATAGATTCCGTTGTTATCCCAAACACTGCAGCACCAATCGCTGCGCTACAAAACGTTGACATTACTTCGAATAAATCACCATTTTTCAACTCAGGATTAGCCTTTAGATATTTGACAAAATCTTGAGAACTTCGCTCCATAATATAATACATACTTTTCAGTTTGGCGGAGGTAAAAAGCGGAGTCATGCTTTGGCGGACGAGCTTCCATTTCTTTCCATTTTGAAAGACCAGGTTGTCACCCAATAAGTCTGAATCATTCAATGCAAAACCTCGACTATTAAAAGCATTAAAATTTATTGACATTACATGTTGAATATTCTTGGGATTTAACACATATAATGTTGGAGTAAACAAAGCCCCCATTGCAACCGCTGGTTCATTGGGATATTTCTTGTAATTTTTGCTAAGTTTCTCGAAAAACGCTTGTTCTTTAGTCAGATAATCCCAAAATACTCCCATAATTTTATTTTTATTATGAAACGTTACACCACGTTTTTTCCAGTAGTTTTCGTTTAGTTTTCCATGAATATATACATAGCACAATAAAATGACAGAGCACAATAATAGAAGGAAAATAATCATTTTATTCTATTTTATGTCCTTGGTCAGCTTAAACAGTACCTAATGGTAGGTGAGTATCTTCTTTCTTGAGGAACGTTTGTGGACTAACTCCAATTAAGCTCTGAATCGCACTATTTATTTGTATAGATAAGCTATCAGGGAGTTATATCACTATTCTTGACAAGTAAACAATTACAATCTTTTTATATTCTCTATTGACCTACCCCGACTTCACATACTTTTAGTATGAAATAGGATAAGGTGGCGGCAGTATATATGGTTACATTTAAAATGATCAAGCGTGGTGTTTCTGCCGTCTGGGAATTTTTCCAGGCTCTTTATAACAATTTTGGAGGACCAGCAAAGTACCCAAAGACTGGTGGAGAAGACTGCGGTCATAGTGCCCTAGTACAAAGGTAGGTAAGGGTTCACGCATGTACTGCAATCCTTTGCAGAATATACCTTCTGCCTTCCCCGTATTGCTCCGGGCTCCTTTACAGAATAGACCATCTGCCTTCCAGCCAGGCAGCTCGTAAAAGGCAAGCATAGGCTTACCGTCACTAACACCGTGACGTCTGACTAGGTGGTAGAGTTCCGCAGCGACTGACTCGGATTAGTACCACCGCCTTATCTATTCCTGTTGCCATAACGTCAGCTTGTTTGCTGTTGATGTGTCCCGGTTTGGAGGATAAGGTTGCCGGTAAACTTACTTTTGAAATCCCGGCTTCAAGTTGGCAACGCACTATTGCCACTTTTGGTGTCTCTAGGCGGTGTGAATTTCTTACTATCAGGAAATCCATCGGTATGTTTGCCTTCCAATATCATAAAAAAAATGGTTACAAGGCCATCAGCTTGATCAGTTCAGCATCAACATCGTTGAAACGAGGGTGCCTGATTTAATGTTGTGAGAGGCTCGAGGCGGTTTTAGGTCTAGAAGAGGATGTACGGAACATCGTAACATTGGCTGGCTGTGGGCCAAAAGGTTTTGTGTAGTTTTGCGGATCTCTACAAAGCGTAAGGAACTTTGGAACATTTTGTCAGATTATGAGTTAAACGGGTCCCTGCTACGTTGTATACAATTTATGTATTTGGATTGTAAAGCGTGTATGTGGGTGGACTGCAACATGCCGCATGGCGTCAAGCAGGGCTGTGTATTGTCAGCACGCATATTTATCTCGATTATGGCTAAATGCCCTCAGAGATTAACATTTATAAATGTGGGAATGCATATTGGTGACCAAGTGGTGAACTGCCTGCTTTATGCAGATGACGCTATGATTTTAAACTCTAACCATCTGAGCTGCAAACACTTATGGAAGGTGATTGTTAAGGGGCCATGTATGCTAAAATACGCCAGCAATATACTGTTTTTTTCATACAAAGCAATTATGGATCTCGGCGAAAAAAATACACAAGATTAACATTAATATGCTTTATAAGCCTAGTGTTTCCAAAACACGATTCATTTCACTTTGCTCGATAGAAAAAAATCAAAAAGTTAACCCCTTTTGAAAGCTAAACCCAACTGTCTACTTCAATTATGAAAATATCGACACCAGATTTAACATAAACATAGATAAGTATTATACCTAAAAGATAACTGTTTCAGTTTTTATATATTTTTGTGCGCTGATTGGCTCTTCTGGCTGACTAAGTATGGGGCCTTAAGAAATAGGCTTATATTTGAATGCGAGGAAAATCAAGGTAATTGTATTTTATAGGAAAATGGTAAGAAAATGGTATTTGATAGAGAATAGAAAAAATTAGTTACGGTGAATGTGAGAGTCTCAGTTGATGGTGTAGTGCTGGAACAAGTGAATGAAGTTGTACATCTTGGTTGCGCTTTTAGTAAGGTTAATAGGTACATTTTGGGTGTAGAAGAGACTGTGTGTGAAAGAAAGAGTGTGAATGGAGGGCTGGTAAGCTTTTCCATAGCGAGGTTAAAAATGTTGTTCAAGGAATACACCTTCCAAGTAAAGTACCAACTGTGCTGTCTTATGTTATGTTTTTTATATAAGTTCGTATATCTGCTAGTTTTTGGTTACACATTATAGACAAAGAGTCAAAACATTTTTTATGATTGAAAGTGTTAAACATAAATATTTAAGGAAAAATCTCAAGTCGAACAAACAGCTTGCAGAAATTAATCGGTTTAAAAAAAATACGATGTATATCACACATGTAGCAACAAGTTACAAAAATATTATTAAAAATTTTAGCAATGTCACTATGACTAACAGTTTTAAAGTTTATTGTTATCGTAATTAATGGACAGTAAATATTATAAAAAACTGAAACTGATAAGGATATGACTTATGTTTTTAGGGTTGCGAAAGAAGTGAACTGCAATTCTTCCGACTATTTTTAAACGATTTAAAAAAGGAATTTATAATGTTAGTCTTCTTTATTGTGTTATATATGTTAACCGATTACTTCGTTATTTCTGAATCGGTTTTAACTATTTTTTATATTACTATTGTGATCCGCACATTGCCACTAAGTCTGGATCTGATAATGACATCTCAAGGAAAACGTGGTACGTATATACTTAATTTTGAATACAGGTGCACAGATATTGAAATTAAAGTCAGTTTTTTCAGTTTTCTTATTTAGTGAAAAACCCTTGTTTGCCAGAAGACCTATATTGTTATTATATAAATAACAAACGCATTACGATCGAGTACGGAACCCTTTCAAGGGCTCCAAAAATTGGCATGTCTTTATTGGCTTGACCAGTATCCAAACTAATACTTTTTTTTTACATAACATATAACGTAGTAATACAATATACTATTCTGACAAGAAAGTGCCAGGAAAAGAGTATTGTTACACAAACTGTTTGTTATTCATCAAAAATTATTTTATGACTTTCAATGTATGCTCCTCCAGAAACGATACACATAAGCCATCGAAAAATAATCCGATCATTAAACATTTTTTAATACCATTTTAATACCATATTTTAGGTACTCTTGAACATAAAACATACTACGTAGCTAATTATAATTATAATGTCGCCTTTGTGGTCTAACGATTCACGTGTTGGACTTAACTGCATGAGGTCCCGGGTTCGAATCCCGGATCGGGCAACAAAAAGAAAATTTGGTTTTTCCAATTTTCTAATAAAGTCAAAATGTTGCTTGGGATTGGATATGTGTCCGGTAGGCGATAGATTTGCCACCTATCACATTGTGGGACTTAGTGTCTTCGGCTGGTCGTGGGTGCCCTGGTTGTTCCTGTGCCTACCTCTTCGGGGATATGGGCATGAATATACCTACTTGATTAACTAATAAGATTTTAAAAAATGAGTAAGATAAATACAAAATCGTTTATTTACAGTTTAGATTATTTTTAACTTTACAGGTTAGATTATTTAAAAACGCCTGTCAGCATGGTTACTCAAAATGCAGATCAGTATTAACAAGCATATTGCGATAGACAATTTATAAAATATCTAATTATGGTCATTGTCATGTACAATGACAATTCAAAAGCACAATACAATGACTCTTTAATGTTGTACATCTGGTATAAATAAGAGGCGGTATTAAAAATCGGTGACTTTTTCCAGGCAATTCAAATTATGAAATGGAATTTTCTAGATGTAATGCGATAGTGTTTTTAAAAGTTTGACAAAGAAATGCACATAATAATTAACACCAATTGGAATTTGTTAACATAATCGCAAAATTGACGTTCGGTGGAGAAGAGTCAACGGTACATTAGTACAGTAAGCAGACAAAATATCTTACACTCTCACATTACTTTGAAAATAGGTGTTTTGGCGCCATCGAAAGAAATGATGATAGTAGTTTTTTCGTAATTATTGTTTTTTTAATTGTAGTAAACTTTGGTGGCATTTTGTACAATTTTATTCAGTGAAAGTGCACAAGTAAAATAATCATGAAGTAACTCATTCTTGAATAATTTAAACCCCATTTTATTAAATCGGGTACTTTGATACAAATTTAAACTTGACTAATGGCAAATACTAAAGTCAGAGCCAAAAACTAAAAAAAAATAAGTGGGCGTAGTGTTGGAAGCCCTCCAGTCGGATAGACTGGTAGTGACTGATAGAAACAGGATCTCAGATCTTGTGGCATACGTCTAGACTCATAACGATGGTGATTACGATTTTTGGAACAAAGTTCCATAGCGCGCGTTGTGAAAGGGAGCTAGACGGAAAATATTCTCACGAAAAGTTGTAACGACACTTTTTTCTGTAATCTGTGCGGCGTGTGTGTGTCTGTCTCTCTCTGTCTCTTATACAAAGCAAGCCGGATGTTTTAATTTCTATCTTGCATCGAACAGTATGGTATTATAAATTACTACATACAGTATGGTATAAAAAGATTGGAAGATGGAGTTCTTATCAACAAGATATTGCAATTTACTATGTTCGAATTTCGACCAACGGGAGACCACTAGTAATATTAATAGCATAAATACAGATTTTCAACGCGTAAATACGTTTCGTTGTTAACGCAATGTGCATGTCATTATTAACAAGCATTTTATAAGCCATTGATAAGATAGATATATAAAAACAGTTATCTTTCCTGTTCAAGATAACAATTTATTAGGATTATATTTACCTAAACGTAGTAATTTCACATGTGGTGGGCATTCTTTACAAATAGTTTTTTTAATAGATAATGTTTATGTATTGACGCATTAACAGTGTTTTTTTGTCATAAAGTTGGGGTATACCTGCAAGCACAATGTTATTCACACGTTGAGCTCGGTCTTGTAGTTCTAAGGCCATGTTTTCACAAAGATAATTTTATTAACTTTTCCAAGGTAAGAGATAGGCTGCTATAGATCAGTTTCGAAGCACCGATTTTTTAATAACTAACAAAACTCTAGTAGTTTTATCTCTATCTGTAGATAGATTATTGAAAATGACCATACATCACCACCAAATGGCGATGGTCTCACCACTTCCTACCGAATTAATTTGGTCTATTTAAATTATTATTTTACAAATAACATTTTCTCTAAGATTTATATGAACATTTATTTCTTGAAGTACCTACACTAATATTTTTTTTTATTTTTACGCCTTCACGATGATCGCTTACGCTTACTCTCACTAACACCGTGACATCTGATGAGGTGGTAGTATTTCGCAGCGATTCGCCCGGGCTGGTACCACCGTCTTACCTATTCCTATTGCCATAACGTCAGTGCTTCATGTTGTCGTGTTTTACTTCAACTTACTTTTGTTCGAGGCCTAACATCTCAGCCTCAGGTTGGCAAAGTACTATTACCACCTTTGGTGTCTCTAGACGGGGTGATTTTCTTACAAGAAGGAAGTACGTCTGCTTGTTTGCCTTCCAATATCATAAATAACATCTGCAACTATATATCAGATAGTCATCATAGATCATCTTTGAAACACTCATATTCCGCAAATAAATATTTTTTCTTTTCTTTTCTTTCTTTCAGAATTAGAAACGACTTTTTGCTACTTTTATTTGTTTTTAAGCTAAAATCAAAATATCACGCAAGTGCGGCGCGCTGTCGCAACTCTTGTGAACTTAACACGCAAAACTCAAAAACGAGTTTATAACCATTTGCACCTGATTGTACCAACTTTTATTTCGTTTGTACCTCAATAGTTACATAGAAATTTATGAAATTCCATGAAATCAATGCTTGCTATGGTCTGAGAAGGTGAAAACACTGGTCTAGGTCTCTTTCAGGCATTCCACAACTGCAAAATGTGTACCACAGGACTCTGATAACTATCAAGGCACAGGCAAAAAAGTAGGTACATTCGGGCACAAAAGATTATAAGCCAATTGCAACGTAAACAACTCATTTTCAAGGATTTAGTTCAACCGCCTCCTTGCCGTGCAGCTCGTAAGAGGCTGGTAAATATTAAGTGGCACTCTTGGTAGAAAGCTGTGCTATATCTCATACGGGTAGGGACCCACAGCTTTCCCTGTTTTTGTTGCCGTAATGACAATGTTATGTTCCTGGTCGGAATCGCCGGTGGACTTACATAATTTTTTTTCACAGATGTTGCCACAGTCAGGATGGTCTACTTTGCATATTTTGATAGCACCACGGACTGTGGAGTATTGATTTGAGGATCTAGTATCAAAAGTATATTCAATACCTGTAATTTAAACAAAGAGCCTTAAGATCCATCTTGAACTTGAAACTAAAAGATTCTGCTCGTGAACCATTTAAAATACTAAACACATTAACTTTACCATCTTCACACATTTACAAGAATATTATTTATGTAAAAAACAGTATCTTCTCGCCCATATCCCCGAGGAGGTAGGCAGAGGTACAACCAAGGCACCCACGACTAGCCGAAGACACTAAGTCCAACAATGTGATAGGTGACAAGCCTATCGCCAACCGGGCACATTTCCAATCCCGACCAACATTCTTTTTATTAGAAAATTGGAAAAACCAAATTTTCTTTTTGCTGGCCAACACGGGATTCGAACCTGGGACCTCATGCAGTCATGTCCAACACCCGGACCGCTAGACCACAGAGGAGGAGGAGAGAGAGTTTAAAAAAAAAAAAAAAACAGTTTAATCTAATTATGAAAAACACTTGCATCTATCGTCCGAATTCAAGACACCTTATTTATTCAGTACCATCTCGATTTAGACTGAAAATATGTAATAAATCATTTATTAACCGAGTTCAAAAAAACGAGGAGGTTCTCATTTCGGCCGGTATATTTTTTTTATATTACGTAATTCTTTTTTGTTTGATGCGGAATAGTTTCAAATTGGTCCCATAAAAATTTGATTT
>NJDC01001504.1:106674-118545 GCA_002245475.1 Calephelis virginiensis
CGTAATTCTTTTTTGTTTGATGCGGAATAGTTTCAAATTGCTCCCATAAAAATTTGCTTTAGATAGGCCCATTAGTTATTATTATTTTATTATTATTTATATTGTTATTATTATTTTAACTATTTTCACTTATCCCGATGTTCATTTTTATTAAAAATAATCATATCAGCGATAGACTAAAAAGTATTAAATAAAAAAAAACTAAAAAAAAAGTATCTTCACGCCCATATCCCCGAAGAGGTAGGCAGAGGTACAAACAAGGTACCCACGACTAGCCGAAGACACTAAGTCCCACAATGTGATAGGTGGCAAACTACGTTAATTAAATCTGACTTCAAAATTCAAAATTAAAAAACCTCCTCCTCCTACCTCTTACTTATATGTGCTATTTAATAGCAGGTTTGAAGTGGGTGCCAATCCAATTTAATACTTACTCATAATTATCAGTTTAAGGCTTGGCATCGACTTCAAACCTATTGGTAAATGGCACATAATATAAGTAGTAGGTAGTATATAATTAATATCAAATCTTTATTATTTTTTAGTTTTGAAGTCG
Source organism: Calephelis virginiensis (assembly GCA_002245475.1). NCBI lineage: Eukaryota > Metazoa > Arthropoda > Insecta > Lepidoptera > Riodinidae > Calephelis > Calephelis virginiensis. The sequence goes on from NJDC01001504.1 coordinate 107,231, forward strand.
GTTTTGACTAACGTAATTATTTTTATAGGAAATAGAGTCCGCTTTTACAATAGAATTCCAAAGGAAATAGTAGTTACAAACAATAGCAGTTACAACAATATATATCTATAGCCTGTTTTTTAATCTCAGATACTGAATTGACATAATGATATGTAAATGTCAATTTTACAAATAATGATAGATACGATTGTTGTAATGCTGTCCTATGACACCGATTTTTTAAAACGCAAATTAATATCGGTTTGCGAAGAATGAAATATGCAAATTTGTTTGATATTTCAACCCTAAATTTATCAGTCATTTTGAACTGACATCAAAAAGAGAACGTTATTTCAAAGTTTATTTTTTGAATTAAGATAGCGTACTTCAGAGTTGGTCCCACTGCCACCAAGTCTAGGTCTGTCGATGGAATCGAATGGGGATCTAGGAACATACTTTATTTTTTGTGTAATTAGACGCACACGACGATCAATTAGGTACCTACTGTTACTTTGTTATATTAGGTTTGGTGATATTGGTTCTGTTGCATTGTGGTTGTACTATATTTCGTCATTTTTAAATGAACAAGTAAACAACTCAGGGGCCTGGACAAATTACACAAATTGATCTAACCCTAATAAAATTATGTGCTTGCCTTTATCTATATCTATATATATTTAAAAATCAATGCTGCTTTTCGTTGTCATTTTATAATTCAAGAACGGGCTCATTTATTCAAACTAAATATTTAGGATTTGTTCGAACTATTTGGTAGACGGTTTATGTGAAGTTCACATAAAATTGGTAGAGCTATTCATCATTTATCACATTGTTTGTAAAATATTTATTCAATAATTGGTGGATCATTTTGTTAATGGGTATTTTTCACTCAAATTTAAACTTTTTTTTTCTTTTTGGATTAAGTTTTAAAATAGCTAGCATTTAATTAAACATTTTTGACGTGAAAACGTTTTATAATTCGATGGAGCCGGCTGCGTGTACCAAAACACATGAATCATGCGGAGTTACCTCGCTCTGAGGCGTTCCATTTAAGGCTTGAAGTGCAAACGAGAACGCGGAACGGGCGACAAAGAGGCGCTATCTGTTTTCGTTCTTATGACGTAGTCAGTCAGTAAACCGACTTTACAGACGACCTCTTTTTTGTTTGAATAAATGAATTTGATGTTACAATATATTTCAATTTATACGTAGCGAAGCACGTACTGGGCCGCTATTTTAATATTTATAATTCTTGTGTTCGTGTGATTGTCACTGAACTCCTCCTAGACAACTGGAGCGATTTTGATGATTTTTTTGTGTGTTTTCAAGGGGGTTCGAGAATGGTTTAGATTTACAATTTGGTCTCCTGGAAAATGTTTTCAAATATTTTTTTTAATAGTAAGTAGTTGTTGATATTGGAATGTTACACTTTAGATCCGACAGACTGCGCTACTATCGAAGCATTAATGTCAAGCAATACGAAGTTTTTTTTTTTTTTTTCGAAATGACTACTGTTGTGTACGTCTATTGACTTTAACAACGTCACCGGGCTAGACCGAAGTTTGCTGGGTCAGCTAGTTATATATAAAAATCAATGCCATTTTCGTTGTAATTTTATAGCTCAAGAACGGGTGCACCTATCCCGACCAAATGTTTAGGCCTTGTTCGGATTATTAAGTAGATGGTTCAAGTAAAGTTTGCATAAACTCGGTAAAGCGGTTCTTCATTTATCACATTTTTTGTAACAAATGAATTAAATGAATGGCGTATCATTTTGTGAATGGGCATTTTTCAGCCAAATTGAAACTTTTTTCTGGTGGGGATTATGCTATCATATTGAAACTTTTTTCTGTGTTTTTTTTTGTTTTGTTGTGTTATGTCATTCATGAAGTCATTTTTTTTAAAGTTCTTCGATTAAAACATTTTTTTTTTAATTTTTTTAATATTTCGGTTTATACTTAGCGAAACACGTATCGGGCCACTAGTATTGTATAGATATAGATGGCGACTTGTATGTGTTGTATAGATATAGATGACAAATAAAATAATTTTAAATATTCAAGTACCGAGTTAATATTTAAATAAAAGTTAAAATGAATATTTTTCTTTCTAAATACACATGTTCAATTTTTACATTGAAACTTACAAAAATTGGAAATAGATTTTGATAACATTTTTCGACAACGGCACATGAATCGCAAAAAACTTACATCGCTAATGTCAATTTAGTCGCTGAGACTAAGTAATGTGTACTTCTCTTACAAGTCTGTGGATTAAGAAACAGGCTATACGTTTTCGTATGCCCTATATTTTATATAAAATAAAATGAAAAAGAATTATTGCTAAATATTACAACGAATGTAATGACATTATTTTGTGAAGCAATTGTTTGTTTTTATCATAATTATCAGTTTGTAGTAATGACGTTCATGATAGATCAATGCTATCCTATATTGAATAAAAATATTTGACTGTTGACTATAAATTAGCTTACACGCCTGCCACATATACACTTGCGCAATTGAGGCCGACTCAAGACAGCGATACACATACAAAATCTATGTTTTCTATAGGCTACGGCTAGCTCTGAACATCACAAGAGCTGTATGCTGTCTATCTCATCACATGAAAAAATCGAAGTTTTGGCAGGTCAATTGAAGATGTAGAAAGTTATACGTTTACGCAATAAATACGTTTATTGCGTGTAAAGAATAATCACAAAGCACTCAAAATAATATTTCTCGTTCGATACCAACCTTATCTAAACAAATAAATAGCGTAGTAAGGAGCCTAAATGAAGTTAGTCTGTAGTCCGCCAATCGCCAGTAGGTGACATTAAAGTTTCTTAAAATGATATTTTTGCTCCTATTATTAAGCTCTGCCATTTTGTTATGTTATTTATATATTTTTGGAAAAGTAAATGAAAACTACTGGAAAAAGCGTGGTGTAACGTTTCATAATAAAAATAAAATTATGGGAGTATTTTGGGATTTTTTAACAAAAGAACAAGCACTTTTCATGAATCTGCGCAAAATTTACAAGAAGTATCCCAACGAACTAGCGGTTCGAATGGGAGCATTGTTTTCTCCATCATTGTTTGTGTTAAATCCCACAAACATTCAACATGTACTGTCGGTAAATTTTAATGCTTTCAACAATAGATTTTTTGCAATCAGTGATTCAGATGTACTGGGTAACAACCTGCTTTTTCAAAATGGAAAGAAATGGAAGCTTGTTCGTCAAAATATGACTCCGCTTTTCACCTCTGCCAAACTTAAAAGTATGTACTATGTTATGGAACGCAGTGCTCAAGATTTTGTCAAATATTTGGACGATAATCCTGAGTTAAAAAATGGTGATTTATTTCAAGTACTATCGACGTTTTGTAGCGCGGCCGTCAGCGCTGCAATGTTTGGTATATCAACGGAATCTGTATTTGACTCTCCATTTTTAAAAATGGCTACACTTGCATTTAAATCTAGTTTTATAGGAAATTTGGTGTTAGTAATAGGAATCCTGTGTGCACCCCTTTATAAATTTCTGCAGATAGAGTTGTTTAAAGAACACGAGACATTCTTTGTTGGAGCTATCAAACAAATTCTTAGACGACGTGAGCAGGAGAAAACTAAAAAGCATGATTTTGCTGATTTAGGTGTGTTACTGCAAGCCACTGGAGTTTTGAAAGATGAAACAGGTATGGAAATACAACCATCGGATGAACTTTTAGCTGCACAGGCGTTTTTCTTCTTTAATGCTGGCGTTGAGCCAAGCGCTACAGTAATATTCAGTGTTTTAATGGAACTGGGTAAAAATCCAGAGATTCTTCAGCGTGTCCATAAAGAAATAGATGAAGTTTTTGAAAAATGTGACGGTAACATTACTTATGACACATACTTCATACATACAGTAATGTTTAGTGTGTTAATGGAACTGGGGAGACATCCAAAAGTTCTTCAGCGCATCCATACAGAAATAGACGAAGCTTTTGAAAAAGGTGAGGGTAAAATTAGTTATGAGATCTTAACCGACATGAAATACCTAGATATGGTTATGAACGAATCTATGAGACTTCATCCTGCTATCGGTTTTTTAAATCGTCAGTGTACACAAGATACTCAATTGCCAGTAGGTAATATTAAAGTTGATAAAGGAACCAAGATCTTTGTACCAATATTCGACGTACATCATGATGAAAAATACTACCCCAACCCAGAAAAGTTTATTCCAGAACGATTTTCTCCTGAGAACAAAAGCAATATTCAAGATGCCTTATTCATGCCTTTTGGTAATGGACAAAGGACTTGTATTGGGATGAGATACGCACATTACCTAATAAAAGCTGGCCTAATTCATCTGCTACGTCATTTCACTGTTGAAACTAAAGTTCCTGCAACTGGAATACAATATAAGAAGGATATAGTTGCTGTTCGAATAAAAAATATTGATGTAAAACTTTTAGATCGGAAGTTAAAGAAAGTTAACTAAATTTCCTGTCGCTATTTACAAAATGTATTCAAAAAACAAAAAGTCAATATCAGTAACAATAGTTCTTATTGGCATTGCAAGAAAGATGGGGCTATTTCCACTTGTCAAGATTAATTATTGGTTTCTAAGTGTAGTACTATAAATAGTTATCCTTTTGAGGCAGACAAAAATTTTCAAGAAATCTCTATAACTAGACTTAGAGCAAGTTGAAGGTCTGTCAAGGTTTCTGAATCAGTTAATGCCCTTTACATTGTACTACAGCTCTAGAACATTTTAATCATGTACTGAAATGCGATTCATTTGATTTCTATTTTAAACGCAAATACAAAAAAGCAGAATACCTAATTTGTATTTTGCATTTAAATGCCTTTCAGTAACAAACATTTTGCTTTTTATTTGAAATAACTTTCAGATGCATTTTTAAAATTTATTTCGAAATTCAAAATACTTTGTGATGAGTTTAGCCAACATTACCAGTAAAAAAAAATGAAAATAACGAATGACGCAACGCCAAAGACGATTCTTTGATATTTTTTGAAGACCTTACAAAACCTCTTATTTGTGTATTTGGACATAGTTATGCAAACTATAACAAGCCCACAACTAGTCACTTTCGAGATAATTAGGTTTTTGTACTTTAAGTGTGTACAAAGAGCTAGGTCTGTTATATGAGATAAATAGCTTTAAAGCGTTAAAGAACTTCGTTGACTTTTTTTTTATGCATAAAATCGTTAATTATCACTACATGGTATAAAATAAAGTCGCTTCCTCTATCCCTATGTCCCTTTATATGTTTAAATCTTTAAAAATACGCAACTGATTTTATCACAGTTATTTTTAATAATTAAAGTGATTGAAGAAGAAGGTTTTTATGTACATTTTATAACCGTGCGAAGCAGGGGCGGGCTGCTAGTCACACTAATAAACCAAGTAATTGTTTAAAAAATTATCAATAATATCATCTTCTATATCAAAACCAGCTGCACAAAAAAAAAACATTTATATTGTCTTGAACCAATTAACTCCTCTCAACTGTTTATAAAGAATCTTCACGCCCATATCCCCGAAGAGGTAAGTAGAGGTACAACCAAGGCACCCACGACTAGCCGGAAGACAAAGTCCCACAATGTGATAGGTGACAAGCCTATCGCCAACCGGGCACATTTCCAATCCCGACAAACTTTTTTTTTATTAGAAAATTGGAAAAATCCAATTTTCTTTTTTTGGCCGAGCCGGGATTCGAACTCGGGACCTCATGCAGTCAAGTCCGGACCGCTAGACCACAGAGGCGACTGCTTATAGAAGTTTTAATCATCTTCTGGTAGCAGATGCATCAACTTTTGAGATCATTCAACTTTGCTTCGAGAATTATTTTCCATTAGGCCAAAGCAGATCCATTTCTGGTCTTATCAATAGACTTGTATTTCCGCCTCGTTGGTCGAGTGGCAGAAGCGGCATCGGCGGTGAGGCTCGGGTTCGATTCCCGAGAGGGGCAGGCATTTGTGTGATAAACATTTAGATATCTGCATTTCCGGGTCTAATAATCATCTAATAAATTTAATCTGGTATCTATTTAAGTATTTCTATGTATTGGAATAGTTGACTACCACCAAAAACACGAGAATAAAACTTGCTTACCTTGTGGTTAGATTCAATTTGTGTGACTTGTCCTGGGATATTTTTTTATTTATTTATTTCCTCGTAAATTTTTCATAACATTTACTACTTTGCTGTCAACATCCTAGTTTGGTCATATTAAAAATGATAACACATTTTCTTTGTTTAACATTTTCACTTTTAGGTATAATAAGTCAAGATAGTTTAGAGCTACCAGTAGCTTTCTTCCAGTTTGTTGTTTTCTTTTCTAGTTTAGCACTAGACCAAAAGTCTTCTGTTTTAATGCTGCTAACTTGCATCGCTTTATTTTTTTCGCACACCTGCTATAATCACATGTAGTCTTCTGGCGAAAATAATTTTTGCTGTAGTTTTATAGCACATTTAATTCGACCAGAATCAGTATCGTTCGGCAGAAACCTGTGACCGGAATCCAAAAAGCGTAGTTTGATTGTTTCAAGTGTTGGACGATAATTTACTGAAGCTTTTAGCATTGACGTTAGATATTACATTTCGGTTTTAACCTCCGCAAAAGTCACTCCAAAGTGTTAAGGTCTTCACGCCTCTATCAACGAGCATATCCATTACATGCTTATACAGACATGATCCTACTCCTTGGAATCCCCTTCTCATTTTACTGACACACTTAGATACTTTCTCTTCATCCTTTCTTCTCGACTATAATTAACATATTTTCTCTTTCTATCCTTCTCTGATCTACTTTAAAGAGCACTTACAGTTTCAACACGCTGCTGAAATATGTTCGCATTTATAGAAGCAAAAGTTCACAAATTTAAGCACATTCAATTTGTTAAGCTTGTTATCACTACCCATATATTTTTACTAACAAATAAATAAAAGTCAGCAACGGAATTAACTACATAAAAAATGAAAATCATCACTTTTGCATAGTTTTGAATCTTATAAATATTTTAAAAATCAAATGTGTTATGAGCTGAATATAAATTGATTATAATGGCATCATGCCGGAAAAGTAAGACAGATATATAAACGATCAATATTAGTATTATCTATCGAAGTGGATTACTTTTATTCCTAATAAACACATAAAATTTTTGAAATGCAAAAATGCAAAAAACTCAAGCTTCTTACTATACTATGTTTTCTGATTTATTAAAATATAATCATCTTAATGGAACTAAGTATCTTGGTTATTTTTTAACCGACTTCGAAAAAAGGAGGAGGTTCTCAATTTGACCGTATATATATATAATATGTGTGTTCGCGGATAACTTCGTCATTTATGAACCGATATTGATTTTTTTTTTGTTGGAAAGTTATCTCCTACTTTGAGTGTGATACCATGATAAGGAAACCAGAATCTGATGATGACACCTAGATGGGGTGTGACTAGAGGATTCGATCCCGGGATCCCGGATCCCGGTCATATTTTAATCCCGAAATTTTCGAGATTAAATCTCGAAAATTTTCGGGATTTACAGTTTTTAAAAAATGTGAATACAAATGTACGTGAAATGAAACGTCCTTACTTCCATTTGACGTTTTGACGGCCAACTTGTATACGCTGCTGATTTTATTTGTAATTGGTAACGACAGCTACCACAGCACAAAACAATATTACTCACAGAGAAGAATTGTAACTACATATACAATAAATGCAACCATAGCCTTATACAGCTACGAGACAGTGGTGCCCCATAGATATAGCAAACGAAAACTACTAGGAATGGGATTCTTTTTATATTTAATATTTAAATACTTTTTAATTCCTTGATCAAAAAAACAAATTGCCACTAAAATTTAGAAAACACAATATCATTTATTCAACTTACAAAAAACACTTATAAACGCGAAGGGTACAATAACATTACAATAAGTAGAAATTTTAGGGGCAATTATCAAATAAGGCAATTAGGTATGTCATGCAAAGAAAATAACAAGTAAAACACAAATTGCTTTTTAAAATTTAATTCTCAATTTTTTTTAAACATTTTATCAATAGATTTGTGTCTGATGCAAATGCAAGAAAACAGTAGGAGCAGGTTAGGAAATCTGTCATAAATCACATTCATGTCTTCATTTGGCGTTTTTGTATGATCGTTTACGGACATTTTAAACAAAATTCACCGATTTCACCATTTTCTAAAAATCACTAGCAAGGTAACGTAAAAAGTTTTCTGGCGTAAATATAATACGCCGAACATCCTTTTGTAAAAATATAAACACTTGAGACCAGTAAAAACACCGTAATCTTTAAATATGAATGATGCTGCATCATAGAAATCACAACTCACTTAACACAAAATATCGTCACGAATCAATTAATGTATTTATAACAATGGCGGCTTCGAATATCATACAAACTTGCAAGTTTGTGTGACCGGTTAAGTCAAATAAATAATATGAAAAATCAGCTATTACCTAAATAATTGAACAATGAGCTTTTTATTAAAATATAATGAGAAAATTATAAATAACAATATTTTAATAACACTTGTATACATATTAATTTTTTGGTAGTGCAGCCTATAGCAGCACACACACATGCAAACATTTTGTATGTGCTAAGTGCGAAAATACGTCTATACGAGAAACAGGATCCTGTACCACAGTATTACGTATACAACCGCTTAACGTCGTGTAAGTATTGATACTTTTTGTTAATTGGTGATAATCAATGATTTTTTTAACAAATAAAAATCACTAATGTGTCTGAGTGAATGTAGATGAAAAATAACTATTACTGTAGCTTTAAGAGGTTATGTTTATATCAAGGAATATAAATGCTCTTTAGCAAGATACTTAAATGTTCTTTTCGTTTCAATTAAATATTAAGAAGGATATAATGTTACTGTCCAAAGAAAGTTTTTGTGTCAAACATAAAAAAGGCATATGCTTACTGTCACTCATACCGTGACATCTGACTAGGTGGTAGAGTTTCGCAGCGACTCACTCGGATTGGCCACCGCCTTACCTATTCCTGCCGCCATAACTTCTTGACGTGTTCCGATATGGAGGATAAGATAGCCGGTAAATTTACTTTTGCTCGATGCCTAATATCCCGGACTCAGTTTAGCAACGCTCCATTACTACCTTTGGTGTGTGTCTCTAGGCGGCGTGAATTTTTTATTACCAAGAAATCCGATTGCTCCTTTGCCTTTCAATATCATAAAAAAATACAGGTCTAATGATGGTGACCATAAGTAGTCGAGGGAATTTAAAAATCGAAGTTTTATATAGGACAACTACGATGATGTTGATGAGTATTAATGAGTCCACTACTCATCAACATTACTTTAGTCATCATTGTTGATGTGTCAATTTGAGATCAAATTTAAATTACTTAATCGAGTCATCTCTAGCAATGCTCTTTCGCCGCGTGACCTACTCAGTAATTAGTTTGAATCTAATTCAGACAACGCTATTTCTTCAAAAGTTTCAATACGACTCAAAGCAACATACACTTGTCCTTTGTCGAAATTTCTTGACTAGATCAATAACAGCTTTTTCTAGTGTAGTTCCCAGTAACTTGTGATCTGTCACTGCACAACTTAAAATCAAAGGCAACATATTTGGTAGCCGGTCACGAATCAAACTAAGCTGATGAGCATGGTGTTCGTCGGAATCATTTGTTTAGTTATTGAGTATCAAAGACAAAATATGTTTATGTAAATATGTTTGTGCTTGGCACCGGCTTCAAACAGACAGATAGATAGCATATACAAATAATATTGTATAATGATTCATTGGTAATAGGTTTAGGCGATTATTGTTATTGTGGATAAAAATTCTTATTTTGTAATAAATTTGTTGTAGTATACTTGTAGAATATAAAATACGCGTATATATAGGTAATTAATATAAGTAAGGTATAAGTGTAGGTTAAGTATTAATATATTTGATATTTTCCATCGTCGGCGCTTGGTAAAACTTCCAAATATTCATATTTTTAAAGAAAGAAACACTTGTACTGTTTTACTTATCACTTATAATGTATTACCTTGTAATTAGTAGCCTACCGGTTTCGTTTATACAGCATCTTCAGGGCTAAAACTTTGAGTTTAAGTTAATAAATAATAAATCAAGGTAATAAATTATAAGTGATAAGTAAAACAGTACAAGTGCTTCTTTCTTAAATATGAATGTATGTTAAGTATTAACACCTAATGATTTATATGTACATCACTTTTGTGTATAGTCTAAGTTCAGTTTATTTTTCGCTTTCTAGTAAAGTTTTCTTTCATTAAGCTTAATTTATTTTATTAATGTTGAGTTTTTTTTAGTTTACTGTTTGAAGTCGGTTTTTATTTGTTAAAAATTATTTTATTTGGTCGTTTATTTAATACCAAAAACTAACTCATGTGGCATGGCACTTCTAAAACTTAGAATTTTTACTAAGCAAATTAGAATCAAGCCACATGGATCTCTTTAATGAACATGCAATTAGTATTTTTATTTTTTTGTGAGAACCATGAGTGTCGGTTCTGTTTTGCGTAGTAACATTGCTACATTTTTACAAGTACTATACCTTTTAAATCTGTTTTGCTCATAAAAAGTTACAGAAACTAGGGCTGGTATTTTAGACGCCTCTTTTTTTGTTTTGTGACTTGGTATAATGACTAGGATTTGTTTCTAGGAGATACCAAACACCATTTGTAGTCTACATAACTCAATTTTACTCAAAATGCGGGTTGGTTCTAGTTTGCATAACTATGTCCATTTCCTAATAGTTGCTAGCATAAGAACATAAAGCCTTGAATAAAGACAATGGTGTTGATTTTGTTATGTCACCGCTAAAGCCAAACTATTTAAAAAAAAATCGTATGCTAGCTTAGATTTAGAGAAATAAATATACCATTTCTTCTTTTTCGTTTTTACCACAGTTCTAAAATTTCTTTATAATTTGATCAGTGGCGGATTAACACGTTTGCCGCCAGTAGGCTATTAAAATTTTGCCGCCCCTTGTGATCTCTGCATTTCGATACCCTACACGGAGAAAACAAGGTGGTAGAAAATGTTAAATTTTATTATTAAGAAACTAAAATATGTTATATATTTTTATTAGACTTACAATTTAAAACAATATTCCTATTAACTTATGTATTAAGAATCCGTTTGATGATGGTAATAAAATCAATTAAATTATAAAAGTTTCAAATGACCTTTTTGCGCGATTTTATATTCGCAAAATCGTCGATTAAATCATCGTATGAAATATTATTCATAAGTTCTGACTCTATGCACAAAAGAGCTAA
>NJDC01001504.1:118598-149223 GCA_002245475.1 Calephelis virginiensis
TAACTACTGCATATCAAATAATGTAATTTCAGATTTGATGTAACAGAGCAAAGTGCTGCCTTCATTGAAATCGGGCCCACCCTACAAATTTCTGACCTACTTTCGTTTTACCTACTCTCAGTAAGGTTTTTGAAGAAATAATGCCCAATCAAATGATTAATCACTTAAGAACTGGTGAAGAGTTATTACTAAGCACATTTGAAGCCTGGGAGAGATCGTGTGATGCACTAAGTGCGATCTCTCTAAGGTTTTTGGCTGCGTTCATCATTAATTTAATCAGGAAACTACGCCATTATGGATTTGCTTAGTAAGCTTATAAGGGATAATAATAATAATAAAACTCTTTATTGTAAAAAAAAAAGTTGAGAGGTGTCAAGGGACATCCGGATGTAACGAAGTTCTCTCCCCCCCCTCTCTCTCTCTCTCTCAATCTCTATCAATCTCTAGTAATCTTTATCTTTATTTATAGGCAGACAGAGAAACACGAAATAAAAAAAAGAAAATAAAAATAAAAAAAAAATAAAAAAATGAAAAAACTAAAAACAAATAAAAAAAATAATGAAAATGATAATAAAAAAATAGAAAATTAAAAAAAAAATAAAAAAAAAATTGTCCGACCCGGGATTCGAACCCGGGACCTCATGCAGTCAAGTCCAACTACTGAACCGCTAGACCACAGAACAAAAAGTGTCGTGACAACATTTTCGTAAGATTTTTTTCCGTCTAGCCCCCATTCACAACGCGCAATAAGGAACTAGGTTCCAAAACTTTGTTCCAACAAAAAACAAATTAAAAGTACTACAACTATTGCAACAGTAAGTAGATTATATAAATGGCGATTTTGTCGCTAACAAGCGATTTCTCCAAAACAACCAGCATTCAGAATTATTAAGAAATATATAATAAGGAAAAAGTAGAAGTTAAACAAAGACAGAAAATACAATACATTAATATGTAAAATAACTAACAATTAAGTACCTAATATAATTATAAAAAAAGCTAAGTAAATATATATCAAACGATAAACATGAAGGTAAAGATACCATAATCTAGATCCTGACAGTTAAAACATTCCCCGATGCTTAAGTTACGAATGCAATGACTAAAGGTAAAACTCCTTTACCATTTTTTTTAAAACATTTCTACCTTCTGCCTACCTCTTTGTTTGAGTTTCAGCACGATATTGTATTGTTCACGGATGAAACTTCACATATATTCGGAGTAAAAAGACATAATGGTAAGTATGATGAAATGAACAGTTATAAGATATAAGAGTTATATATTGGTTCACCATTAATAATCTTCTTTTGAATGGTAATAAAGCAAAATGTATTAGACAACAATGTGCAACAGTCCGCTGTGTTTTATATTTGACGATTTATTAAAAGTTGATGTTAGGTCCTAATATTGAGAAATTGACAAATATGTTTAGTATATCAGCATTCACAGACCAATCTTAAAAAAATTAGGATTTATGAATCATAGTTATTATTTTCGTTTGGCGTAAATGACAGGTATATAATACAAATCAAATAAGGAAATAAAGCCATCGTTATAGGAAATTAAACCATGCTCGTATATGTCCTTGCTTCGTAGTAAAAAATGTATAAAAAATTAAAACGCAAATAAAACCGCCGGTAAGAGAGGTTTGAAAATAAACTGATAATTCTAATGAAGCCAATTATGTCGATGAATATAACACAGATAATTGATTAATAACGATATTTTTAGGTATTAAATAAAACCCATCTTATCTACTTGATAACTTTATTATCTAGGATCATTAAGGTTACAGCACACATATCAACTTGGAAAGGGATGGTCATCTTATCGACGTTACGCCTCGCCGTTAACCAGGTGTCAACCTAACGTATGTACGTAACCAAACAGTATCAGCAGCTTCTGTACATCATCTCGGCTACGGCTAGACGACACCGTGCTTACGGCTTGCCGACCGTTGACTGATTTTGCTCGAACCAGATCAGTTTGAATACAAACGCTAAGTGTACCTAGCGCACGCTTATATCCTGGTTTACATTACGTGAAATGGCTATCACAGTCACAGCACTTGGTGAAGAAGAAACAGAAAATAACAAGAAACGTAGAAAACTATAATGGGTACACGATCTGAACGGTCAAAGAGACGTTAATGGGCACCGCATCGCGGTTCGGAGCCCAATTCCGAGGCGCAGCGAATACGTTACGATTCCGATTACTATGCGTTGCAGTATTGTTGGCAATCATTAATGTATCGAGTGTATTACTTATTATACTACTTTATATCACATTGTCTTATTTGTATATCGATTAGTAATTATTCCTTTCGTGTGTAATTATTAATCAAGTTATTTTTTGCATGTTTTTGCATCAATGGCTGAGCAACCTTTGGTTGTCCAATCCGGATCCGCTGGGTGACGAGCCTTTTATAATATAACAATTATAATTGTTATAAAAAGAGTATACGTTGACACACAGCTGTTAATTCCAAGTATCAAAACTTTGTGTTAAGATAAAATAATGTTGTTACAGTGACTGTTGTTATGTAATGAGTTCTGAATCGATTTTTACAAAATTTAGCACACAAATACTCTATTCTCTGAAATTGTAGGCCATACTCTACGATATTGTTTATAGATATGTTTTATATTTACTTGACTATTACTATACTATAAGGAGTAGTAAACACAAGATGATACATGTTGCATTTTTGTAATTGCTATTGATATTGTTAACGTAATAAAATTATGTGAATATCCGCATTAATGTTATACGTTGACCGGTAAGAAAAGCTTCAATGTTGAGTGATAAGACTATATAAATATTACATAATTGGTGGTAGTCAGCGTCATATTCCACCCAGCCTCCGCTCCGAGCAGTCGTACGCTCTCGCTCATTTCGCAGCCTTTTTCAAGGCTATAGTGATTGCCCGCCTGCCGTAGCTTGTCTATTTTGATGAAATTCGATCATTATAAACGTTGTACGCTTAACCGTCAAATTCAATTAAAAAAAGTCTGCCCTCCACCATACAAAGTTCCTGCCGCGGGTCGCAGCAGCATGGCAGTATAGGTACACATCCCTGTTGTCACCAACGAAAGGGGGCCCATAGAGTCCCGCGCCGTTAGGTCGTCGTCCTCCCTGCCGCCAGAGGGGATTTTCTTATAGTCCTCACCCGTCCTTTTTGCCGGGGGTCCAATTTGGACCCTCGGGCTAATTTCCGATAAATAAATTCCGATAAATTCCGCTCTCTATGGAGTGGTTCCTCAGGGAGTGTCATCCTGACATCCTTGAGGAATGACAAACCTTCTCCGTCCTCACCTTACCCATATCCCACTCCGTGGACGCACTGATGCCTGCTTCGGGCGGCCTGCCGACGTCCCGTTCCCCACCACCCCTGTCTCTCGCGTCTCCGCCACGTCACCTCACGCGCCCGCGCGCGGGTCTTTACCGCCGCGTCTGCCGACTCCCGCTCCTTCGCGCAGCCCAGTCTTACCCGCCTCATAGGCCGCTCTTCCGACTCCTTCCAACCAATCGGACGTCACTTTGACGGACGAATATATGAGCACCGTTTACGAATCAGCCTCGGACGATGCCTTCACCAAAGTGACGACGACGACCCAGGCGACGGCCGCCCCTCAGACGACTGTCACCTCCCCGGCTGCTCAGCCAATATCTCAAGGTGACGTAGAGACTACGCATTCTCCGAGCTCAAAGATCCCTCCACTCATCATCCACGACAAGACCAAGTGGAATGACTTGTTCCGGGCGCTTCACGCCAAAAACATTCAGTATACCCACGCTCAATCCACGAGCGAGGGTATCAAAGTAGTCGTCCCAACGACTACCGACCACCGCCGTTTTACGTCCCTCTCAGGGAGCGAAACGTTAGTTTTCACACTTACGCTCTCGCGGACGAACGCCAATTGCGCGTTGTCATACGCGGCGTCCCCAATGAACTTCCCGTCTCCGAGATCAAAATGGACCTTTTGTCAAAAAACTTACCCGTGCGCCATGTACACCGCATGTACAATACGTGCAGTAAACGTCAGTACGACATGATTCTAGTCGTTACTAAAAAATACAGAATCAGGTAAGGCGATATTTAATATCACCTGTATCTTAGGGCTCTCCGGCTTGACCATTGAAAAACACCACTCTAGTGGTGTCCCAGGGCAGTGTCACAACTGCCAAACTTACGATCACTAGGCCCATTTCCCAGGTGCGTCAAATGCTTAGGGGACCACGGTACAGAAAACTGCACCCGTCCCAAACGCGACCAACTAAGCTTGGCCCTTCCGGCCGAGCCGGTTTGTTTCGTAAACTGCAAAGCCGCCGGCCATCCCGTGAACTATCGCGGGTGTCCCAAGGCCCTTCAGCGACGCAGACGTGGGCCTCACCCGCGACCTGCGCGCCACAATAGGCACGCCTCGGCCCCTAAGGCCTATCATCACACGACAGGAAACAAGCCGACATCTCACTCTGAGATACCGGCACTGCTTTCGCTACCTCCTCCTCCACCACCTCCACCACCAGCAAAGGCTTGGGTTAAACCTCCAAACATAGCCACCAGACTCGTACCTGGGTGTATCAGTTTTCCTAGCAGGCAACCTCAACTGTAAGGATGTACTTTGGCGATGCCAGCGCAATAACAGCAACGTATTGGATATCCTTACGGACAGGTTAGACCTCAGCCTGGTAGCTCCCTCTGAGCCAACCAGATTTCCTTTTATAGACGAGGAGCATAGTATCCATCACAATCCCAGTATAATAGACGTAGCAGTGCTACGCGGCGTATCTCTACGTAGGTACGCTCCGTAGAAGTGCTACACGAACTAGACTCCGATCACAGACCCGTAGTATTCAAACTAGGGCACGACAATTTTTCCCTATTGGTAACCAAAACCAAACAAGTTGTAGACCGGAAAAAACTCGACACATATATCCAGTCTCTATAATCCCAGCTCCTCGAACAAATTTCTGACCTAATAAACACAGTCGAGGAAGCTAAGTGCGACACTAGTCTACTGACTAGGCACGTCCAGACCGGCAGTCCTAGTACAGTCCGGGACTATTTAAAGATAGATTAGCTCTCCCTGACGACATTAGAAACCTAAAAATGCCGCGATACGGCGTTACGTTAGATTCCCGTCTGATGAATACTGGCGTTCGTTACGTGCTCTACAGAGAAAAGTAAGGCAGCGCGTAGCCGATTACACTCACGGACGCTGGGATAACTTTCTTAGCGAGATCTCACGCTATCTCACGTGGCCACTGGCCACTGGCAAGAGCTCTAAAAACGACCCAAACGCGGATATCCCTCCCTTAGTCAGATTTAATTTACCACCTGCAATTGACGATGCCGACAACGCCAAATATCTAACCGAAAATGTTGTCATAGTGTACCATTTCTACTCTGACGAGTGACCCGGAACATATTCGCATCATAGATAGTTTTGTAGCGCGGAGAGCATCCGAACCTCCCCAGGGCGATCAGTTACCTCCCACGGACTACGACGAAGTGAAAGATCTAATTAAAGATCTTCACAACACAAAGTCCCGGGGGCCTGACAGTATCTCAAATAGGATAATTAAATACTTTTCTTCCGCACTCATATACCTAAACATTAAATATCTTCAATGTATCACTAGCAGGCAGTGCCTTTCCTGACGAGTGAAAAGAAGCCACGCTCATATCAATACATAAACCGGGTAAACCCCGTAACACCGCGAGTAGTTTCGGCCCGATTGGTCTTATAAACTGAGATATAGAACTAATAAGATTAATCGTATATTTAAGGACGTCTTATCTTCGCCCACCTTAAGATGGTTGTAGCCGAGAAACATTTGTTAATGGATGAGCAATTTGGTTTCCAGGCAGCCCATTCATGTACAAATCAAGTGCACCGCCTCACGGAGCACATACTAGTCGGCCTGAATAGACGACTCCCCATATATACGAGAGCGATATTCTTCGACGTGGCCAAGGCGTTTGATAAGGTCTGGCACGAGAGCCTAATCTATAAGCTCTACAAAATGGGCGCGCCAGACAGACTAGTACTCATCATACGATACTACTTGTCGAATCGTTAATTCATATTTCGTGTAGAAGGGACTCTCTCTAGCAGTACGCCCCTAGAGGCGGCAGTGCCGCAGGGTCAGTACTCTCACCTTTATTATACACCCTGTACACGAACGGCGTACCCCGACCTCCGCGCGTCCACGTAGCCCTCTTCGCGGACGACACGGCTCTACACGTATCCTACCGTCGCGTTAAACAAACAGGTTACCTTCTCCGAAACGCGTCCACTCTCCTGGGCGACTGGTTCAGATAGTGACAGTTCAGTTTAACCGAGGCATGACACTCAGCCAACGGATGAGACCCAGTCGCAACCCGGGTACCATCAGAATGTTCGGCAGAGCGATCCCCTGGGAAAATTCAACAAAATACCTAGGGTCACTTTAGACAAAAATATGTCATTCGAACCGCATATTTCGCATGTCAATAACAAGACTAAGTTCGTACTTAGCCGTCTCTATTATCTAATTAATAAAGACAGTAAAATGTCACTTCTTAACAAAGTGACACTTGACGAAACATGTGTTAGGTATACTATACTAGCTTACGCTAGTGTAGCCTACGCACATACCTTCCCGTGCCACCTTAAAAAATGAAAAGTAGCTTAGAATAGGTTCATGCGAACTACCACCGGTGCTCCGTGGTACGTTCGCCATGAGAACCTACATTGTGACCTAGATTTACCCGCGATAGTGCAGTATTTCAAAGAACTATCGGAACGTTACTTTAAAATAACTGCTGGCCACCCGAATCCCGTGTTAGCACCCGCGTGAGACAACACACAGGCCGCGAACGAGCACGCCAAATATAGAAGACCCCGCCACGTGTTATCGGACCCAACAAACGCGGCAAACGCAATACTTCCTCCCAACCGGAACACGAATTCACAAAACAGCACTCTACATCGTCACCGCCGGTCTCGGCGACGAAGACCTCCCTTGTGCTCGACGCCTAACGCCGAGTGACGAGCCGCCACTACTCCTTCACCAAGTGCATCCAGTAACCAGAATGCAGCACCAAATCGGGGTACGGTCTCCCGGGAGACAGCCCTTGTTGCTAACGTTGTAGGGGACAGTCAAATCAATTTAAATATTTTAAATAATGATGTCTCGGGCTGAGCACTCTGCTTGGCCTAAAATAGCCCGGTGAAGTTGTGAAAACCTCGCGGTTAGCAACATATTAGCCATTTCGAAAAAAAAAGTAGTCCGCAGTCGTTGTTCAATTTTGAAGCAGTAAGCAGTTATATATATAAAACACAGTTACAGTTAAAACACCGTTACAGTATACAAAGTCCATGTAAGTAATATTTTCTTGTATGGATGTGTGATAATACATCAAAGAAAAACACAATAAATGCAGTAAATTCGTATTCAAATATATAACTCAACAAACACTTCGAACAGAAATACAGACTACCGGGTTTATAAGCCCTTGTTAATTTAAAAAAATCCTTACGGCCGCACTGAGAGACGTCAATTAATATTTAATCTATTATTAGTGGTAATTTTGTATGAAAAATTTTAACTTAATGACTGATAAAAAGATAATAGACTTCCTTAAGAGCAGCCGTTAAATCTAAATAATAACATTAATGAATAATTGGTATAACTATAAGAGCTAAAAAGAAATTAATTCAATTTACTTTTTTTAAATCCCGGTCTTTGAGTTTTATGTCAGCATTTTTAATTCTTACTGCTATTATATCTTTTTTATATTTAATTCCAATATCAGGAATTTTTGTTTCAACAGTGAAATGTCGTAATACATGTATCAAACCAGCTTTGACCTGATAATGGGCATATCTCATTCCCACACAATTTCTGTTTCCTTTACCAAATGACATATAAGTACTATCTTTTGTGATATTTTTATCAGAAAATCGCTCTGGTTTAAATCTTTCAGGATCGGGATAATATCTTTCGTCATGATGTATGCTGAAAATTGGTATGAAAATCTTAGTTCCTTTGTCTACTTTTATATTTCCAACTGGTAAGTGAGTATCCTGTATACATTCACGGCCTAAATACCCTATAGCAGGGTGAAGTCGCATAGCTTCATTGATTACCATATCTAGATATTCCATTTTAGAAACAGAGTCATAAGTTAAGTCAGTACTATTTTGAAAGACACTATCGATTTCACCATGAACTCTTTTGAGTACATCGGGATTTCGACCCAGTTCTAACAATACACCATATATAGCAGAAGCAGTTGGATCAACACCCGCTGAAAAGAAAAAGAATGCTTGTGCTGCTAATAGTTCATCAGTTGGTTTGATCTCCAACCCTGATTCGCCTTTTAAATTTCCATTGCTTTGCAATGCTACACACAAGTCAGCAAAATCATGTTTTTTAACTTTTTCTTTCTCTCTTTGTCGTAGCACTTGCTTGATAGCACCAATGAAAAATGGCTCTTGTTCAACAAAAAGTTTGATTTTTAAAAATTTAAAGAGAGGAAGACATATATTTCCTAAGGAAAACCGAAAGTTTAACATAAAACTTGGACGAAATGATTCTTGAGCCATTTTAAGAAAAGGTGAGTCGAAGACAGATTCGGTGTGGATACCAAATACGGCAGCGCTGATAGCAGCAGAACAAAATGTAGATAAAACTTCAAATGTATCTCCATTTCTTAAATCTGGTTTATCTTTAATGTATGCAACAAAATCCTGCGCACTTTTATCTAGAATATAATACATTGATTTAAGTTTGGTAGTTGTAAAAAGAGGCGTCATGCTCTGACGTATAAGCTTCCATTTTTTGCCAGTTAGAAAAAGCAAATTATTTCCAAGTACATCACATTCATTCACTTCGAAACCTCGGTGGTTAAAAGCATTAAAATCCGTGGCTACTATATGTTGAATATTCACAGGATCTAGGACAAATAAGCTCGGTGCGGCTAATGAGCCTATGCCAATAGCTGGTTCGTTGGGATACTGTTTATAAATTTTATGTAAACTTACAAAAATAGCATCTTCTTTTGTTAAAAAATCCCAAAATACACCAAACACTTTATTTTCAGGGTGGAATTTTACGCCACGCTTCCTCCAATAACTTTCTTTTGAATCTCTTTTAAAGTAAATGTAAATTATTAGCACTAAAATGAATAATAACAACACAATAAACAACATTGCTTCTCAGTTAAATGTATATTTTATTGAAGTATTGAGAACACAAACACTTATTTGCAGATTGATAACTTATCAAAATTGAGATAACCTTAAAAAGTTATGCGTTTACGTAATGCATATCAATACATTCTCTGTAATCATATGAGTTATTGTCTTCTGATAATTCTTTTGTTTCTCTGTGAGTGTGTGTAAACCTCCTCCTAACTGGCAACATGACCTCGAATGACACCTGCGTTCAGTCCTACTGTTGGCCAAAAAAATTAAACAATGTATTTACGGAAGCTTATTACTTGTTAAATTTATATAGTGAATTCTTATAAATTTAAAAGAAAGAAAAATTTCGCAGTAGACAAGATTTGAACCTGTAACGTTTCGTCTCACTAATGCTCTAACCATTTGAGCTACTGAAAATTCAAGTCACGTGGCGAAATTTTTAATTCCCTTGTTATCCGTTAACGAGGACGTTACGTCCTATAGATACACAGTTCTCAGTACCTACTAAAGGAGTTCATCGTTACAGATGAAATTCACATTTATAATGGCTATAACTTTGGTTTCTGTGGTTTCTTGTTCTGTGGTTGGGTTAAATTTCTATAAATTTTAAAGAGTATATATAATTTATAATTTGTCAAATCCACATTGAACACCTTTTGTTTTTTTTTTTGTATTGGGCCAGATTTATTTCTAAAGTCATTTTGTTTAACTCCTTACTTCCCCTGTACTAGCTTAAACTATTTATTTATTTATATTTACAAGTGAAAGACAATGTAAATTTTTGTCGTAACAGGAACCCATACAAAGCTTTGAACGTTAATATTCAAGTTTTCACTTCTGCTGGCAATCCGTGTTCGTCGTCGGAGTGCAATCCGTCGTTTTTTTCTTTTTACCTCTCTTATCTGTAAGATTGGATGGATTCCAGAAAAGGCGGGCTAGACTTTTTAAACGTTCCCGCCAAATAGGACAAAAATACGTTTTGTGTTGTTATAACATACGTGTTAGACTTTAGTAAGGAAGGTGTTGATAATTTATGGCTACACCACGTTTATTAATAACGTTTTCAATATGAAGTTAGTACTTGGTTACTCAGGTAGTAACAAGTACAGTTGTAAGCTCGAATAATACTAGGATTAAGTGATTTTTATTATACTACGGCCGTTCAGAGAATGCGTTCCTGACACGTCGCGATTGAACTGACGACGTAACTTTGTAATGGCGTTGCAGTTACGATAAAAATGTTATTGCTAGTTGTTTACCGTTTTAACAATTGATGAGCATTAAAACAACATGGTGCCAAACTGAGCGTCAAATAACTTGTTAAATAATATTTTTCTAAATCTAACCTGAGCTATTACAAGGTTATGTCAGCGCTTTATATTTGTAGTGCTGTGCTAACAATTACGGGCCATAATAATATCGTAATCTGTTCTTATACAGTTATACTATATAAAATAAAACGTTTTGTTTCTCTTTTTAAGAATTTGAAAATAAAGAATTATAAGATAACTTTTATTAAATATAAAAATAAAACTACGACCAAACCGAACGCGCGAAAGAACTTAGTATTTTTATATTTAAGTTGAAAATGGTAACCCCAAATGGCGTTACTAGCATTTTTATACTTAGATTAAAAACGGTAACCCGGTAACGGTGTAATTGTGTTTTTGTGACTTTTGGTGCATAATAATGCCTAAACTTGGACAAACATTGAAAAGTGGAGCCCGTGAGTTAATCATCAAGCTGCAAGATTACTTTGAGCGGGAGCGGCAAAATGGCGGACCCCTGGTACCTGTCGAACAAGTACAAGAACACGTCTCTCAGGCGCTTGAAGTTAGCAAACGAACGATAACAAATATTAATAAAGAAAAGCTCGGCTCTGCTGGCATGGAAGATAATATTTTACGTACTCCGAAGACGAAACGTAGAACTAAACCCGTGACAGATATTGACACCTTTGACGCCGATGAAATCAGAAATCATATATATGGTCACTATTCCAGAAATGAATATCTCAACAGGAAGAAGTTTTTGACATCGTTAATAGAAGCTCGACTGTTTAGCGGGGGTAAAACTGCTTTAACCAAAATCTTAAAAGATATTGGTTTTTCGTATAAAAAAACAGACAAAAGAAAAATTTTATTAGAACGATACGACATAATTTTAAAACGTTAAAGTTATTTGAGGGAAGCAAAAACATTGATAACTGGGATAATGTCGTGTTCATTGATGAGATATGGCTAAACGCCAATCACCCGTAAGGGGGCCCGTCTGATAATATGCCACGCAGATTCTGCAAAATACGGCTTTGTGGAGAACGCGTTACTGGCATTTCAATCAAAAACCACAAATGACTACCACGAGGAAATGAATGCCATTACATTTAAAGAGCGGTTCCAGAACGTGCTTTTGCACAGCCTACCAGAGCCTTCTGTAATATTCATGGATAATGCCTCCTATCACTCGGTTCAGATACAGAAACCACCTACCCAAGCTAGTAAAAAAGAAGAAATGGTGGCTTGGTTACAAGAAAAAGGTATTGACGCAATTTTGCAGATGCTAAAAGCAGAGTTAATTAAATTATTTAAATAAAGCGACAAATTTGCGATATGAAATCGATGAACTGGCTCTGGAGTACGGTCATCGCGTTCAAAGAATTCCACTGTATCATTGCCAATATAACGCGATTGACCTAATCTGGGCTCAAATAAAAGGTTACGCCGCCCGCCACAACACTTTCCCGCCATTCAGCACAAAAAAATGATGACCCTATTAAAAGAAGCCTGCGGGAAAGTCACAAGAGATGACTGGGGAAAGGTTGTTGAGAAGACTAAAAATCTGATTGTGGAACATTTTGACCGAGATATCAGGATTGATTCAGCTATTGATAATAATATAATTATACATGTAGGTGAATATGATGATGAAGACACCACTTCCTCAAGCGATTCGGAGTCTGATTAATATTCTGTACGCACGTTCAATTCAATGTACTTTATTGCATAGTTACAGATTGTAACAAAGAATAAATAATACAATTTTATTATATTAATATTACCCTTTTTTGGTTTTCACTTAAATAACTTAAATATAAATTTTAAATGATTCCGCCAATTCAAAACGAAAATAATCATAAAAATAACGCGGCAGTCCATTTTGGTGGAATGGTAACGAACTCAGTGTTATGTTGTGCCCATCACTAGTCGTGACTAACTGATAGGTGTCAGGAACAATACCGTCTTTACCATAAGGGCACACGGGGCTAGTGCCCAGGGCCCCTATATTCAGAGGGCCCCGAAAGATCGACCATTTCACTCATTTTTAACCTTAAAATATTTTGGTTGGGTGCATTTCGTTTTTCTCGTTACTCTAATTCGGGAGCGTTTAATTTCGCAGCTTAAGAACAACTAAGTAATTTGTCAATAATTATGAGCACAGAAAGTGTAATTCTTTAGAAAATTGAGTTTGAGGATTTCACAAAAAATCCCGAAAGAAACTACTATCGTTATCATAAAAAAACAGCAGCATACTAATATTATTAATAATATATTGTGATTAATTAATGTAATTGATTACCCAAAAAATCATAGTGAAATAAATTGTTAAGTTTGATTTATTTATATTTTTGTGTGCCCAAGGGCCCCAGCATAATCTAAGACGGCCCTGGTCAGGAATGCATTCTCTGAACGGCCGAACTTTAATAAGACGGACAAAGATATGTGTGAAACATTCCTAAAAAAAGTTTTTATTTCAACTGTAATAAATGGAGATAAGCCAGTGCGAGCGGCAACACTATAAGTACTTCGCTATCACTTTATAGTATAAAACATAGTCGGTTCCTCTGTCCTTATTTCATTTTGTATACTTAAATCTTTAAAATTACTCATCGGATTTTGATACAGTTTTTTTAAAGATTAAGTGATTTAAGAAGAAGGTTTATACGTTTAATAACCGTGCAAAGCCCCCGGAACACTAGTTTTTTTTTATAAAAAATATGGACTTGCAGTCAAAACTTGCAGTTGTTTTTAGTTAAAACTCCTTTGTTTTAATCGGATTAACGCGCTACAACATTAAAATATTAAAATCAAAACGCTTTAGTCTATAGATAAGATTATAGCTCTCATTTCGACCGCTTTAATCCTACACTCATGCTTTTTTTAACATATGGAAAATTCCCATTTATCCATCTCTCTCTGAGGGAGCAGCGGGTTATGTTGGACTCGTACCGGCTACAAACCATATGATCTTGCGAGATTTGGTATCTCGTCAGGTGGCGAAAAGAGCATCCGAAGGGTGATAAAGATTCCCACTTGACGTACCTTACCGTCGGCTTTAAAACTTTTTGCATGATGCTTTTAAATTTTAATCAGTTATTTTATTATTACAATATAAAGTGTAAAGTTGTTGTGGAAACGTACAATTATCTAAGAATATGATTACAATGGAATTCTATGAGTGCAGACGATGAAGAGTATACATTATTTATATATTACATCAGTTTTAGCGTCTCGCCAGTAGTCAGTCAGTATCACTGTGACCATGCAAAAGAAATATGATCGAATCTTATCAACGTACAATAACAAAATGCTCGGTTATGCTTTGTTTAGTTTTTACCTGTTCCAATATCTGTAATTGTATTGCAAGTCACATTTTTTCCACTTTCTGGTTATCGATTAGGGAATTATTTTATACTCTGTGTGAACTGGGTGACATTATGACTGACCTAATAATGAAACTGGAAGATCGCCGTAGGAGTTCCTATCGTGTTTGGGCTTATTTAACACATTTTGATCAGTAGGAACGTTTGATATGTGACAGAAATATATTCATTTAATTTTTTTTATCAATCACAACAAAACTATAATCAGTAGAAAATAAATAGAGATGGTTACTTACGACTTCAACCGCACGATAACTGCAGTAAGAAAGGAAATATGAGCTGTGGAGTCATTACGCAACACACATATCTTCACGCCAAGTCCCTTGCGGGTGTCACGATTCTGACAGATCTGCCTAGCTTCCTCTAAATTTCTCTTTTTATGTTAACCAAACCCAATTTTGGAGACATTTGTCACTACCTTCGGAGATTATCCGAGTGATATGATTGCGAAATAACAACATGGGTCTCCCCAAGTTAGGTACTTACACATAAACTTCCCCAAGGGCTCAAGCCTTGTCGAGGCGGTGGGGCTAAGAAACCGGGTCAAGGTACGGCCCCGATAAAACCAAGTGGACCAGGGAGGCCACTCTTCAGTACCCCTCTCTGTCCAAGAGGGGTTACGAGGAGTAGACACAGGGCGGTGGGCCGTTTGGCTCTCGTGGAGTGGCGTCAGTTAGGACCACGGAGAAGGGACGTGGTGGGAGTCTTGCCCACCCGGTCATGATGGGGTCGCGGCAGGTACGGTTGCCTGTCGCAACTGAGACCCCGAAATGGTGCACGCCGTGTCTTCGTGCGTCACTTCAGGCGGTTGAGTGGGTCGCGCGATGGGGATCGCGAGATTCACAGCCACCGGGGCAGTGGATATGTGCGAAAGTGTTCCCGCAACCCCGGTACCAGACGAATGGGTGGACACACATGTGGTTTTACTGTCAATGTTAATAATATTTCTCTAAAGATGGATTTCAAGCAATCTAGATAGCTGCGTATCCGCCGGCCTATCCTATACCTAATTGCCATATTTATCCTGTCCACACATATGTTATTGGCAAGCGATAACATAAAAATGGATCAAAATATCAATGTTGGACACCAAGCTTTGGATTATCATCGATTATTAATATTGGCCGTTAGTCGGTAAGAGTCCGACATAACCCGTCACTTCTTCTGATAGTGGCGGGTATCCATGAGGATTTTCACATTTAAGAAAGGTACTCACGTCCAATCATATTCGCATTTACGTATATGTATGTTTCTCATTCTGTTTTGTCAATATTTCATCTAAGAGTATTGTAGTCTTTGATTCCATCTGCCATTCTTCACATGACAGACTGAACGGAGCATGTGCACTATGTTATTGTATATGACGAAGAAAGAACCCACCGTGGTCTTTTTTTTAAAAAGTGTGACGTCAGCAATGCTGACGCCACAATTGTTGTTTCCATGGTGATGACTCATTTTGGGTCTTCTCAAAAAAACTTTACAAGTACTTTAAAACTCCGTTTATTTAACGGGCAGCATAACGACATCCCAGAGACGTCCGTACTGTGCGGCGATCGGCGTGTGAATCGTGAATGCCTTATCGATTACAGTGCGGCCGTATTTATGGGCTCGGCGCACGTGCACGTGTTTACAAGTCGTTAGGCTAAGTATTGAAATAACAATGATAACCTTAATTTCACATCGCAATAAACTCAAAGTAATCAACTGATGGTATAAAATCTAATTTTCTGGACATCATCAAATTATTTAACTTAATTATTCTAGTTTTTCAGATAAACTAATGTGGTTGCGCCGACATATACAATTGACGTCTAAATACATGAACATGAAATAC
This sequence comes from Calephelis virginiensis, assembly GCA_002245475.1. NCBI lineage: Eukaryota > Metazoa > Arthropoda > Insecta > Lepidoptera > Riodinidae > Calephelis > Calephelis virginiensis. The sequence continues at coordinate 134,290 of NJDC01001504.1, forward strand.
CTACGAAATAACGTGCCATTTGGAACGAAATATGGCTGCGTTTTGACATTAACTAAGTTTGTAAAGAAAAAAGTAGTGTATCGATATCGATACATGAACTCATTTTGATGATCGATACTAAAGTTCTGGTAAACCTGTAAGAATTAACTACCTACCGATTAATATTTCTAAGTTTAACTGTACCCGGATCCTCATAAGCAAATACTAAAGTGATGAATTAAATGAATCCATTTAACAAAGTTAAAGTTAGCACTTGAACGAATTCTTATAACGATTGACAGTCATTGATATTTTCAATGCCAATGGTAATTTTCCACATGTTATCCAAATATTATTTTGTGGGAACCTAAAATAAAATGCGGCAAATGTAATAGCACATCACTATAAACCTTAAAATGTAATATGGCGCACATAGCACGCATGAGTGCCATAAAGAAGTTAAATTTACGCGAAAATGAGCATAGACAAAAATATCCTTATCTCTTTCGGCATACGCAATATCAACATTTATTAAAAAGAGATAAAGAAATGTTGCTTAGTTATATGTCGATTCTAACAGTATTTGTACAACTAAATTTGCTACAGAACATTGTTGCAATTCTATTTTCCTATTTCTATGTTTTAGACCAGTGATGGGCAACCTTTTTGACGGGAGCCACAAAGTTTAAGAAATTCTAGAGAGGGGCCAGAACTACATAAAAAATGCATTTTGTGTTATAGCGTTTGATCATAATATTATAAATACATTACAGCGTTACACGCCTGTGCATTGCAGTGCATTACACACAAATAATTTTTAAATTGACTTTTATTCGAAGGTCCTGTCATGGAAGGCGTCTGAAATAAATGAAATAGTTTTTTAATTTTTTAAATATTTTCTAAAGCAGATTCCAGCTGTGATGTTCTAGGCCTTTGCGAATTTATCTTTTGGCTTTTTTGCTCTTTAAAAGTCTAGTTTTGTGGAATTCGTACTGCACTGCATTTCAATGATTTCTAACTGTAATTTAGCAGATACATTTTCCGAATCTACCTTAAACGACATCGACCGTTGTAATTATAACGGACTGTATACTATCCATATCGATGGACCCCGGCGGGCCGGATTAAATACTTTCGCGGGCCGGAGTTGACCTGCGGGCTGTATTTTGCCCATCACTGTTTTAGACGAACGGACGAAAGTCTTTCCATCCGTTCTAATCTCGTTGTTGTAAAATTGATTAGCTAGCGTCTAATCACAAATCTGTGGTACTCTCATTTCGAATCGATTAATATATATTTACAAGTACCTGCACATAAGTACTGGGACTATCGTGCAGGTATACCGACTACCTTACCCTCCAGACTGGGATATACTTAGCAGTGGGTCATCATGGCGGCAGCAATAAGTAAGGTAATACCACTGCAGCAACTTGCCGAGGTAGTGATCACTACCTTGGCAAGTTGCTGCAGTGGTATTATTGGTAACATGCAGTCTCATTGCCCGAAGGATTAGCGTACACGCCAAATTTCACCGCCCGTCTATGGGGCTCTGCTTCTATTCCCGACCGGGGCAGGCATTCGTGTGACTAAATATGTTTGTATTTCTGAAGTCACAGGCTATCACATCTGTTTACTTTCTACCTTATTAATTTGTTTTTGTTTACATAATAAAATAAATAGTGATCATTATCAGGCTTTAAACATTGATAAGATACTTGCAAAAATCCCTTTTGCATAGTCACGATGTCACCGAAAAATAAAACAAGTATGTCAATGCTAATTAAGCGGATACGCCTAAATCTACCGACCAATCGTGACGAGTCTCACAGGTTCGATTCCCGACCGGGGCCGGCATTTGTGTGACGAATATTTAAATGTCTGTATTTCCGGGTCTGGGTGTTTATTAAATGTATTCTGTAGGGTTACTCTCGACGCTCGATTCATGCATTATTGGAAATTGGAATCGAATATGTCATTTTAGGTACTCCTGAACACAATTCTGGCGAAATATTGACATTTAGTTAATAGTAAATAGTAAATTATTTTATCCTATTCGTTGAATTCATTTGTAACTAAATGTTAAAAATCCCCTTATACTGTGTTCAAAAGTACCTAAAGTGACATATACGATTCCAATTTCCAATTCGCATGATATCGAGATTCAAGAGTAACCCTACTGGTGTCTATTTAAGAATTTTTGTGTATTAGTATCGTTGAATAACACCCATAACACAAGCATATTATTTGCTTACTTTGGGGTTAGGTTAGTTATTTGTGTAATTTGTCCAATTTATTTATTTGAAGTACAAAACAAAGTTGCTTTCCATTGACTGTATCTTTATATGCTTAGATCTTTAAAACTGCGCAACTGATTTTGATGAGAGGTTTCTAATAAATAAAGTAAGTACATCAAGAGGTAGGTAGAGGTAAGTATTTTGTTATTTCTAGTTTAGTATTTGCCTTGTGCTTGGATTAAATTTCTAACTAGCCCGGTGACGTTGTTAAAGTCAATAGACGTACACAACAGTAGTCATTTCGAAAAAAAAAAAATACAATTTTTAAAGAAAGAAAAAATTTCTGCTCAAGCCGATGAATGCTCTAATCATTTTGATAATGTTTGAAATCCTGGGGCGAAATTTTTAATTCCTATCTTGACGGTTTACGCGGGTAACGGCCTGGCCACGGGAAATACGCTAAAGCGAATATTCGCGCCGTGCGGCTGGCGGCGCGTCTGGCGACTGAAACAAATGTATAGCAATGTTCTTAGCACGCCTCGCGTCGCGGCGACCAGCGAAGCGACCGGCGAAATGTATCGGGCGAATCGCGGGGGCGATTTGCGGCGCGGCGGGCGATCAAAACAAACGTATGAATCAGTCAGGCTTCCCAACTTAGGGCTTTTAGCCCCAAATTTAGGGAGGAAATATGCATATTGGGCCTTTTTTTGGGCACAAAAAACTTGAGGGCCATTTTAGAGCCTTAACAATTATTTCATAAATTATTAATTTGACGGACCGAAACAAGTAAAATTAACGTTATGCGTTAGTAGAAATAATAAAGCCATGCCGTAGTATAAATTAAGTTTGCGAGCGAAAAGTTGCTGGAGGACGCTGCCAATGTTGCCAAACAGAAATATGTATTTATGTACCCTAGCGTGTTATAAAAATCGACAACCAATAAGTATTGGTATGTTATATACAACTTAAAGGAAATAGTATAATCTAAATTAAAACATCTTTTCTTTTAATATTTATAGAATTTCATCAATTTTTGTCGCGCACATTTTACGACTTTCCCCGTGTTGGTCCAGGCTCCTTTGAAGAATAGACCATCTGCCTTCCTGCCAGGCAGCTCGTAAAAGGTGAGCATAGGCTTACTGTCGCTAACACCGTGACATCCTACTAGATGGTAGAATTTCGCAGCGACTCGCCCGGATTGGTACCACCGCCTTGCCTATTCCTTATTTTGCCGTTGACGTGTTACGGTTCAAAGGGTAAGGTAGCAAATACACTTAATTTTGCTCGAAGCCTAACATCTCAATCTCAGGTTGGCAACGCACCATTACCACCTGCGGTGTCTCTAGACGGCGTGTTTTTGTGGCGGCGGAATTGGAAGGCAAACAAGCAAACGGATTTTCTGATGGTAAGAAATTCACGCTGCCTAGAGACACCAAAGGTGATAATGGTGCATTGCCAATCTGAGGCTGTTGGAGAAACATTCATCAGAACGAGATAACCGTATTGACCACATAAACGTCTACATAAACGTTAGGACGGCCAATATGAGAAAAAGTTCCTTTTAAATAGTATCTTGATAGACTTCAAAAGTGAATGTATAAATTGCTGCAGTCATGAGTTTGGAAAGATGACGATACTACTACTAGTAGCAATTTTTTATTTTATACTTAATTTCCGTTCTACATAACGTCTAATAATCAATTTTCCCATTCTAAAGTCGAATTCCTAAGATAGTGAGCTTCATCCCTAGTATATTTTTTATCGGATCGCACATTAAAAAAAACTGTAAAACTAATGTTACTAATCGAAAATAGTTTAATGAATATTTAGTAAAAACGTGTTGAAAATAGGTTCCTTGCAGAGTGCCGGCAGAAGTGAAAACTTGAATATCAACGTTGTGCATTTTTGACATTTTAGAATGGTAAGCGAATAATTTTGCACAAATTATTTTAATTATTAGTATGATAGCACTATCATTTACCTATGCAAAAATAATATTCTCATATCAGTATTTTGCGTTTGGCTTGACAAAAAAAAGACTCTACACATAAAGCTTATTTTCAAGATGGAACAAATTGAGAAATGTCTGTTGATATTATATGTATCTGTTATTATGTTGTCTTGTGAGCATGTAATGGTAGGTACATTGCGGCGTATTATCAATTGCGAATCCTATACCTACTCCTTGGAAATATCTATGCAATACAAAAACAGCAATGAATGTACGTTTTATTTTAGATCTCGCGCCGTCTTATTCGCGCATGCGCCCTGCGCCGTCTTACGATCTACGCGAGTTTAGAAGTTTTTACCCATTCCAAAAAAGTGCGCAACGCCGCTAAAGAAGTTTTCACTTCAATAATCAGAACCCCCATATAGCCCTGATGATGCTAGAATAGTGAACCGGTTGGCTTAAATATATTAAAAAATATGTTGTGGAAAGTACTAGTATAGTTAATAAATTGTTTCTAAATACAAAATTGATTAAAAAAAAATATTATTCCGGTTTTGTGACTGCCAGATTATTTAAAAAACGCCTGTCATAATGGTTACGCAATATGCAGAACAAGCATATTGCTATTAGTTATTAACAAAATATTTGCAACAAACAAAATGTGAAAAAACGTTATTTGTTTTTCTCCAATTTTCCCAAGAAAAACCTTTCTTATGAAAAACGTGTTTTATTTACCTTTTCTGTACTTAATTCGTAAGAACATGAAACGTTTAATAGAATTTAATTACAATAGTGTCCATGCAAATATTTTACAACACAAGCTCGGCTATCTCATTACCTGCTACCCGGTCATTAATGTTTTATATATCAATGTACCCGGTAGTACAAAAGGGCCGACTTTAGAAATTTTAGACAAGCTTATTGTAAATTCTGAAAAGTAATTTGTTTTATTCTATTTAATTATTGTTCTTCTCGATAAAAGCAGTCGCAGATATTACAATAGATTTGTTAAATTTACATTAAAAAAAATCATGAAACGGCCATCAAAATTTGGTGTGAAATTTAAAGGCTCTGATATTTTTTATTCAAAATGTACTTAATTTGTTTTTTTTCTTATAATAATTCTCTATAAAATTTATAAAAATCATTTCTTGAATGTTCGAAAAAGTCCCACGTGCTTTTTAATCTCCTATTATGGAGTTTTTAGTGGAAGATACTCATTAAACTTATAACTTAAAACATATTATATCCGTAGTATGTCCTATAAATATATTACAAATGCTATTTACAAGAATCATTTATTATATACTTATTTAGAAATTGTTAGAATCGAGCGGTCTCTTACGTCACAGGTATGTACATACATAACCGACTTAAATATCGCTAAATATCATCTAAAACTAGTCTAAATGATGTGTAGTGTATTATAATTTTTACCTACCGGAGTATCTTTTAACAGTCTTTTTTTAATTAGCGCAAATAAGTCTGATAGAGTCCTTAAGCGGCCATCTTGCTTATATTTTGAGTTCCCGAGCGAGTCGAAAGCGCTTGGGACCATCGCGATAATATTATTAAGAGAAGTGTTTTGTTTCGATTTATTTAACTAGTTAGGGTTAATTATTCATAAAGATTCATGCATCATTTTAAAGGAAAAAACGTTTTTGTTTGTTGTGCCATTGTTTAATTGGTAAAATAAATAATATTTTTTCGTTGTGGTGTAAATGAATACAAAATTCATGTTATTTCATTTTCAAGTTCAATATTTATGCCTATTTTTAATACATTAAATTAAATTTTCAGACCTTAAAAATATTTAGATTTAGTATGGAGTCTTCTATAAAATTTTCGTAGTATTTTTATTTACTCTAGGTATTATAATTAAGAAGCTATAAAAGTTTTTTGATACACCATGCCAGCGCGATATCAACCGAATCAGCGCCACGCGTAGTTGAACGGACAACGGTATAATAGGTATTAGGTCCGGACGTGTGAGTGGTTAAAATCCTTCACAAATACTTATGCGATAGTGTCCCTAAAACTTCGATAAAGAAACGCACATAACAATTAACATCAATGTTATGGAATGTTATTTGTAGCTGTGTGTGTGTGTGTGTGTTTGTTTGTTTGTTTACTCGCGTGGCAGTTAATATGTGTACAAATTAATTCAGAATGTTATTTTAATTAAGAACTTCTTTGTGTGTAAGGACTTTCATACAAAACTTCAACACCTATTTAACCCCCTTAGGGGTAGAATTTCGAAAAACGCTTAAATACGTGTCTACTCATTTTTAACAAGTAATTTCATGTTTCTAACTTAAAAAATATCGGTCTTCCATACAAAGCTTCAACTCCTATTTCATCCCCTTAGGGGTGAAACTTCCAGAATTCCGTCCTTAGTAGGTGTCCATTCAGTAAAATGACCCTACTCAGTACTAACCAAATTTCATGGCTGTAACTCTAACAGTTTTTGCTCGGCGATGATAAATCAGTCAGTCAGGACATGATAATTTATAAGTATAGATAATCTCAAAATCGACGGTCGGTGGAGGACACGGGTTTCCGAACAGAGGCAACGGTACATTAGTACAGTAAGCAAACGAAATATCTTAAAATCTCACAGTACTTTGAAAATATTGAGAGGGGATCAGATATTTCGTTTGCTTGCTGTACTATACCTACTTATTCCTTGGAAAATCAGCAGTAGGCGTAGTGTTGGAAGCGCTGCAGTCAGAAAGACTGGTAGTGACTGATAAAAAGAGGATCTCAGATCTAATGGCGTACGTCCAGTGGACTACGCCAGGACTACAATAGGCTGATTATGATGATGATGACGATTTTTATTACTGGAAAACTAAACAGATGCAATCTAAATGAAGCAAACCGAATCGATTAAATTAACGTTTCCAAAGTTATTAAATTGACGTTGATTAAGAATTTATGTTGACTCTGAATATTTTTTTTGAGTAACGAAACCCATCATCATGACTCCAGGTATTTTCTTTGAGTAACGGAACAGCCGCGTCCATAATCTCTTAATACTTTACAAATACAATATTTTTTTGAGTAACGAAACCCATCATCATGACTCCAGGTATTTTCTTTGAGTAACGGAACGGCCGCGTCCATAATCTCTTAATACTTTACAAATACAATACTTACATCGTATCCACATCTTTCGCCCAAGATCTGCTGTGGAGTAAGAAGGTCCACGATTTCTGGATCCATGCACCACACACACCATAAAAAACATGCAGTCATACAAACACTAGATTGTCTAAACATTTTATACTGCTTTTCAAATTTAAGAAATTTAAACTGCAGTCTCATATGATTATTATGATTTTAGAAATTATTGGCATAAACAAAAACTTGTAAAAGCAAAAAAAGTTTCTTTTGCCAAAATAAAAAACTTTATATTTTTAGACAATTTTATTTCACCCGCGCCTACCCTATTTTTGAAGATTTGAAAATTAAGGCTAGGATAGGAGTTTTGGCGCCATCGAGAGGAAAGAATAATTATTGAATTTCGTGTTAATATTGAGTGAAAATATTCAATTTTGGTAGCATTTAGTACAATTTTGTTCAGCAAAAGTGCACAAATGAAATAATCATAAAGAAATTAGCTTATCGTATATTTTCTCGTTGCCGCCAAATCTCGTTACATGAGCTTGTGTAAAAAGGCCACCGCTTTACCCAAGAGCCTGACTCTTTACACAAGAGATGACTTATTGACGACTTACGCCTGATGATTAATTAAAATTAATTGAAATTGATATAAAATTTGATGCAAATTTCTACTTGACTAATGGCCAAAACTTAAAGAAAGAAAGAAAGAAAAGGCTAGGATATTCGAAATCCCCTATTTAGGATTCAGATTAATTTATTTAGTTCAAATATGTATGCTTTGTTTTATGTTTGGTATTTTCATTGTCGGCGCTTGGTAAAATTCCCAATATTGTTTTTTTTAATTGAAGAAAAACTTGTACTGTTTTACGTAGTTAAGTAAGTAGTTGCTCTGATGATACTTTTATAATGTAAAACCTTTAGGCTATTTATAAAATAATAAATTATTAGTGATATGTAAAAGAGTACAAGTGTTTCTTCTATTAAAAATATGAATATGCTTTGTTATGTTGTGAGAAAATTATAATATAAACGTAATAGATTAAAACAAGACTGGTGATAGAGTGCTGTGCAGCACTTGCCCGGGTAGAGATCCACCGCCTTGCCTATTCCTGCTGCCATAACGACATCGTCGTGTATGGTCCGGAGGGTAGGGTAGCCGGTAGACTTGCACAACAGGCCTAACATCCCGCCCACAGGACAGTGACGCACCTATAATATCTATGGTGTTCATGGGCCACGATATATTTCCTTACCATCAAGAGAGCCGGCAGAAGTGAAAACTTGAATATTAACGTTGTGCATTTTTGATAATATTTTTGGAATGGTTAGGGAATAATTTTGCGCGAATTGCTTTAATTATCAGTATGAAAGTACTATCATTTAATGTGGTAAAATAAAATATTCATTTATTGCGCTATCGTCCACAAACATGACAACACGAACATTCGCGCAAGCAAACTGCGCCGTCTTACGAATTTTTGATCAGGTCACGTGTCCTGACGCGAGTTTAAAAGATTTAATCAATCCAAAAAAGTGCATAACGCCGCTAAAGAAATTTTCACTTCAAAAAGTATCTTCACGCCCATATTCCCGAAGGTGTGAGCAGAGGCACAACCAGAACACCCACGACTAGCCAAAGACACTAAGTCCCACTTGTAATAGGTGGCAAGCCTTCAAGCCTATCGCCGGCCGGGCTTATATCCTATCCCTGGCAACATTATTTTTATTAGAAAATTGCAAAACATTTTCTATTTTTTTGTTGCCCTACCTGGGGATCGAACCCGGGACCCCTAAGAAGTCAAGCCCGACGCCGGACCGCTAGACCGCAGAGGCGGTATAAAAACTACCAAAATGTTAGGTATATTGCGGCGTATTATACATTGCAGATCTTATAGTATTCGGAAATATCTAAGAAATACAAAAACAGCAATGAATCTATGTTTTATTTTAGATCTCGCACAAGCACCCTGCACCGTCTTACGATCTGACGCGAGTTTAGAAGTTTTTACCCATTCCAAAAAAAGTTCGCAACGCCGCTAAAGAAGTTTTCACTTCAAAAAAATTAAAAAAAAAAAGATACAACTTGACTTGATTCAGCGTTCACACAGCGTTCGAATATCCTAAGCCTTTAAAACCAATTTTTAAAATTACATGTTTTATTATAATAATATAATACTGCAAGTATACGCCTTCAGTCAAAGATTGATTTCGTAGGAGGCGTCTTAAGCACGGGCGAAATTGAGGAAAATAAACATGTATTTTAATATAATCACACTTTTAAACTATGATTTTAGCTCTCACTTTCACTTGTATCTGTCAATATTTCATTACAACTAACTGGAATTGTCTCAAAACGATAAAGTTATGTTGAACAATATGTGGAAAAGTTTATTCAACAAATGTCGTATTTCATTTTGGTTTCACAGTTTACAAAATAATCTATTAATGTTTTGATTTAACTGACATAAACTAGGAAGTTATGGAGAAAAAAAAACTACTGAAAAATTAAGTCGATATTAAATTGTTTCGAAATAGGGAAATTTATTTTTTTATGTATAATTTTTTATTTATAAAAGTCAGAGAACAACTGAACAAATTTGGCTAATTCTGGTTTTGAATTATTTGTGGAAGTCTAGGGAAGGTTTGAAATGGAATAAAAAAGGATGAACTGCAAGGAAACTAGGAAAACGAACATTTTAAGCTTTCTCATATAAAAAGTACCGGTGGAACGAAGTACGCCAGTATAGCTAGTCAAACACACAATAATATGTTAGACAGTTAGATTATAGATGAATATAAGAGGGTGGATCCAAAACTTCGTGGCCTAACCTACATGGAGCTATGACATCTTTTTAAAATCTACCGTCATTTGTTAGTATGTGTCATATTGATTTATTGTGCGCAGTTTCATTCCGATACTGCACAATATAAATTTTTTGTGATTATTTGTTTGAAGCAATCTGACGCAATTTTCAATAATGGTACATTAGGTACTACTACATAGTTCAAATAACTGTTTACCAGCGACTTCATTAGCCAGTGGGAGGACATTATGGAACATCAACAAACTTTATTGCAATGTGCACTCCATTTTAAACTTTATTGCAAATGATATATGATATAATTTGAATGTAAATTTTAAATTTGTTTCAACCGGTCACAAATACCAACCTGACAGCAACCATTTTTGTGTCGTTCAATTGGCACTATCTTTTATGAGACAACTGACAACTACCCACTGTTAAAATATACATTTTTCCATCTTTGTTGTTGAGAAACACGTTGATGAGAATTTGTTTTAAAAGTTTTACTTCATTAATCTGCGTTTCCAGATTAGTGTTCAGTTAATAATTTTACTGTTTTTATATTTTCAGTAAATCATTGGACGTTTTAACGCCATTGACTTAGTGTATTATTAGTGTTATTTTGTTTAGATCTTGTGTGCAATAAAACATTTTCATGCTTGTTCCGTTTAGTTTTAAAAAGATTAAGATTTACGTCTATATATTAAAATAGCATAACATAGCTACTTTGCAAAATGAATGTCAATGTAATGTAATGGTGGCTTTATTACATTTGCCATGGGGCAACCTGTACACAAATACCAAAATTAATGAAATTCAGATTTAGAAATACAGTACTATGTTACTCATCGTTCAAACCTGATCCTACAAATTTGTGTCTCGTCGATAAACGATAAAAGTTGTAAGGTTTACGTCGTAAAATTTAGGTTTGCATGTATCGTAAGGTACTTGGTGCTTGTGAAATTTACAATGATAAAATTTTTTAATCATGACAAATAACATTCTGCAGAAAATGGTAAAATTCTGGTGTTAATTATTAAACATCTAATCAAAAAATCGACTTTTATTTATTGTCTTTATTAAGTCATGCTTGTACCAGTAAATCTGGTCGTAATATTTCGAAATCGGAAATTTAATAATACTGAGCTGTGGGGGCTTTTTTATCGAAAAAAAGCACATCACTAACATTTGTCGTAAATACTTATCGATTTGTCCCATCACTATCCAATGTCAATTATGACAGCTTGTCAGTGGGGCCAACATTGTATAGTTTATGGTTACGCTTCAATATTGTGTGGTTGGTGTCATTTGCGGTTTATTTCAGAACTGAACGAAATATAGGTATTGCCGTCTCTTAGAACGTAGTGATTATATACTCTTTGTCATTAGCTATAGAATAGATTCTTTGGACGGCTTTGGTTAACTTCTATTTGTTTTTAACACTTGGGAGTTGATATTTCAATAAAGTAGCTGTGGCACAGAAAAGGTAATTTAATATACTTAAATACTCCACCTAGTCATGATCTTGGTATTAGTGATCAATTTATCATGAATAGCAATAAAATCATTTTTTTCAGGTCGATCATACTCCTCGTAGATTTCTCATGTTGGTTTATGTCTCCTATGTAAAATAGACCACCTGTTTTCCTGCCAGGCAGCTCGGAGAGGGCAGGAAAGGTTAAATAAGTCATTACCAACAATACCAGTGGTACCGTGATGCAACCCTGGACGAGTACCACCTCCTTACCTATTTCTGACCACATGTAATCTTCCATAATGACAATGTCAAGTTCCGCTCCAGGGGTTAGGGTAGACTTGCACAATTGGTCTAACACCTCGGCCACAGTACAGCAACGCACCTACAAAATCTATGGTCGTATTTTCCTCATTTTAAAGACAAACAAACACACTTTTAATTTTATCATAGCATGGATAATTCATTTTATTACAGTATCACACAATTGATAATATTCTATTGGCACTATTTTTTTATGATAGTGGAAGGCAAACAAGCAGACGGATTTCCTGATGGTAAGAAATTCACGCCGCCTAGAGACACAAAAGATGCTAATGATGCGTTGCCAACCTGAAGCCGGGATGTTAGACCTCGAGCAAAAGTAAGTTTACCGGCTGCCTTATCCTCCAAACCGGAACACGTCATGAAGTTATGGCAGCAGGAATAGGTAAGGCCGTAGTACCAATCCGGGTGAATCGCTGCGAAACTCTACCACCCAGTCAGATGTCACTTAAATTATAAATCCGAAAGTTTGATTGTTTGTTAGTATACAGTTTAATTTCACAGGATTTGCCGAAGTGCAGATAAAACTGTAGAGACAATAACGAATTACTATTATTTACCTGAGGTGAAATTAGAAAAGAGGAAGTGTATGATCCGTTTTGACGGCAAAATTGCTGAACTGATATAGCTCAATATTAAATTACTAAACTACGCGGGCGAGGCCGCGGGTAGCAGTTAGTCATATAAGTGTCGACTTGACTCCATGAGGTCGTGGACTCCATTTCCAGGTCGAGCAATAAAAAATGCGTTTTTTCTATTTTTTAATCACCAACGTTGCACGGGATTGAATATGTGTCCTATTGGCGACGGGTTTGCCACCTATCATATTAGACTAATCGTGTGTGCACTCAGGGCCGGCCCCAGGGGTATGCGGACCGGGCGGCTGCCCAGGGCAGAAAATTTTTTGGGGTGGCAAACAAATTTTAAAGAACGAAAAATTTTAAAATATGAATAATATAATAAAATCATGATATGAATGTGAAGGGTAAAATTTTCTGTATCACATTTTACACAAAGAACAAGCTTAAGAATATGTACGTTAGTGCAAGCCTCGAGTTACGATTATAATCCAAGTCCAAATATAAAATAAATCACTCGGCTTGTATCGAACAACCGTCGCCGGCTCCGCGCTGCACAGAACAGTGACAGCGTCAAAGCAACAGCGCAGTGGTTAGAAGTGACCTTGACGGACTCCTTTCTTGCCAAGTTTATTATAGTTTATACTTTCAGGAAGTAAACAATTAGACGGGATGTATGGGTGTGGGAGGGCGGGGTGAATCGCCGATATCGCCCAGGGCGGCAAAGTCCCTAAGGCCGTGTCTGGGTGCCCTAGTTGTACCTTCGCCTACCTCGAAGGGGAAACGGACTTGAAAATACTTTATACATTCATTTATTATACTATTAAATACCTTCTTGATTCTAGCATTTAATTCAAAATTAAAAGATGTTTTACTAAAATAATATCTATTTTATCTACCACAAACTGCAAAGCATTCAAAGCAAAAACAGTTTACACTTTACAGTACAATTATTTAATACTGCAGATCAAGCGCTAAATGAAATAAAATGTCTAATAATATCACACAGAACGTTTAACAGTTCAGCGTTTAAACGCTGTCTGATTCCATTCAATAGTGCATTGTAATAAAATAGCATATCAAGCGCTGAATGAAAGAAAGTGTCTTATAATATCACACAGAACATTACTAGATTAACATTGTAACATTAACAACACATATTAAATAATACAAAATGCATTTTTTTTAAAATCGGTCTGGTAGTTTTAGATTGTATTCAATCCCACCAAAAACATTTTATGTAAAATGTGACCACACAAGGTTCGCCCTGTGAAAAAGATATCAGATCTCATGTAGAGCCAAGCTTCTAAATCTACACGTTCTAACTCTACCGACCCTAACCTCACAAATTCTACATTTCAGTAAAAATTAATGGCTTCGCCGTTTCGCTACCCTCGTGAAGGTGATACGAATATTTAGTTTGTGAAGTAAGTTACAGTAAAAGTATTAGAGGGAATAAGGATTATAATAATATCAGTTAATGTGAATTATCACTTTCTAAAATGCTTTTTATTGAAGTGAAAACTTCTTTAGCGGCGTTGTGCACTTTTTTGAAATGGGTAAAAACTCCTAAACCCGCGTCACATCGTCAGATCGTAAGACAGCGCAGGGCGCATGCGCGAATAAGACGGCGCGAGATCTAAAATAAAAGTATACTCTTCGGAAATACGAGTATCTAAGCAATACTATACTCTTCGGAATGGATTCGCAATGGATAATACAGTGCAATATACCTACCATTACATTATCATAAGACAAAATGATAGCAGATACGTGTAATATCAACAGACGTTGTTCTATTTGTTCCATCTTGAACATAAAGTTTATGTGTAGACGAGCAATGTTCGTTATACAGATAATATGACGACGCTCCTAGCCGTCACTTGGTCTTACTTTAGCGAGTTTTTGTCAGGCCAAACGCAGGTTATTGATATGAAAATAATATTTATGCATAAATGATAGTACTTTCATACTGATAATTAAAGCAATTCGTGCAAAATTATTCTCTAACCATTTCAAAATATCAAGAATGCACAACGTTAATAATTAAGTTTTCACTTCTGCAAATCTACAAATACTCATAAAAAAAGACGGCAACCCGTCTAGATTCTAGAAGGTCTATATACCAATTTCCACATAAAACAAATTCCTTTTTGGAATTTTTCATAATGTTTTGTAATAGTAATTCTAAATTATTAAGAAAGATCTACGTTTGAACTAAGAGTACGATATATACAAATTACTATTAAATTGTAGTTTATTATCTCCACGGCACAGCAACCAAAAGCGTATTACATTTGCAAATCCCGAGTTTAAAAATGAAGTATTAACGGCTAGTAACAAGTTAGTCATTTAAAAAATGGGCTATTGATTTAAAATAAATTACTCAATATATTTAAAAACAGGGAATAAATTATTCATATATAATTACTCATTTCATCATAGTTGGTCCGGGCTCCTTTGC
>NJDC01001504.1:156216-168641 GCA_002245475.1 Calephelis virginiensis
CACAAGCACACATATCCATACACACACATATGCACACAAACAATATACACACAGACACTTCAAACTTATAACGCCCCTCTTATATATAAAAATAAAACAATACAAATCGTTTGATCCACAAGGGCGAAGCGGCGGATGGAAACCTACTCTTTATATATACAGGGTTAAACTGAAAGGATCGGCCAAATTGAAATATAAGGGGGTAAAGGCTTAAACGGTAATGCATTTAAATATTTTTTTTCCAAATTGTAATATTATTACAATTATAAACATCCATTAAAAATGGTCCGCAAGAATGCTTCACTTGTCACGCTATGTCGTACCTAGTACGAGACATAACGTCACCATTCTGCGACTGCGTTCGGGGGTAACCAGTTTTAAGCTTTTTACGTTATAACCATGAATCTTGTATTTTGCGCTGGATAAAAATTACAAATTGATTTTTTAATTTTTTTATTAATCGCCTCTGTGGTCTAGCGGTCCGGGTGTTGGACTTGACTGCATGAGGTCCCGGGTTCGAATCCCAGGTCGGCCAACACAAAGAAAATTGAATTTTTCCAATTTTCTAATAAAAAAATGTTGGTCGGGATTGGAAATGTGCCCGGTTGGCGATAGGCTTGCCACCTATCCCTTTGTGGGACTTAGTGTCTTCGGCTAGTCGTGGGTGCCTTGGTTGTACCTCTGCCTACCTCTTCGGGGATAAGGGCGTGAAGATACTGTAAATTTATTATTTACTTTATAGAACGAAAGTGTCATCAATTCCGAATCATGTTTTAAAACTTGGCTGGTACTTTAAATGTCAACCTGTATATGTCTATTGTTCGCGTGTGTATGTCACTGAACTCCTCCTAGACGACTGGAGCGATTTCGATAAAAAAAAATGTGTGTGTTCAAGGGGATTCGAGAATGGATATATTCACAGTTTGGGCCACTGGCAACAAAATGTTTTTTAAATATTTTTTTATTTGTAAGTAGTCCTTGATTTTGGAATGTTTTACATTGGATGCGGCAGACTGCGCTTCTATCGGAGCATCAAACATTATGTAGTACCTGTTAATGTCAAGCGATATTAAGTTTGCTGCGTTAGCTAATGTAATCATAAATTACCTGGACTGTAAGTAGATGCTGTGGTGCCACATCCTCCGGCACAGCTATGGAGTATTTTTCAGCGCCAGTCAGCCCCAGGCTATCAGCGTTCTCGCCAGGAAGAAATTCCAGTGGCATGATCCCCATACCCACTAGGTTTGAACGATGGATCCTCTCAAACGACTCCGCTATTACCGCGCGGATACCCTAAGACAAAACACTAATGTCATTCAATCCTTGAAAATACCTTCAGAATATTATGGACATAACTAAAGACGTTTTCAGGTAACCATTAGAATTATAAATATGTAAATTGGAACTGCCTTGACGACTTAGAAACTTAGTAGACTTGCACATTTACGGCCAATGTTAATAATGTATCTCAATCTAATGGATTTCAAGCAATCTAGATAGCTGCGTATCCACCGGTCTATCCTATACCTCATTCCCATATTTATCATGTGCACGGTTATATTATTGGCAAGCTATAACATAAAAATGGATCAAAATATCAATCTAGTACAGCGAGTTTTGGATTAGGATTAATTATTAATATAGGCCGTTACAGAAGTAGGACCTCTGCCAGAGGATAGCGATGCACATATACCATCGATGGTGTCTATGACAAGGTTGTTTCTTACTTCTGCCGCCATTACGTCAGCACTTGACGTTGACGTGTTCCGGTTCGGAGGATAAGGTAGCGGGTACATTTACTTTTGCTCTAGTTTTAATTTGCCTTAGGTTGCCAACGCACCATTACCACCTTTGGTGTCTCTAGGCGGCGTGAATTCCTTACCATCAGGAAACCCATCTGCATTTTCCTTCCAATATCATAAAAAAATTATAAATAAAAAAATATCATCAGGAGAGTTGTGTGCTTGTTTATTTTATACCACAAAAAATGTATGCGACCTATGTAAAAGGTCAAATGTGTCTTATGGCATAGATTATAGAACGTAATATAGATGCATCTCATAGTATAGAACGTGACATACATGCATCATGTGGCATATAACAAGGCATAAATACGTTTTATGGCGTAGAACGTGATATAGATATGTATCATGGCATACAACGTGGCAAGGATGCCTTTTATGACATAATATTATGTAGAAGCAAGAGGGACTAAAGTTGAAACGTATAAAGAGCGTAACAATTAAGCTATTATTATAACTGTTAATGTCAAAAAATACGGTCTTTACCAGATCAGCCCTAAATAAATAAAAAAAAATACAAAAACTGCTTACCAATAAGAAAGGCCCCTTTGCTGCCCAATCTCGGCTCGATCCAGACCCATAATCTTTACCGACAATTGCTATCAGGGGTACGTTTTCTTTAGCATATCTGGAAAAAATACATATTTGTGCAATTTCAACTTCTAGCTATATACTAGCTGCCTGTTCCGGCTTCGCTCGGATGGTAATTTTTTTGATCATAAATTGAGATAATATAAGCTATCCTATCTTCCAAGTTCGATAAAACCAAAGACAATATTTATATATAATAGACCTTCAATGTCCTATGTCATTGTGTAATTGAATTTGTAGTTCCTTTCTAAGACAACAGATGTCGCTGTGGGTATCGAATTTTCTTACAACGACGGTTTTTACAATTTATACGTCTGATCTTTCTTCTTTCTTTCTTTAGGTTTTGGCCTTCACGTTAGTATTTAGCCATTAGCCAAATTTTATATCAATTTCAAATAATTTTAATTAGTCATTATTTCATTTGTGCACTTTCACTGAACAAAATTGTACAAAATGCCACCAAAATTGACTAATTTCACTCAATATCAATACGAAATTCAATAATTATGAAAAAACTTCGTTCATCTTTTCTCTCGATGGCGCCAAAACTCTACGTCTGATCTGAACCTTACATCCGTGTAATAGCAATGTAAATTTATTAGATGGCGCTGTTCCTAGTCATTCTGAAGTAACCTTTCATATTTTACGCTATTCCTTAATTTTTATTGTGAACTAGCTGATCCGGCGAACTTTATATTGCTTGACATTAATTTATAGTTTTTAATAGTTTATATGGATTGAAGAATTGTTAAGTGATGCGATGAGAACGGGAAATGATAATACATAGATTAATAATAATATTAATACAATATAAATATCTTTCAAACTTTAAAAAAAATTAACATAAATAATTAATGTTTAGTATCTAATAATACATAAAATAGATAAAAAAATGTGAAAAAAAATCAGTTATATGCCTGCCCCCGTCGGGATTCGAACCCGAGCCTCATAGGTGGTCAGCAGCTTTAGGCGTGTATGCTAACCCTTAGGTTAACATGGCGGTACTAATCTCTGCCTATACATATAATGTAAGTATCTTCACGCCCATATCCTTGAAAAGGCAGGCAGAGGCATAACCAGGTCACCCACGACTAGCCGAAGACACTCAGTCCCACAATGTTATAGGTGGCAAGCCTATCGCCAACCGGGCACATATTTAATACCCAGCAACATTTTTTTTAATAGAAAATACCACTTTTTATTTTTGTTGACCGACCTGAGAATCGAACCCGGGATCTCATGAAGTCAACTCCAATACCAAGACCGCTAGACCACAGACAGAAGATAAACACAGAGGCGAGGCAAGGGCAACCAGGTTACGTAGGATTAGCTGGAAAGTTATGTACCTAGCTCCAAAATTTAATTGGTGGTTAATTTATCGGCAATCAGTAGGGTTACTCTTGAATCTCGATATCATGCGAATGTGAAATTGGAATCGAATACGTCACTTTAAGTACTTTTGAACACAGAATTAGCGGATTACCTATTAACATTTAGTTATCAATCAATTCAACGATTATGATAAAATAATTTACTATTTACTATTAACTAAATGGTAATAATTCGCCATCATTGTGTTAAAGAGTACCTAAAATTACATAGATACCTATTCGATTCCAATTTCCAATAATGCATGAATCGAGCTTTGAGAGTAACCCTACAGGTACAAGGCACTTATCTAATTTCGGGCAACGTTTCTAGAAAAAATTGAAATAGGTACCTATCACATTTTTGTGTTTGTTTACCCGGGAATTTAACTCAGGACCTCGTGTAGCCAACGTCAACGCCATATTTGATTAATTTGTTATTAACTAGCAGTTAGTTGTTTACCCGTGACTTTATTGGTTTATAGGTAGGTATTATTGGTTGAATATGATTTTCATAGCTACCTACTTAAACTTTCGGCCCTCATTGTGGTCAATTGGAGGTTAATTTAAACAGAAATTGATGACTTTATTTAAACTCGTCTTTAATTATGTAGGTACTATACTATAAACCTGGCGAATTTAATTAAAATCGATCCAGCGTCTTCGCCATGGAAGCGTAAGAGGCAGACAGACTTTCGGATTTATACTAAATATTAGTACTTAAATACCTATAAATGTAATACCTGAATTATTTGTATTTGTTTGTAATCAACAATAGGTTGATAGGTAGGTATGTAGTTACCTATTTACAAGCTTATATATATAACTAGCTGACCCGGCAGACGTTGTTCTGCTGTATTTTTAATGTGATTTTAATAAAAAAATTGGGGTGATTCACCCTTATTACTTAGGAGTATGAAAAATAGATGTTGGCCGATTCTCAGACCTACTCAATATGCTCACAAAATTTCATGAGAATCGGTCAAGCCGTTTCGGAGGAGTATGTCAACGAACATTGTGACTAGAGAATGCAATCTTTATGGAAAGGTTAAAAACTACCTAAGTACCTGTTAAGATTTTGCATGAAAACAAGTACCTAGGTACCTAGTAGATAATTACTTCCGACTCATTCTCCCACAATTTAAGCGCAGTGAAATTGCAAGTACCTACCTACTTAACCGACGAAACTGCAAGTATCTAATCGACTTAATCAAGTATTTTCATCAATTTCCCAGTGATTCCATCATCAGATCCAGATTTAGTGGCAAATGATCACATAGGAAGACCTACCTACCTCCGTTCTTTCAAATAGGTATATAATTAAATCGGTTCATAAATGACGGAGAAATCTATTAACACAGGTAGACCGTACATAAACAAAAAATACCTAGGAGTCGAAAATACCTCTAACCTCTTCCTTTTTTCTATTTCCGTTGAAAATTAGTCCTAAATCTCTATTACTACAAGAATAAAATTGTGTAGTTTACAGAATAAAAGCTATAAATTCGAAATAAACTACAATTTTCAAATACGTGCATTTTTTAAAAAAAATGCGCTTTAAATAAAGTCGGTTAAAAACGCGACGTTGTCAATTGAACACGCCGGTCGTTTCGAATACTCGTACCTAATTAAAATTCGTATCGTAATCGTAAAATCCGGTTTTTTTCAATTTTATATTTAAAAATTGGATTGGATATGTGATCGGTTGGTGGCAAGCTTGCCACCTATCACATAGTTAGACATGAACATTTTGTGGTACCAATCCGGGCGAGTCGCTACAAAACTCTACTAGGTACCTAGTAAAATCACATCTGAATTATATAAAAAAAAAATTACAGACTTTCCCACTTATAATGAGGGACTTAATGTCTTCGGCTAGTCGTGGGTACCTTTGTGCCTCTGCGGGGGTTCGGGGGTATGGGCCTGAAGATGCTTTGAAGATATTGTTACTATGGATCCAGTTACCTGTCAGCAGCGTCGAATATGTCCATGGTGTCCCCGCTGGGCACGTGCACGGTGCGCGGGCCGGCCGCGGCGGCCATCTTGTTGACGAGCCGAATGTTCGCGAACGTTCCCCGCGACATCACCGCGTCGTTGCCGCGACGGGAACCATACGAGTTGAACTCGCGTGGGGTTAGGCTAGAATCAATTAATTAAAGATTTTTTATACAAAAATTAGTTTGTTCTTGACCGTATTTATCCCACAAAATCCATAAAACAGCTGATTCTTTCAATTCAATTAAAACATATCTCACAACCAAATCTAAGGATATGCTAACCCTCTGTCAGCCAGGAACCTGGCGGCAGGCGAGTTCCTGGCGATGGAGCCAGCGGGGGATATATGATCTGTGGTCACGGAGTCGCCCAGCAGCAGCAGGCATCTGGCGCCCTCTATATTGCGGATGGGGGGGAGCTCCTGCAAATAAACACACGTACAAAACAACCCTCCTCATAATCATTCACCAAATTTAATATGGCGTGCAAAAAAGTACAGAATGCGCACACATTTAAGAACACACGTGAGCAAGCACACAAACATTGCACACCACAGTATACAAGTTTATTATTTTGTTTAACAATTACTTAGATTTTTTTATGTTAAAAAAGTATCTGCACGCCCGAAGACGTAGGTACAGGTACAACCGCCCACGACTAGCCTAAGACACATAGTCCCATCATGAGGTAAATGAGAAGCTTACCGCCAACCGGACACATATCCAATGCCGGACAACGTTGTTTTTATTAGAAATGTGAAAAACACATTTTCTTCTTCAAGTCCAACACCAGTTGTTAGACTATTGAGGAAAATTTAATATTATAAGATAGGAAACAACCAGGCGTCTCTTCTGATGCTATGGTGCTATGTTAACAGAAGCCCTCCTTATACACCATGGATATTACTGATGTAACGCTATAGTATGGCCATAATTTTAGACCATATGTGCCACTTCCAGCTATCCTACACTATAGCACGGAACGCGACAAGGACAAGCACTGACATTACAGAGACAGGAATGGATGAGGTGACCAATATTTGTGGTCACAAGAAAACCATGCACCAGTAATTTAATATTTGGTTACAGTACAAATATGAAACAGTATGAAAATTACGTAGAAACTTGCCATTGACGAGGCCCCTAAGCGGTTTTCGCGCAAGATGAGTGGTATAGGTGTTATTTGTTTCCATGATCTTTTTAGAAATGCCACAAGCGTATTAGTCTTTAACTGCGATTGACCGACGACATGAAATTGCTACTTATTCGTAAACTACGCAGTTATTAAAAAACGATTATTCCTGCCGTCATAACGTCATGACATGTTCCGGTTCGGAGTGTAAGGTAGCCGGTAAACTTACTTTTGCTCGAGGCCTAACATCCGGACCCAAGTTGGCAACGCACCATTACCATCTTTGGTGTCTCTAGGCGGCGTGAATTTCTTACCATCAGGAAATCCGTCTGCTTGTTTGACTTCCTATAACATAAAAAAAATGTTTACAGAACAATAGAAGCTAAAATAAAAAAAACAACATGATAACCCTGTCGCTTCAATAGAGTTGTCGCTTCATTAGAGTTTAGGTAAGCATTTATCAAGTAGGCTTACTTTCCATTCTGTTCTATATTTAGACTGTTTGGGTCTTTAAATAAAGCGACTCACCAATGACATTTAAGGTGTCCATATGTGACGGCACTCTCTTATCATCGCTTACTTGTTTGTTATTATATTTCAGAGTGGAATTTAACAAAAAAATAGTTTTTTTTTTCGTTTTTTCATATTATTGTAGTCCAAAGTTACTCTTTATTACATTGCTACCTGCCAGTAAAAGTGCTGTCAATATGGGTACAGCCGTTTTTGAGATAAATCGGAACAAACAGACAGAGAGACAAAAATTGTAAAAATGTTATTGTATGTATAATTCATATGCATGTAGGAAAAAGTGGTTATTTTAATATTAGAAACACATTCCAATTCTATGTATTTGTATAGATGTATAGATAAAATGGCCTCATGATGCTTAAATAGCGAAACCGGTTGGCTAAAATATAATAATAAAATATATAGTGGAAAGTGCAAGTGAAATCAATAAATCGTGTCCATAATGTTCTACCGCCCAACTAAATTATGAAAATTTAGTTAACTCTAAATTTGTTTCGACTCACCCTTGTCATGTTGTCGAAGAATGGCGGTTTCTTGATATATGTAGAGTTGACATCCCAACCATATAACTTTCCTTGAGGTACGTCCAGAGTCTGCCATGATGGGGACCCTTGTTCAATCCTTTCGTACACCTTAAAATGTATAAATATGTATCTATATATTCTTAATATGTATCTATACATAATTGCGAAAATTCGTATGTTTGTTTGTTACACCTTCACGCAAAAACTGCTGAATCAATTTTAATGAAATTTGGCACACACATGGAGGGTAACTTGGATTAATATATTTATTTGTTTAACCACGCGGGAAACGCCGTAGGCAACAGCTAGTCTTAGATAAAAAAGAAATCATAGTTCTCTTTGTCAACGCATCATGTGCGAACGGTTGAACTGATTTCGCTAATTCTTTTTTTTTTGTTGTATTATTTTTCGTCAGGAGAACGTTCATATTAGAAAAAAAAAACAATATTCATACTTACGACGATAACATCTATTGGCTCAGCTGGTACGTTTTATATTTAAAAATAAATTCCCATTACTTATGGGTATCGCATCACGCATGAACGGACGGAACGAACGAATTAATTAGTTAATTGTTTTTTTTTTGTTACTTTAGTTATTATCAGGAGAAAGTAATTAAAATTAATAAATATATATTTGTGTTTGTCTTAAGTACCAATTTTATGATTTATTTTAAATTTTTATCCATAATGCCTACTGCCTTAGTTCTAAATACATCAATTGTCTTTTTCATCCTAAGGTGGCCTGCAATCGACCGATACATAGCGATAAGACCACCTTTGTGTACATTAAGTCAAATATTATTGAGTGTGATAGTGTCGTATATAATTAATAATTGTAATAATTAGATTATTACTAATAATAATTATTATTAATTGTAATTGTTAGAGCAAGACAAGGTAAATTCGTTCATTCATGAATAATTATCATACCT
This sequence comes from Calephelis virginiensis, assembly GCA_002245475.1. Taxonomy (NCBI): domain Eukaryota; kingdom Metazoa; phylum Arthropoda; class Insecta; order Lepidoptera; family Riodinidae; genus Calephelis; species Calephelis virginiensis. Next base: position 165,089 of record NJDC01001504.1, read on the forward strand.
CTTTAAACATTCCAGGTATGACGTATTTGTTCTCCACGGCCTGGATTTCGGCGCGCGTTGGCCAGATGTCCCTCAGGAACACTGGAGTACCGTCTGCCCGCTTTCCTGATAACAGTAAAAGTCATTTAATAGAAATAATGAAGAATAAAGAAAGAAAATTATAACTTTAAAAGATATGCATTATTTTGATAAGTCTTATAATCAATGTTGCAAAATTAAAAATAAATTTGACAATGGTTTTGTTTAACTGAATTATGGTATTAGCATGCTGTTTGTCCGTGACTTCGTCTACGTCTTCATGTATGTCTATTATAATCGAATGGGAGTTTTTTTTTAAAAAAAGTATATTAAAACTTAAAAGTACATTAAAATTTGTAGCTATATGCATATCAAATTTATTGTTATAACTATGTAGTTTATCCATACTAACATTATAAAGCTGAAGACATTGTTTGTTTGCTTAACCGCGCTAATCTCAGGACCTACTGGTTCGATTTGAAAAATTCTTGCAGTCTTAGATAGCGCATTTATGGAAGAAGGCTATAGGCCATATATCATCACGCTAAGATTAATGCGAGCGGAGCTGCAATAAAGTTTCAAAATATAATTCAATAGAAACTTTTAGTTGCTCTTAATGGCAAGCGATATCAAGTTTGCGGATCGGCTAGTAAATAATATAAGTAGGTACGAGGCATCGGTTAATTCCAGCTAAAGACGAACACGGTCGTGGGACTTTTCAAAAGATGCGGAAACAAATAACAACGTGACCACTCGGCTTGAAGCGGCGCTCGTTAATGCGGCACCGCTAAAACCGCTTTGAAACCCTATCAATGTGCACGCTTGTATGAGTATTGTCGTTTCAAACGTTTGTAGGTGGTTTCCATACTGTTTTATATTTGTACAGTGACACGATGCACTCCTGTGTGCAAGCCCGAACTACGAGGTTGTGGTTGAACTTACCAAGCGGGTCGTTCACCAAGTCTATGTCCACGGTTCCGGCGAGTGCATAGGCTATCACCAACAGGGGAGATGCGAGGTAGTTGGCTCTAGTGTTGGGGTGGATGCGACCTTCGAAGTTCCGGTTCCCGGATAAAACGCCACAGCATACCAATTCATTCTGGAAAGAACAAGAATGAAATATTAAAAAACATTTGAAAGCATATAGAATGCGGTCGCCTATAAAGATGCGTTGCCAATATAAGGATGAGATGGTAAGTTCTCCCGCTACATTACGTAGCGTAACGTCAAGGTAGTTATCGATAGTAAGTCATCACAGGATTCTATAAGTTGAGAAGGTCGCGGTGTTAGTGACATTCATCTAGCGTCATCTCTTGGCAGACAGGCAGTTGCCTTGAATCCTTCTAAGGATCCTAAGACACACGGGGAATCAGGATCAGCAGCTTTATCTTCTCGAAAGTACTAGGTATGTTGTCAATATAACCGGAGTTGTCGGTGGAGGTCATACAGCTGTAGCTAACAATGTTGAACTTTTTTTCATATGCAGCAACACTTCCGCCCATCTGTATATCCAGCAAACATTACCTTCTCGATGGTATTGGCGATGTTGTCATCAATGGGACCAGAGTTGCCGATGCAGGTCATGCAGCCGTAGCCGACGATGTCGAAACCTATTTTTTCCAAGTACGGCACCACTCCAGATTCCTGAGAGAGAGACTTTTTTATAAGTTCAATTCACATTTTCATAAGTTTCAAAATATTTTTTTTTATGTTTTAGGAAGGCAAACAAGCAGACGGATTTCCTGATGGTAAGAAATTCACGCCGCCTAGAGACACCAAAGGTGGTAATGGTGCGTTGCCAACCTGAGGCCGGGATGTTAGGCCTCGAGCAAAAGGAAGTTTACCGGCTACCTTACCCTCCGAACCGGAACACGTCATGACGTTATGGCGGCAGGAATAATCGTATTTTAATAACTACTTAGTAGGTAAGGCGGTGGTACCAATCCGGGCGAGTCAATATTATAATCCATACTTATATTATAATTGGGAAAGCCTTTTTTTAAGCACGTTTCCCATGCTTAGGAACGATACAATTTGGGGCACAGATTCAAATCTTATATTCCTTAAATTTATAATTTATTTTTATAATTGTGAAAGTCTACCATCTATAATTTTAATCTAGGAGTCTTCATATTGGGGCGACCAACAACAAAAATCGAAAAATCCCTGATCGATATACTTCTGCATGAATAAGTCACTACGTATAGTAAATAAGTTTAGGCCATGATGGGACTGTATTCAAAATGAATAAAAGTCCCTTAAAAACAAGTATAAAAGATGGGTCTATAATTTAATCTATTAGACTCTATTTGTGAACTGGTCGCAGAGGTGGGAGGTGGGAACTTTAGGTAGGGTTGTCACATCAGAATCAGAATCAGAATAATCTTTATTCACTTGAAACATACAAGTGGTATTTGTGCGCGTCGACATTTTTTTTTAAACTACCACCGGACCGGAATCGCGGCCACACACTGAGAAGATCCGGCGAAAGAAACTCAGCGGGCTTGTCTTTTTTCAATAATAATAATTACAATATAAACAAGATTAAAAATATAAATTACAATCTTACTTTAACTTAAATAAAAGGTACAACAAATCACATTACAAATTTTAGTGGGAGATTGAAAACTCTATCCCCAAGCATGTTCATCTTCCAAATACTCTGAGACCGTATAATAGCCTTGCACATGTAAAGAACGTGACAATTTATATCGTTTCCTGAGCTCTTCCTATATTCGTGTTCTGGTCGCGGAGGTGGGTGGTGGGAACGTCAGTCAGGCTTGTCACATTCTGTGTCGTTTGGAGGATTATTTGCCACAACAGTTACACTGCTTACGCGGAATTAGCAAAATAAATGCTTATTTTACATCTGTTATAATGGATTTCCGCAAAGTAACGCCTGATTTAATAAAATATCTATAATTTAATGTCAACCCTTACCCTCAAATAATATGTAACGACTCCAGATCCTGGCGACAATGACGTCTTTATGTACGGTAATACACTTAGACCGTTCTCTACTGCTTTCTTGGCGAGGAGCCCTAGTATAAAAATATCATCGTTATTAATTACATTCAAATTATATTCTTTATATGAGCAAAGAAACGGGAATGTTTCGTAACTGAAGGAATTATACTTTTAGTTACGAAAATTTCCTATCGCTTGAATTTCCCCGTGTTGGTCCGGGCTCCTTTGCAGAATATACCATCTGCGTTCCTGCCAGGCAGCTCGTAAAAGGCGAGCATAGGCTTACCGTCACTGTACCGAGCATAGGCACACCGTGACATAGGTGGAAGAGTTTCGCAGCGACTCACCCGGATTGGTACCACCGTCTTACTTATTCCTGCCGCCATAACGTCCAATGCTTGCCGTTAATGAGTTCCGGTTGGAGGGTAAGATAGTCGGTAAACTTACTTTGCTCGAGGCCTAACATCCTGGTCTCGGGTTGGCAACGTATCATTACCACCTTTGGGGTCTCTAGGCGGCGTGAATTTCTTACCATTAGGAAATCCGTCTGCTTGTTTGCCTTCCAATA